>CM040238.1:265488278-265526169 GCA_022545495.1 Chrysanthemum lavandulifolium
TAACTTCGAAATATGCAATTTTCTTAACTATTAAAATTTGCTTCACTGAGTTATGTATTTAGAATTTAGACAATTCTAATTGTCTATCATACCTTTCTTCATTCATGAAAGGAATAGGGTTGAATCTCACTCTTTCGGCGTGAAAAGAGGACTAGGTTTATTCTGTTAGCAAAGTTGACTCTACCAAAAAACCCTTACGGTGTAGATCAATTTACCAATACAAGAATAACCTCGTTTCACGATTTAATGTTGCATTAATACATTTAAAGAATTAGCAAATTCAATTTTAGTATTTTCGATAATTAAACTTTTCAAGAAAATAAAATACCCAAGGTAATATTCATATAACCATAGAATTTTCTAGAAAACTAGGATCCAAATTATCATAGGTTCATTACATCGATTGATCTCAGCAACAAACGCATATAATAAGGTAATCATCGAACATTAATTGACAAACAATTTCCAACTCTAGATCATTATGGGATTTATATTTTCCAACGCTATTGCAAATATAAACATGTTTTATCCCATATTATGCCATTGAGTCCAAGATCTCACTTCCTACTCAACTTAAGTGTCTAACTTAACGAATCGCAAATATGTCCATGTAAGGTCTCACTTAACATAAGATTTACCTCTCCATCACAATCTAGCCAAGTACTCTCATGACAAATTGCAACTTCAAGTGTTCATTTTAATTAGATGGCATATACCTTAATTTAAAAGGGTACTAGTTTTGATTTTATGTGGTCAAATCAAATATGTACAAAGATGTCATGCATTCATCTTGTAACATAAATTTAAAAAAAAACTTTTATTACCAATACATAAAGATCAAATTATCAAAGTTTTGATTGAGGTATTGGGTTCACCAATCAAGGAATTTAGTGTTAATTATCATCCATTATACGGTACTTTTGCATAAGTGTAAACACTTAGTGTTTGGGATAATTACCACCAAAGTGGCGCATGGAATTAAAACTAATTAGCCCTTAAGATGAGCTTGTACTTTTATGGCTTACTAAGTAGCTTCATTCGAACTTCAGGGGGAGAGGACCGGTGCGCAAACGCATAACCTTAGACATCCATTCGGTGTGTTGTGCGCACTTCTTAAATAACCCTTTATAGTTCATTCGAATGGGTGAGCCGTTCGGTCATTGTACCAAAGTCACCAATCAATTAAACTATTGAAAACTTAACTCTTCCAAAACAAATCAAATTTCGCCATTGTTTAGTCCAGTATTATTTTTCTATTCAAAATTACCCTTTGCTTAAAAGCTGTCTAACATAATAAACAAACAAGTAATACCAATAAAAATATAAACAACTAAAAACAATGCGCATAATAAACAATTTATACGTGTAAACAAGTAGCCGCATGCAACTTATTCGATAAAACCCTATTAATAATCAATGTCTAGGTTAAATTAGCGTATATATTAATTAGGCTTTCACTCTCAATTGAAAGTGAGCCACACATCGACGAATCGATTGCGTAAACCCATAATTAATGATATACCAAATTGCACATAATTGATTCATTAATGTATATAATTGAGTCATCCTCGATTCAAGATTTATCATAAATATACATGTATAAAACTTAACAATTAATCCAATCTTAACAATTAAATAATAATACAAGCAACTATCCATGACAAACATGCATGTATCATCATGGATAGAACATAACTAATTATTCAATTAAGTCACAAGATCGCATACAATTCCATGTCACATAACACTTTATTCATGAATTTATCACGTAACAAATATATTAAATCTAGGTTTCGATATTGATAACATAACAATTAATATAAACCCTAAAAAATTTAGAAATCGACTAAAAATTTTAGGGTTTCCACCCAAAAAAAATTTTCGATCCATAATAGATTTTAAAAAACAAATTAGGGCAAAATCCTTAACCCTAAAATTAGGGTTTATATAATCATAACAAAACCCTAGAATAAATCATATCAAACACAATACAATATCCGTTTTTACGTGTTTAGTAATTAATTACTCATTAAAACCATGACTCGTGATGCCTTTGTTGGAATTATATAACATATTTGTTCACAAATATAAACAATAAACATCAAGTACACATGCGGAAGCGTATAGGAACATATAATGAATAATTAATTAACTAAAGAATAAAGTATGCGTACCTTTCTTGATTCTAGCGAACAAGAATCAAATCCACAAACTAGCAATTAGGATGAACCTAATTAGGTTTATAGGATTATAAAATTACCCCTTACCGTTTTGTAATTCAATCAAGATACAATCAATAGTGTGATTGTACCACGTTCTTATACACGTACTATAACAAATTAAAGTAATGCTAGTTTAATTAAACAAAATAACTTTGTTTTGGAAAAGATGTGGATCGACACCCATAAGGGTTGTACGATCGGATTATACAAACAACACATACAAAACTATTTAGGTTTTAGCATAATGAGTACAAGAGATGAAAAATAAAACCCTAGCCTTGTTTATATACCCAACTAAACTTGGTGAACAAGTTGGCTATGGATTGGTTTATGGAAACCATATGGACGATCGGTTTAGGAAACCACAAGGGATTCTAGAACCTTCTCGATCTCTAATTTCATCTTTAGTCCTTCCCGAATATATTTAACGACCGTTAGTCCATTACAACTAATTACTTAACGTCCGTTATAGTTATTTCGTTTAATTAATAAATAAATATAACTATTACATTTAATTTTATACGTAAAGTGTGCAATCCCGTGGTCTCGAGTTCGATCCTAACACACGTCTATTAATTTATTGTCCATAAAACCAACAACTAGTTGGAATAATAATTAAGTAGCATGTCGTAATCAGGGTGTTTGAAAAATAAAAGACATGTTACCTAGAATATAAACGAAGAACCACACCCCCAAAACTACATGGATCACGGGTCAGGTTGATTCACGTAGTGAGAAAAGTAAATAGTTGTGCTTAGAGTACACTTGATGTTTCAATGGTTACTCGCGGCATCAAGTCAGGGACTTGAATTGGAAGAAGTGGTTACTTTATAACAGGGCATCTGTACGCTTTCAGATTTGGAAATGGGTATTATACGACTATTATTAATAAGCACAAGGTACAATATATGGGCAGCAGATAATGCACATATCAAAATACCATATACTTGGGAATGAAAAATAAATTAGAATGTCATATCATTAGCCATATTAGAAAATGGGAGTGTCATAGTTCAAAAACCCCAACCACTAAAACTAAGATAATGTAGGAGTATATAGCATTTTTTTTTTTTTTTTGGGTAAAGGGGAGTAATCCTGCACCCTGGTAAATATATTAACCAAATAAACGTTTAAGTACAATGGATATGAGTGAAATCCCATATCTCAGCCCGTTACATAGGCATAAAGCTTACATAACAAGATACTTCCAATTCTCTAAACAAGAAAAACAAACCACTACTCAAATGATAACATATGACACAACAAAATAAAATTACTTCCTAGGACCTTGAAACTTTGTGCCATACATGGCATTAAAGCAATCAAATTCCGGAAGATCACGAACTGTTTGCATAGTCATCCAGTCATAGTCATCATACTATCTTCAAACTCTTGGCCACCACAAAAATATTAGCGAGACTCATCAAATGGGTTAGCAACAACCTCATCTTGAGTCGAGACACATCAATCTCTCCCACTTTAGAAAAAGGGTTAACTCTCTTAGTAGAAGAGGTGAGCGGAATAGGTTGACCATCATCATCCACAAGAGTAGCTTTCCCGTCAATAATTAGCTTTTCAAGCTTACCAATTTCTCGGCTATGGGAGTAGAACCAACATCCATTGTTCCCATTGAATCACTCACAAGCTTGGCAGCGGAAGAAGTCCTGAGTCTCTGAGGCTTAGGCGCCTCACCAATATCAATACGAGTCCGTCCCGAGATCCATCAATACACCTTCCTTAGTAGTACGGAAGACTTCGGTCTTGACCTTGTTAGTAGAAGAATCACCCACGGTACTTTTTGAGATGCCCGAATCATCTTCCACCTCAAGAGTCCCAAAGAGTTAGGCGTAGTAATCGGTGTATCTTTAGCATTACCAGCAGTATTGCCGGTGTCTGCGTCTTTGCAACATATACACCCTAGGTGCAAATCTAGGACCCTACCCATATTAATACCACCGGGCATCTTAGTACCTTTAGGTTTGGCTTCCGATTACGCACCACCTTAAAGCCATCATTAGGTTCATCCTCATTAGAGGTGGGGGGAACATCATTATTCTCCTTAATACTCTTAGGACAACAAGCAGTATCATGCCCAAACACTTTACATAACGCACAGTGTGGCGGCTTCCATTCATATTCCACTTTTATACTTGCCGTAGTAAAACCACTATCATCCTTATTAGGGATCGCCATAGTCACCACATGTTTAAGCTCAAATTGAGATGATAATTCCACAAGAGCACGTGCAAAACTAATGCGACCCATGAATCAATACACATGGAACTAGTAAAAGCATCTAACATAATCGGCTTACCCACTGAGTAGCAATTAAGCTCAACCCATCTTCCGAATATGCAAGTAATGGCACATTATGCAATTTAATCAAGCAGAACTCTAGTTACCTCACTTTTGAACAATAGCACATCGAGTCCATTTAGTGAGAATGAGAGAGAATTACGAATAATCCAAGGGCCCGGTTGAAGAACATTCTCAACACCTCTTTAGAATCGAATTTAAAGAGAAAACACCATCATCATTCTTCATTAGTTTACGAAAACCAAACTTACGTGTTGGAGCGTAGTTCTTAACCAAATGAAAAGCAACATTCTTGCCAACAAAAAGCCAACAAGTGTATTTTCATAACGGTTGAATACACCCTCCATAACAACCTTTGGAAGCACCGTATCATGATTTTCAATGCGCGTCTCATTCACCAAGGCACGAAATTAACTTTCCTAGAGACACGTTCGGGTTTAATACATTGCAAATGACCTCCGCCGTTGGTTTCACTACCACTCACGTTAGGATCACGGTAGAGGCATTCACCACGTTAGGACACAAGTAGAGGCATTCACCACATCAGTGACGTTCGGTAGAAGAGAGACTTTAGTGCTGAATCCAATCCACCCACAAGCGTAGCACTATAACTTGTGTTTTCCAGTTAGTATTACCCCAAACGAATCAAATGAACATCATGCTATAGCGTCCCCAAACAGATCACCATCTTCATTGCTAGGGTTTCGAACAACCCTAGCGACTTTGTATACCTCGGGGCAGTAAGTACCACCATCAGTCCTTAACCGTTTCGTCCCAGCATCCAGCGTTAATGTCCAATGTAGCATAAGGATTTGGTTCCGTTTGCACACCAACTTGATCGGCCAAGTTAGTGGCTGTTTTTGCAGCTTTCAACGACGAATCCTTGTTAAAGAATCCTTTCTCCATCTCTCTAAACCCCCAAAAACAATCCAAGAACACGACACAAAACCAGCAGCTAACTCAACTTCGTACAGAAACAACCCAAACCCTAACTCAATCGTTAGGGTTTAAACACAAACAAATAGCGTCTAACCTGCTCCCATGGTTTAATCGCATAAAAACAATGAAAACCAAGACCAATGAAGGAGTAATAAACCAATTCGGTCCAAATCGAGCACTCCTTTCAATCCGAATTAGGTTAAACCCAAAAACGATTTTGTAAACCTAAATAAAGCGAATCATCAATTAGAACCAAAGCAAGAAGAAAGCACACTAGTCCAACCAAGAATCAATTAACAAAGATGTTAATTAATAATGAAATCAGGTAGATGCTAGGAATCCAAAGATATGGTCGAATTGGATGAAAGTCGGTTAGGGATGTAAGGGTTACAAAATCGCCAGAGAGAATTCGCTAGGGGTTTTTTTACCTTTAATTTTCAGGAGTATATAGCATTGCTCTATGTTAAATCCTAAAAGCCCACAAATTACATCAACAAAAGTCAATAATCTTGCACAATCATATCAAACATATACCTTCTACTATATAGTACGGCTCAACACTATCGTGCGCTTTGTTCGAGTGTTGAATACTTTTGCATTATCTGGTGTTTCTTAATTTAGTGTTGTCACAATAAATTGTGAATCTAGAAAGAGTTTTTGGATCATATCTTTAAACCTTCCTTTTGGCTAAAAAACAGAACGAGACTACACAAGAAAGTAGAGATATTTTCTTGAACCTTGATAATAATAGCTATAAGGAAAAATCATGAATTTATAAATTGTCACGATCTTCAACTTTATAAGGCAAGTTATTGAAATATTATTATCCGTTATGCTAGCCATCTGCTCAAACTCTGTACATGTAAGTGTTCTAAAACTGAAGTGGGTATCATAAGTAATTAAAAATACAAGTGGCTACTCTTTGTCCCAATAAAACAAACACAATTTTGTTGTCTATATTTTCCCGCCAAATGCAATGCAGGAAATTATCATTTTGCCTTTTGAGGAATATATGATTCTACATTAATTAGTCTTTGAGAACCAAAGTAAAAGCATCTAGTTAATTAGAATTGAAGTGCTATCGTAACTAGATAGTTCATGCATCGTTCAAATGCAGTTGAGTCGTTGGTCATATCCAACAATATAAATGCTTGCTTGTGGGACACAGCCTTCAACTTTGTTATCCAACAAGTACGACTTCATAATGTTGTGCAATAAGAAAATCCACATTTAATGAAGATCTACATTTAAGTTGTTTAGTTGAAAGTTGAGAAGAAAAAACGCACATTAAATTACAACTACTTATATTCAATGAAGAATTACACTGTTTTAAGCTTGCAACAAATAAAAACACATATTAAATTTTTTTCAAAAGATTAATAGAAGCTACTCGTGGAAACAGGAGGGGAGCAGGTATGTCCCTCTAGCGAAAGAAATTGTAGCGTGAATTTTTTAAAATATGTGATTATTTTATTAAATTTCTCCCCTAACGAATCAATTTGTAATGTAGTTTTTAAAGTTATCAAAACTTGGACCTTCGACTATAACTTTTGGGCTCCGACGTTAACCCTAGCTACTCCATTCAACTGTTTCTTATTCTATCTTTAAACAATAAATATGAACACTTGTGGTTCTCTATTTCGACAAGTTTAAAGTAACGACTGTAATTTAGAAATATGAAAAACTATATATTATGAAAGCTGTAAGTTTAATTGGTAATTTCATGTATTTGATAAATTTAAATGTATATTAAATAACTTTTAGAAATACGTGTTACTATTTGAAATTTGAAATGATATATGTGGTGTGAGCATTGTGAGCCTGAATGATATATATGCAATGCCCTTATAGATTATGAATGTTTATGTCTATATACCCGTCATGAGTTTGGTAAATGCGTAGTTAGTAATCGTATAGTTATATATTTAAAAGAGAAGTGATTTATACATTTTTATTTTTTATTGAAACATTTAAATGTACAATTAGTTAAAACATCACCTATCTAATGCATACACTAGTGTATGCCAATAAAATTGAGTAGATGTAAATCAATTCTCTAATGCAAAAGTGTTTTAATGTGTATCCCCTTACCCTCCTACCCCTATACCAATTTTATTGATATTATAATGCAATATTTTTATTATTTAATATTTAGTATTTGTTTTACTACTTGTCAAACCTTATATTTTATGTTTCGTATTTTTTTTCAACAGTTTTACTTATTTTATTATCCGGGAAAGACAATTGTTAATGGTTTTCTGCTCTGTATTTTTTGTGTTTTACTACGTTTAACTTGTCAAATTTTATATTTTCTTGTATTATTTAGTTCATCGTTTTATAATAAAATAAAAGTAAATAGATACAAATTAAAATAGGGCTAATGGTTAAAAAAAGTACTAAACTTGCCACCCTTCCTTCTTCAGGGTAGCGAACAATTTTTTTTATTTTTGAGGGTATTATACTTTCAAATTCATCATCTTTAGGGTATTTTGCTAAACAGTTGGACATTTTTGCCCCTCTTACCCACAAGAGCAAATGATGGCAAGTATGATGTAACACCCCAAAATTTCAAATGAGCGTTGGGTCAATGGGGTGCTACTAAATCAATATACACAACACAGGTAATAAAGAATGGAAATTCTATTCCATTTTCAAAATATAGATTTATTTAAGAAATAGTTTTACAACATTGTTTCAAAGTGCGAAGTAAAGCCCATAAAATATATGTTGTCCCATTAAAAGTTGTATTAAAATGTTTGGAAACACTTGGATGCCGCCTTCAACGAATGCCTTTGCCATTGCCCACACCAATAAGTAAACCCGAGAAAAACATGCTAAATGTCAACACAAAGGTTGGTGAGTTCATAGGTTTAAGTTTCAAAATCAAGTGGACCACAGCTGTACATATAGCATCTCCGTGAATGACACTATATGCAAAAGGCTATTACGCTAGTACCAAGTTCATGCGACCGAAACTACGACAGTGTGCATGCATCTAGAAGCATGATAAATAAAAGCCCACAGTGTATTTCCAAGACACTCAATCAATACGATATGATATCGCCGACGTTTGCCTATCCGTCAAACTCGAACGGGGTGTCATCCCACAGATCTATTCATAACAATCGCGCCCCCAAAGGGAACTAACGGTAGCATAGTTGGGATTCAAGGTTGTTCCACGTAATAGTGTTTTCGCCAGTCCGAAAAGAGTTTTGCATGTTTCTCACCCCAAAGTTTTATAAAGCAAGTAAATAAGAGTAAAGTGGGGCTATAAACTCACCTCATAGCTCGGTGAATAAAGTATCAAGAGATCAAGTAACAAGTAGCTCCAACACGCAACCTAAATTAGTACAAAGAAGTCTCGGTTTGCGCTTTGTGTGTTCACGACTCGAAGTGTGTGAATAATTATAAGTGTTTACAAGTGGTTGTGTTTAATGTTGCTTGTGTGGCGTAGTTCACGTTTAAATAGTTTCAAAGTGTTTGTGAAAATCATACGTTGTCGGTAAAGTATAAATAAATACAACATTGAGTGATATGATATGTACATATATAAGTGAATGTGTTTTATGTATATGTCTTGTAGAGTTAGTGAGAAATATTTTTTATTACTTTTGTTTTAAATATTCTCTTGTCTTTTAGTCGGGTTTTAGTATTAAAACTAAATATATTAATTTGACGAAATTACAAACAAGATGTGTCAGGAATAAATTGTTTTGACATTTATTATTACTTATAAAAATGTATAAGTTTGGGGTCCAAAATGATAACTAAAAAAGTTAATTAAAATATATCAAAAATTGTCAAAGTATTTGAACTTAAAGGGTTGAATTTGTAGAGATTTATAATAGTTTCCAAGGCTTGTAAGTGTTTTAAGAAAAGTGCCAATAGGTTCGAATTTTAGGGGCTGAAAGTGTCAAAATGTGAAAGTTGTAAAAATAGCAAAAATTACAAAAAGATGTCCACCCAGATTCGAACCTGGGTGGGTTGTGTGAGAGTGGAGCGACTTTCCCAACTGAGCCAAGGACTCTTCTTGGGTTATTCTCGCAGGTTATTATATTTAAGGTCATGCTACTGTGTTGTCTTTTGTATATTAATTTTTCACAGTAAGGTATGCATTTGCATGTGTTGGGTTTCAAATTAGTTTGCAAATCCTTATTTTCTCAACATGAAAAACTATTTTAAGTTTATACATATTAAGTTAGTTTATCTACCACCCAAGAAGATTTTTGTAAAATATGTTTACTGTGTTGGTGCATTGTATGTTTCATACATTCTTCTACACGAGTCTTTATTATAAAGGTTTTTCTAAAATGCATTTCACCATATTACTTGTATAAATGGTACAGAGGAAAAGGGAAACCATCACACAAGCTCTACCATAACTCAGATTATATTTTATAGCATGAATTGAGTGTATATGAGATGGCATGTGTTGTCGTGTAGATGAAAGAAAATCCCATGAAGCTTAGAGTTTACAACGTACATGCATGCGTGAATAAGAGGAAAAGTAATAAAGAGTTTGGGAATCGAGTATGCTCACAAAGTGATTTAAAAGGAAGACGAGGTAATGAATGGAAAATGAACGAGGACAAAGAGAACCCGGTGCGTAACCTAGCTTCCAAAGCTTAACCCGAAACTTCCTTTCTCCTTCTTCTTCCTCGACGACAGTGGCTAACAAATATGTTAATGAGGGAAGTGTGCTTGAGTTTTTGAGAGTTGTGAGATGTGAATTGTTTTTGTTGATAAATGCTAAGTTTGTAGTGCTCAACTAGGTGATTTTGAGTGGTGTTATATACTAGAGTATGGCTTTGCCTCCCAAGAAGATGAGAGTGATGGATGAGTCTTGTGGCTCGTTAGTTTTAAGAAGAAAAGGAGAGAGCCTTTGGTTAAAGACCAAGGGCTTATGTTGAGCTTGGATACATGCAATCTTGATTTTACTAACACCTAGGAAGTATTTAAGGAAACAAGCAAATGGTTTGTGGTTTTAGGAGGGGTATCTGACATAAAGGACAAGAAAAAAAGAGTGAAGGTGTTGTGTGCATGGGGAATATGTTTATCAAGATAGATTAGTCCTAGATATTTAAAGCTTGTAGGGGTGTGTCGTGGGTGTGTTGCGACCAAGAGAAAAAGGAAGACAAGGTGTAGTCATGTCTAGTGAAAGAGATGGTTCAAATGGCATGCTTGTATCGGTGGTCAAATCATTAGAGTTTAGGTCAAAAGGAAGTATAGTTTAGGTTGTAGATTGATCACATGGGTTTGTTTATGTTTGTCTAAGTGGATGGTCACGAACATGAAACAATTGACAATTCACTTGCATGCTTTGCATTATAAAATTAGAATAGGGCTTAGGTAGGCTTGTCTCACATGCATGCAACAAAAATTGACAAGGTTGTACTTTGTTTTGGGTTTCGCTTGACTACACAAGGAAAAGAAAGAAAGAAAAATAGACTTGTCTCCTAGGATCCCACAAGCAAGCTACAAAAGATGTCAAGGTTGCTTTATCAATATACATACGCACGCTTTATTAGGATGTCTAGTTTGTTTTGCTTTTGGTGCCACGATGATATACAAAGACCAAGGAATCACATGTACCAAATTGTTATTTTGTTGGCTCGTAGTATCACAGAAAGCATGGAAACACAATTGCCAACATTTGAGTTTAAAATTTAGGCGTGCTTGGGTTTTGAGAAATAAAGGGCTTGGTCCAAGATTTTTGTAAGGTGTTGGGTTGGACCAAGTTGAACACGAGTCCAATAAATGTGAAATGAATTGATTCGGGTAGTG
Source organism: Chrysanthemum lavandulifolium (assembly GCA_022545495.1). NCBI lineage: Eukaryota > Viridiplantae > Streptophyta > Magnoliopsida > Asterales > Asteraceae > Chrysanthemum > Chrysanthemum lavandulifolium. The sequence goes on from CM040238.1 coordinate 265,499,540, forward strand.
TCGAGCTTAGAGGCCGTGGAAATAAAATGTAAAAGTTTATTTATATATTTATTTTATAAAGTTTTATTATCGAGTCCGAGGTGGAAAACTATTTCGTGACTAGTCGCATCTAAAGTTCAAACGAAAGAAAAGAAAAAAAAAAATATAGCCGCGAAAAATCGGTAGGAAATTTACGAGTTGTTATAGTACCTACCCTTAAAAGAAACCACGTCCTCGTGGTTTACGATCGAGAATCGTCGAGGTCGATCACGGTGATGAAATGTGAGTATATACTTAAAATGTATCGTGGAAAAGGTGCTCGTCGTTCAAGAAAGATTCGGTGACGTGAGACAATAAGTGAACAACGGATAAAGGATTCATCAAATGGAATACAACGCAGTTTCATAAAAGACTGCGATAGTTGAGTTCAAAACAGAAAGAATAGAGTCGTATGACGTTACGAAGGATAGAGCATAAGAGTGCCATAAGAGATCGTGACCAGTGACAGAGGTGGTTTAAATACGTGTGCGAAAATCAAGTAGTTGTATGTTACATAAAGAAATAACATAGAAGCAGTGATGAGTTGTACGTTACATAAAGAAATAGCGTCGAGGTTGATACAGTGACGAGAGTTGTACGTTACATACAGAAATAACGTAAAGGCGGTTATAGAAGCATAGCATAGTATGATATTATAATAGTAGGCATGTTAAGCAGTTTAACATAGAGGGGTAACAAGTATAAGCATTCGTAGTCTACTCTACACTATCCTTAAGTTAATTATTCCTTAATTTCATTCAGTTTGTTACATCAACATTATTCTCATTTAAACTTCGCGACCCAATCAAACAAGAACAGCCTTAAAGTTTAGATGTGAGTTAATTAAGAAACTTAATGATTTTGAGAAATAATTAATTTAATTCAAATGAGAGCTTATACGTACCTAAAATATATCAGTAACACATAGCACGATTACATCGTGTAGCAGTAGGCAAGGCATGACAGACATCGGCAGTTGTGGTGGCGTTGAAGTATTTTTAGAAATATTTGGTTATAGTTTAGGTTTTGAAAATACCTAATTCTCTATAACCCGGCTCGATACCAATCTGAACACCCCAAAATTTCACAATGAAGCGTTCGGGTCATGGGGTGCTACTAAATCAATATACACAACACAAGGTAATAAAGAATGGAAATTCTATTCCATTTTCAAAATATAGATTTATTTAAAAATAGTTTTACAACATTGTTTCAAAGTGCGGAAGTAAAGCCCATAAAATATATGTTGTCCCATTAAAAGTTGTATTAAAATGTTTGGAAACACTTCGATGCCGTCTTCAACGAATGCCTTTGCCATTGCCCACACCAATAAGTAAACACGAGAAAAACATGCTAAAATGTCAACACAAAGGTTGGTGAGTTCATAGGTTTAAGTTTCAAAATCAAGTGGACCACGCTTGCACATATAGCATCTCCGTGAATGACACTATATGCAAAAAGGCTATTACGCTAGTACCAAGTTCATGACCGAAACTACGACGGTGTGCATGCATCTGAAGCATGATAAATAAAAGCCCGCAAGTGTATTTCCGACACTCAATCAATACGATATGATATACCCGACGTTTGCCTATCCGGTCAAACTCGAACGGGTGTCATCCCAATAGATCTATTCATAACAATCGCGCCTCCCAAAGGGAACTAACGGTAGCATAGTTGGGATTCAAGGTTGTTCCGTAATAGTGTTTTCGGTTTGGTCCGAAAAGAGTTTTGCATGTTTCTCACCCCAAAGTTTTATAAAGCAAGTAAATAAGAGTAAAGTGGGGCTATAAACTCACCTCAGTGATTCGGTGAATAAAGTATCAAGAGATCAAGTAACAAGTAGCTCAAACACGCAACCTAAATTAGTACAAAGAAGTCTCGGTTGCGGTTTTATGTGTTCGCGACTCAAGTGTGTGGATAATTATAAGTGTTTACAAGTGGTTGTGTTTAATGTTGCTTGTGTGGCAGAGTTCACGTTTAAATAGTTTCAAAGTGTTTGTGAAAAATCATACGTTGTCGGTAAAGTATAAATAAATACAACATTGAGTGATATGATATGTACATATATAAGTGAATGTGTTTTTATGTATATGTCTTGTAGAGTTAGTGAGAATATTTTATTACTTTTGTTTTAAATATTCTCTTGTCTTTTAGTCGGTTTTAGTATTAAACTAAATATATTAATTTGACGAAATTACAAACAAGATGTGTCGAATAAATTGTTTTGACATTTATTATTACTTATAAAATGTATAAGTTTGGGGTCCAAATGATAACTAAAAAGTTAATTAAAATATATCAAAAATTGTCAAAGTATTTGAACTTAAAGGGTTGAATTGTAGAGATTTATAATAGTTTCCAAGGCTTGTAAGTGTTTTAAGAAAAGTGCCAATAGGTTCGAATTTTAGGGCTGAAAGTGTCAAATGTGAAAGTTGTAAAATAGCAAAATTACAAGATGTCCACCAGATTCAACACTCGGTGGGTTGTGAGAAGTGAGCGACTTTCCCAATCGAGCCAAGGACTCTTCTTGGGTTATTCTCATGAGTTATTATATTTAAGGTCATGCTATCGTGTTGTCTTTTGTATATTAATTTTTCCACGAAGGTATGCATTTGCATGTGTTGGGTTTCAAATTAGTTTGCAAATCCTTATTTTCTCAACATGAAAAACTATTTTAAGTTTATACATATTAAGTTAGTTTATCTACCACCCAAGAAGATTTTGTAAAATATGTTTATTGTGTTGGTGCATTGTATGTTTCATACATTCTTCTACACGAGTCTTTATTATAAAGGTTTTCTAAAATGCATTTCACCATATTACTTGTATAAATGGTACAGAGGAAAAAGGAAAACCATCACACAAGCTCTACCATAACTCGTATTATATTTTATAGCATGAATTGAGTGTATATGAGATGGCATGTCTTTGTCGTGTAGATGAAAGAAAATCCCATGAAGCTTAGAGTTTTACAACGCATATGCATGCGTGAATAAGAGGAAAAGTAATAAAGAGTTTGGGAATCGAGTATGCTCACAAGGTGGCGAAAAGGAAGACGAGGTACGAATGGAAAATGAGCGAGGACAAAGAGAACCCGGTCGTAACCTAGCTTCCAAAGCTTAACCCAAACCGCTTTCTCTCCTTCTTCTTCCTCGACGGCGGTGGCTAACAAATATGTTAATGAGGAAGTGTGCTTGAGTTTTTGAGAGTTGTGAGATGTGAATTGTTTTGTTGATAAATGCTAAGTTTGTAGTGCTCAACTAGGTGATTTTGAGTGGTGTTATATACTAGAGTATGGCTTTGCCTCCCAAGAAGATGAGAGTGATGGATGAGTCTTGTGGCTCGTTAGTTTTTAAGAAGAAAAGGAGGAGAGCCTTTGGTTAAAGACCAAGGGTTTATGTTGAGCTTGGATACATGCAATCTTGATTTTACTAACACCTAGGAAGTATTTAAGGAAACAAGCAAATGGTTTGTGGTTTTAGGAGGGGTATACGGCAGCCAAAAGGACAAGAAAAAAAAGAGTGAAAGGTGTTGTGTGCATGGGGAATATGTTAATCAAGATAGATTAGTCCTAGATATTTAAAGCTTGTAGGGGTGTGTCGTGGGCTGTGTTGCAGCCAAGAGAAAAAGGAAGACAAGGTGTAGTCATGTCTAGTGAAAGAGATGGTTCAAATGGCATGCTTGTATCAGGTAAGGTCAAATCATTAGAGTTTAGGTCAAAAGGAAGTATAGTTTAGGTTGTAGATTGATCACATGGGTTTGTTTTATGTTTGTCTAAGTGGATGGTCACGAACATGAAACAATTGACAATTCACTTGCATGCTTTGCATTATAAAATTAGAATAGGGCTTAGGTAGGCTTGTCTCACATGCATGCAACAAAAATTGACAAGGTTGTACTTTGTTTTGGGTTTAGATTGACTACACAAGGAAAAGAAAGAAAGAAAAATAGACTTGTCTCCTAGGATCCCACAAGCAAGCTACAAAAGATGTCAAGGTTGCTTTATCAATATACATACATGCGCTTTATTAGGATGTCTAGTTTGTTTTGCTTTTGGTGCCACGTGATATACAAAGACCAAGGAATCACATGTACCAAATTGTTATTTTGTTGGCTCGTAGTATCACGAAAGCATGGAAACACAATTGCCAACATTTGAGTTTAAAAATTTAGGGTGTGCTTGGGTTTTGAGAAATAAAAGGGCTTGGTCCAAGATTTTTGTAAGGTGTTGGGTTGGACCGGTTGAACATGCGAGTCCAATAAATGTGAAATGAATTGATTCGGGTAGTGTCGGGCTTAGGGCCCGTGGAAATAAAATGTAAAGTTTATTTATATTTATTTTATAAAGTTTTTATTATCGAGTCCGAGGTGGAAAACTATTTCGTGACTAGTCGCATCTAAAGTTCAAACGAAGAAAAGAAAAGAAAAAAATATAGCGCGAAAAATCGGTAGGGAAATTTACGAGTTGTTATATATGATACTTTTTTTTTTTATCATTTGCCCTAGTTTTTTATTATGTTAAATTTTGGATATGTATTAAGATAAATTATTTAATGATTTATAATTGTGTTAAATCTATGATAAAAATGTTTTGTTTTAAGTTTACACTATTTACGTTCAAACTCTTTAAAAGTCTAGACAATCGTGCACACGAAAATTATTAACAAATGCCTTGAATTAATTCTTAGTAAATGAGTAAAGGTGTTGGTCCTTAAAAACTTTAGTGGTTTGCAACATGATATGAGTTTAAATAAGTATACGCGTGCATGGCACGTGTGAGGTTCAAATAAACAGTTTTAACCCTTACCATTTAGGCGGGAAAAGCCGTTACAGCCATTTCATCATTTCATTTGTATATAACACAATTCATTTCACATTTGTAAGCGGTTTTGATTTTGTAATTCTCTCTTGTAATAAACTTCTACAAGTCAGTAAGCCATAACAAATCCCATTAACTAATTCTTGAGCTCAATTCTTATTGTTTGTGTTTTTGGTTAGTTATAGTCTTATTTGAATCTCGTTGATTCCTGTAAGAGTATATCAACTGGTATCAAAGCAGTCAATTCCGGCATCTTAACCCATAAACCTATTGAGTTTGATCGTCGCCGATCAAATTACGCCAAAATACATTCGTTTCCTATCACAAATCGTTACCCTTGTTAATTCTTATTCCGTTTTCTTAGCCAAAACACGTTTTCCGTAAGGCTAGTACATTATTTATTCTTTAAATTCCATTTTTCAATTGAGAAGTACATGTCCTTTGCAAATGGAAGTGGTTGGTGGAACTAAATTATCTTAATAAGTAAATAGTGTAAACTTAAAACAAAACATTTTTATCATAGATTTATCACAATTATAAATCATTAAATAATTTATCTTAATACATATCCAAAATTTAACATAATAAAAACTAGGGAAAATGTTAAAAAAAAGTATCATACTTGTCATCATTTGCTCTTGTGGGTAAGAGGGGCAAAAATGTCCAACTGTTTAGCAAAATACCCTAAAGAGGATGAATTTGAAAGTATAATACCCTCAAAAATAAAAAATTTTGTTCGCTACCCTGAAGAAGGAAGAGTGGCAAGTTTAGTACTTTTTTTAACCATTACCCCATTAAAATAAATTAAGGGAGGTGTATTTATCTCAAATGGGGTACTAATAAACTAGGCCAATAAAAAGTTGGAAAAGTAAAAATGTGTAACCGCATTTTCTTTATGATTTCACCTACTCTAATAACTCACTTTTCAACCCCTATTTCTCAAGTATCATATTTCATCTTCTTTAAATTTTATTTCTACTTATTATTCAAAAGCCCACCTAAAAGCTCATTCAGTCATCTCATGTACGTAGGCTTTGTTCTTTGCATTTTTCACATCCAAAGGTGTATAATTTCTTCATGTAACATAGGTACTGACCAAAAACAAGGCAAAACCTTATTCATTTATTTTCTTCATTTACTTCCCTAACAACTACAAGTAGACTTTAGAGCTACTCTTGATGGCGTGTTACCTTTTAGAAGGTTAAATGAGTTAAGTTGGTCTTATACTACTTGCATTAAGTTTGGTTGGTGAAGGTCCTTACATTGTGCATAGCCTCACGTACTCTAATAACTCACTTTTCAACCCCTATTTCTCAAGTATCATATTTCATCTTCTTTAGTTTTTATTTCTACTTATTATTCAACAACCCCAACTAAAAGCTTTATCAAGTCTTCTCCTTTTTTCTTTGCATTTGTTTTTCCAAATGTCTATAATTTCTTCATGTAACATAGGCGAAAAAACAAGGTTATAACCTTATTCATTTATTTTCTTCATTTACTTCCTCAACAACTACATTGCATTAGATGCATTTAATGAGTTAAATTGAAGTCGTATCATCTACTGTACTTGCATCAAGTTTGGTTGGTGAAGCTCTTAAATATTTTGTCTATAAAAGATAGCATTACCGTTTCACATGCAACACACCAAAACCCTACAAAAACAACCAACCTTTTTTTTTTACACCTTCCAAGGTTCTTGTAGATTTAGATTTAAAGGTTTAGTGGTGTTTTCGGTAAAATATTGAAGGGCTAGCAGGTTGAAGAAAGGTATGAGACGATGTTATTGCTATGAAACTTAGTGTGGAAAGCGACTATGTCAAACCGTGGATTAGACTACCTTCATAAACAACATGGTAGGTCTTTAATTCTTAATCATTTTATATCATGCGTACTTGTATTAGTTAATCTTAATAAATAGTTAGTTAGTGCTTAGGGGATGTTTGGCTAAGCTTATACAATGGCTTTATGAGCTTTATTAGCTTATATGAGTCAAATAAGCTCGAATTAAGTGGTTGGTTTAGTTAATATAATTGGGCATACGAAAACCTATTTTGACCCATAACCTGACCCACACATCTTTTGAGTTTGATTTCCTTATTATCATACATGTGGTGATTGAGGACTTGTTCTTGATTTGGTTGTCCTGCAGAAACCATGAAATATTAGATGACACCCCATAGTGTGCTCTTTTTGGTATATTATTTTCTTATTTGCAGCCCGCGAATTTCGCAGGTCTATTGTTTAGTGTCCTCATATGTGTGCCTATTGCTTCACGGGGAACGTGAGATGTATTTGTTTTTTTTAAATACGAGGGAAGCCATGTATTTGTTACTTTTATACGAAGGAAGCCACATCATTTTCACCTTTTCCATGTTCCAAGTGATCATACAAATGAGTTTATATCGGAAAATTCAGAATTTTGGTCAAAGAGTGTCATTAATCAGATTAAAGTGACTTTAAGCATTATTTAGTATTTTAGAACGGTTTTCTCTATATTTCAATTTTGTTGAATTACAAAGTATTAATAGTAGGCTTATAGCATAATTAGTGGTTACTACTTGGTTGACTGGTTATTGTTGTAGAGTTAGCATCTATAGTAACTTATGCTTGCATAATATAGGAAGTAAGATTTGTTGAATTACAAAGTATTAATAGTTGGCTTATAGCATACATGCTGATACTGCTTAATGTATATTAGTATATATTAATGGTTGGCTTGTAATTGTTGTAAGTTAGCATCCACTGTTGTACCTCTTAAATGATGTTAAAGGGGCAAGTTTGGGATAAGATACAATGGAATTTCGAGGTAAAAGTTCCATACGGAACAACATTTATCTAACGAACAAATCACAAGATCTCAACCATACATCCTCCTTCCATCCAACGGTTTATATTGAATTTCATAATGAATCAGATTTCTGCTCATTGGTTTAGGATTTCTTATTTGCAAAATATGATGGGTGGGATTAATTATCTATTTCTAGCAAATCATGAACTCACTTATTGATCTCCTACAAATAATAAATCACTTTAAGTTTGTTATGACGTCGCAAAGTCAAACCGTGGATTCGACATTGCTCGCCCGTAAAATTGACTCCCTCTTGTCCATCAACTATTGCCGTATTAATCTCTTCATTAAAGCCTCTAGCAAAACCATTCCAAAATGAGGGTTTTAAGCGGTCTCCAACGTCCACTCTTCCTTTGGACATATTATCGAAGAATTCTACGAACTTCTCATTATATTCATAGATCCTCGATATCTAGAATTGTTAAATATTAATCAGATTAATATACATTTGGATAGAAAGGGCTCACACAAATTCGTATCAACCATCCAGATTTCCGTACAAACTACAAAGAATTCTACAATTGAGCATTTATGAATATTAAAAAAAAAAAAATAGTCAGTCAGTGTATAAAAGTTACATACGATTGCCTCACTTTTTCACTTCTTATTACACTTCTCTTTCGTTTCACTTGTGCTCTTTTGGTTCGCTACCTATGTAAAAAGGAAAAACAAAAGAAAAAGGATACAACTCTTTTTTTTTTTTTTTTTTTTTTTAGAAAGGCATCTTATATTAGAAAACGGAACAAAAAGATACAAAATAAATGGCAACTCATCTTCTTAATAAGACAATTAAAAAGAAAGAGCTCAAACACAGATAAATGCTTACAAACCCGAACCAAAGAACAACTATAGCCACTAAAACAAAGACAACACTAATTAGGACTAAAAATATGATGCACATCAGACCTATGTCATGTGGCAAAGAACCATCACACTTCAGATCACTTGATAAAGAAACTTTTAAACAGAATTATCACACAATGTCCTTAAAAAGTCAATAAAAGCACCCAAAACAAAAGGAAAACAAAGACAAAATACTTCAGTGTTTATATTACTTGCCAAATACTTGACTCCCGTGAAGCTAATTAACCAAAGAAGTCAATAGAAGAACCATGCCCACCATTTGACTAGCTTAAGAGGATGAGGTATGATGGCGATTTGCCTTGCCGTTTCCAACGTGGCACGCTCGCCGATGCCCGCCGCCCACCGCCACGACACCATCTCCCTTCGCCACATCACAACTCGCCACTACAACGACACACTACATGACAAAACCAAATTCAAGTTTACGTTTGATTTGTAACCGTTTTAATTCAAACGGTCAATTTTTTTTATTTTTTATTTTTTATTTTTAACCCAAATATTACCCCACCCACTCTATAAATAATACCCATATTTTACACAAAAATTCACACTTCTCATTCAAAATATATTATCTTCACCATCTCAATCCACAACAAAAAATGTCTCAAGATCCAAACGAGATGTCGCTTTATGAATCTCCTCAACTCGTCTTCGTCAAACCCGTCCACCCCATCGTCTCAAAGCTAAAACACTTCTTCGCAAGTCGGATTTCAACCTTTTCAATATCCAAGACAATCACCACCGCAATTCTATCCATCACAACCATCACAACCGCAATTCTATCCATCACAACCAGAGCCTTATCGTACAAAAAATATGTGCACGGGAAAAATGGACTCGGATAAACGGTGATTGCCAAAAGTTTAATGGTTTTTACAAGCATTTGCAGCGTAGAACCGGGGAAAATGATGTTGATCACATTGAGAATGCAAGACTTGCTTTCAAGTCTCTTACCGGAAACAGTTTACTATGGTTCCAGATGGAAGGTTTTGAGAGAATATCCCAAATGGGACGCTAGGAGGATCAATGAAGATAATATCGCCGAATTATTCGCCCTAATCCAAGAGCTCGTCCCTGAGAGCAAGCCTCGACCCAAGAAAAAAAATCTAAATCGGTGAGTCGCCAACAAGCACGGGGAGTCAATCGGATGCTATTGCGGAAGCTATAGCTCAAGAGTATAAACTTAAAGTTGACGGAGCCAAAGAAGTGTACGAGGCGAGGATAGCGAAAGAAAAGTCATTCCAAGAGTGCCCGGAGCCAAAAAGAACGATCCTCAAGAAGAAACAAGACGAATTGATAGCAAAATACTACAAATGAAGTTGTATTTTTTAAGTTTCGTATGGTTTTTATTTTCCGTATGTTTTTTTATTTTCCCACGAATTTGTAACTCAATGAAAACGGTAGTGGTAGCCGGGCACGCTCACGTGAAAGTATACCTAAATGTGAACAAATAAACTTTGTCGTAATTCAAAACATTTTGAGCATTGTATATCACCCAAGTATCTAGAAGAAAGTATGGTCTTTATATACAAACCTTCTCGACACTAGACCATGGCAATGGATAGCGTTGACCGATGGGCGTGGTAGGCACGCATAGACCCATCAAGGATAGAAGACGAGAAAAATGGTCCACCATAGCCCAATCGGCATCGCCGCTCGAATCGCCACATTAGATGAACCCAAAGATCCAGATGTCGCAAATTTATTTATAAAATACATACCGTTAAACTAATTCAAATAAAAATTATTTTTTTATGGAAATTAAATAGTTGTTAAGAACCTCATCTCCAAGCCATCCTTTTTTATTGCCCCTTCCATACCCCAACAAAGCCAACCAAAATTTTCGATGAACAACGATGTCGCCGTGACCCCAAGGAAACTTATGCGATGACTTAATTTTTTTTTAAATAAAGATATTCATACACGCTGGTTTAGTAATCTTGTTGATATCGCAACCTTCAGGACGGGACAGATCCTGAAAAGTTTTAAAAATCGACACGTATATGTCTTTACGCCGTCTTTTGTAAAAATAGTTCGCTATACCTCACCCATGTTTCCAATCGATTAACTTCACCACACGGGAATTAATATCTTTGCTTGAGTCTTTTGGAACGCCGTTTGACAATTGTGGAGTCGTGAGAGGAGGTTCACGTATGGGTTCTCGCAAACACTTGCCTCGGTGATCCTCGCGATTGAATGGAAACTCGCTGTGGTCAACATCAAACAGCCACGAAGAGTCACTTGGTAACTCCCGTGGATTACGCTTAGTGTGTCTCAAACGGTCTGACGTGAGGTGATGCTTGCGTGTACCTCGGCGACTCATCCGAATCAGAGGTGTACTTGCACATCGCGTTATCTCACTTGTGGGACTCAGGTTCAGAACGCCTTTGTAAGAATTAGAGTTGTGTTTTCACACTATCTCATAACACTCTCGAGGTTCAAACTTGTAGCGCCGGAACCGCTTATTACTAACCTTTCTTATGTTTTCTTCTTATGGAAGCTATGGAGCGGACCGATCGTGCGATTCTTCACATGCTCATACCAACATCATCACTAATGGAAGTTCTCTAAAGGCAACACAAAAGTCGAATGATTCTTCGTCAAGTCAAAGAATCCGCAGTTAAAGACTAAGAGAACTTCATCGATCAGTAATCCAACGTTAAAGAGCCGTGCGAGCATGTTGAAGAATGACGTGGAGACACCGGAGCAACGAAGCGCACTGATGCGCACAACAACAACATACTATCACTACCATAACAAAGAACAAAGATAATGATGACGCCAAAGCGTAACTCTTCAAATGCAACAATTTCTCTACACCGGGAGATTGTTCGAATCAAGACACTTCTTCACACGAAAGAAGAATGTCAAGACGCCAAAGCTACTATTACATCGCACTACATTGTTTATCACTCTTTCATTCATCACCAACACTTAGAGGGAGATTGTTGGAATCACTCCTAAACCTTAATTCAAGTGTTAGTGATTCATATGTAATAGTTAGCTTAATATGGTTTTCATGTTAGTAATCATGCCAAGGCTTATGTAGAAAGCCCATGAGCCTTGGCCCAAGTCAATAAGGAAAGGAAGGGACTAGGAGTGTTGCCCTAGCTCCCTCTCCTATAAATACCTTGTAATAACCCTCTCTTGAGGGTTGGTTATTCAATTTTATTCTCTTTCACTTCATATGCATAACCTTTCTTTATTCATACGCATAAGTGTTTGTTTGTTATTGTTCAACCGATCTCTCCTTCATCTATTTCTTCTATTGATGCTTGTGTTACTAATATGGTGACCTAACAACCCTTATTCACCTATTTCACCAATCATCTAAGGATATACTAGAACTATGACTACATTTCCTTTTACAAGATTATTTTGAAACCCATATATAACTTCATCCTCATATAGAGAAACAAAATCCTATCGCAAAAATGTATTATCATAAAAGCAGTATCACTTAGAGCTAGTTCAAACCACCCAATTGCTACATTTCCGTACTCATTTAAGCACATATAATCTAACTCCTTACAACATTCTCTGTCCTAAAAGAGTAGGAATTTACCACTGACTGAACCCTACCATTTATAACAAGAAGACTCCATGGATATCTACAAATCTTAGACTACCTTTCCTCCTAGCAAGATTATTTTGAAAACTAAATGTAGCTACATCCTCACAATTAGCCTCAAAATATTATCAAGTTTGCATCTTCCCTATTAAGAAAGTCTAAAACATCATACCCAAATTTTTTTCCGCATAAAGGTCAACCATCCAACTATTCCTATAACCTGAGTTAACAAAATCATCAACTGCATTTTCTGTCATCAAAATATTTGAATTCACCGTTAACTGGTGAACAAATTGGTTACATTTGAATGATTTTCAAAGTATTTATTACCTAATTGGATAATAACTTGACCATATTACCTAACTTTGTAAAATTGGAGAACTTCGTTTCTATTATATGGACTTAACCTTTTTAAAAAGCAAAGATTTTATAAACCACATGGAAAAAATAACAAAGGCAACAAAAGGGGCTTTAAGGAGGAGAACTCGCACAAAACAAAACATCAAAACTATGGAAAACACCAAAAGGAAAGCAAAGAATCCAATTTGCCACAAAAACGATTCTTTGGAGCCCTATTCAAAGTCCATAAAAGCGTCATCCTTTGAACCGCGGGAAAAATATCTTCCTACAAAGCACACGACTTCTCCTCAATCGAGGAAGCATACAAATATGATCTCTCCAAGCCCAGGCACTCCATATAAATCCCAAACAAATTGCTTGAAATAACTTGGATTTCTATTTATCTTAATAGAGGCTAGTAATCCCATTTAAGATGTGATCTAAAGAAGGATTGAATAAAGGAGGAACTTTGCAGTTTTCGCCAACTCCAAATTTTTAATGAAATAAGCTCTATCTTGGGACAAGAAAGAAAGAAAATTTCTTTTAATTTTACATGCGATCCACAAAAAAGACAAGAAGACGAGGCTAAGTTTTTTATTTTTATTTATTTTTTATTTTTATTTTTTTTAAATACCTCTTAACAACCTTTTAATCTGACTCATTCAGACACGGTCAGACATTTGAGTCATTAAGTTTGTTTGTTTTTTTCTCTCGTTCAGAAGTGGTCAGAGGCTCAAACCTCTTACCCACCAAAATGTGGAGGGGGTGTCTTACTAGCTCTTAATGGATTTTAACTCTTTTTTTCTTTCTTTAAAAACTTTATTTTATTTTATTTTCATTTTGTATTACATCGTTTCTCGAATTTTCCTTAGTATTGATAATACGTTTAAAGAGAATTACATTGTTATTTTTTTCTAAACAAAAAAATGTTAAAAGATGATAATATGATGATGACAAAAATGCTCAAAGACAATTTTTTTTTTTCTTTTTCTAATAATGAAAATATATAACTAGTTTGTGAAATCATATTGTGGCATGCAAATTTAGAGCATGATTGGATATTTTTCTTTGAAAATATTTTATCTTGTAAGTGACAATGTTAAGTATACCATAAAATAATTTACACTATTCGAAATATTATCACCGTAAATTTATTGATAGTGATAGTTTACAAAATGATAAAAATGTTTAACAACATGGGAACATTAAAATATACCAACAATATATAGCTACTTTATGAGATAAAATTGCGACATAATATCTTAGATGTTTTAATTAACACATTTTATTTCCACATTACTAGGTTATGTTAGTTTTATGTCTCAATCGTTTTATCTAACCTTTATAAACGTATATGTATTGTAAGTATGAACTGCTTTATATTTATATCATTCACACCATTTTTTAACAAAAAACAAACAATATTATTTCATTCACATTCAGACATTTACGATTCAAATTTAGATTCAGATTTGCGAATCAAATTCATATTCAGAGCCTCTTAATAAACAAATAACACCTAAGTGAAGAAGACCACAACGCGACAAATTTAGTTGGGTGGTGATTCAAGGCGACCCTCCAAGCACATGCCTTCTAAGTTCTAACTCTAAGCATGTACAAATTTATCTTCAATACTTAAAAAATACAATTTTTGAACTAATATGCAAAAATGAAACAATTTTTATTATCTTTTGGGGTAACACACAGATTTCTTTGTTGGTTAATTACTTTTCCATTCGCTCATATAAGCAAATGATACATATGTATTGGATGGAATAGTGCTTATATTTGTTTAAGAGATATGATATAGTGGCCTAACTAAAGAGGCTTAAAGTGAGACCTGTCATAAATGACATGTACAGATCACATCGCATGTCATTATACATTAGGTCTCACTTTAGGCCTCTTTAGTTAGGTTTATTTATCATTTTCCTTTGTTTAAAATAAGCTATAATATAATTCATATTCATTTTTGTTATATTGTATTGCTGGTCACGACTTACAAGAATCACAAGGGTGATAACAATACTTTATTCATTTTCCAATTAGTTTATATACATTTGCCCAGTTAATGAATAATTGAAACGGGTTTTACAATTTTTTAGCTGCAAATTGAATTGTACCAAATGACATATTAGTTTAGTCACTATGTATTAAATAAATACAATACAATTTAATATATAATCATCACCTAATGACATAGTGGAAAGACACATAAACTCCTTCTAAGTCATACATGGTTCATACCTCGCTAAGTACACATTTGGGGTAACGAAGGAAAATGGTCGAAAAGGGTCACATGGGCATCTCGGTTAGGACACATATATGCATCTGAGTTAAAAACTAACACTTACCAAAACAATAACAGGAATGCCTCGTTCGTTTACCCGTAATACAATTTAACACGTTAAAAAAACTCCACTAGATCAAAGTTTTGTTATTCAGCTCCTAATTTCACCATATTCAAATTTTCTGAATTTTGGAAGGAACAAAACAGTACTGTTTCAATGTTTAAATTGTTAAGAGTAATTATTTCTTTAAATTTTACTCAATCCATCCCACAAAAAAGTGTCTACTTAACTATTTATATTTTTCCCGAAAAACCTGTCTCATTTTTATATATGGATAGTATTTATGACCATTTTTACTGTTTTGTCCTTCTAATTAAAAAATACATTAAATGCTTATTTCCAATTTTCATAATATATGTTAGGGTAAAAATGATTTTTTATCAAACAAAACTTGCATTAATTACACATATCATAATTTGTTCGTTGTTTGTTTGTAGACACCCTTTTCGGGGCGGAGGGAGTAGGTGGTACGGCCTCCCTTTTATGGCCAATAAGTAACTATACTAACCTTCAACATGCAAATGTCAATGGTATTGTGGAAGTGCATATATAAGGACTTGTTAGCACTTCAAAACATATATTGAGGCCAAAGAAGTGAGAGTCAACACCTTAATTAGATCACACCTGCATTGCTTTCTTGCAAATGATGACTGAAACCATCGAAATATATACTGTGAGGAAGATGAGTAAAATGTGTGCCGATATTGTTTCTGCAGTGGTCGTTCGATTATTCTTTCTGTTCTTCACTTTTCATATTGTAGTTGGTAAGTAGCATGAAGCTTTTTGATAATTTGTACTACTAATTCATCCTTCTTGTTTACTTCAAGTTGTATGTATGACGTGAATGTGCATGCATGTGGGGTGTGCAGTTGCGGCAACATTTGGAGCAATAGCCGGGGCAGTGATCGGATGGAATACTAACAAGAAGTGGCTCGTGAAAAATGTAATTTTAGGGGCGGGAACATGGACAACTTTTTCTTATAATCTCAGTAAAGTTATCTTTGATTGTTTGATCTATGATGGTAATGATGAACAGACTTAGCCATTAAACTGGTGAGTGATTAATTTATATCCATTCGTTTGAAACTTGATTGGTTATCATCTAAGCAACAAAAATTAATCCATTGTTATTAACAGATTCATCATTATTAAACTGCAGGTTAAAGTTATAGCTAGGCATCCGCGATTCATAAGGTAATTGCCTTATATTATATACCAAGCTGATTTGGTGTTCTAACAAATTTTTAGCAAACTAATTATTGTCTCAAATACACACATCATTAAGAAATGTTAGAAAAACAAGTAAGATTTTGGTTTGTCCGTCATCTTTAACCCACAAAATGCGAGTATAATATATAATAAAAAAGGGCGAGAAAAAGTTTACTTACTACAAAAGACTAACGATAAAAGTAAGGGCTTTTGACGGGGTAGTCCATACCACGTTTTTGATTATATGGCGTTATAGCAGCCGGGTTTCAATATGAAACCCCTAGAAAAGATATTCTAGCTTGTTGAGAAAATTAACATTCGTCATAGTAATAGAGAAAACAATCCAAATTGGACCGATTGGATTGTTGACCCAATCAAAGCTTGTACAATTCCTATGTAATGTCGTTTTTCTAGCTCCTTGCTAGAGCGTTTCTAATATAGTTTGTCATTAAAAAAAAAGACAAAACCTTTGTATATTATGTGCCCAAGGTGTGGTACCGCGTGAAGTTTTATTTATCACGTACCTTATGCTAATGATGTATATACACATATGTATGATGTTTTTGCTAATAAATAAATGAATTAATGGATCAACAGGCACCTTATGCCAAGGTCATTCTTTAAAACGGACCCGAGTCCTGATGGTCCCGGAAACAGTGTGACTGCTGATCATGCTCCGACTTAATTAATAGTTGATATGGCTCGTACAATTGAACGGCGATGAAAATCCTACCCAAGCATACGTTGTTTCATAGAGACTTGTTTTGAGTCGTTACGTTTTCTATATGTAAGATTGCATACGCTACACTTCTTGAATATAAAAACTCAGTTTCTAATAATAGCAATGTCAAGTTTATTTATTTTTGGAAAGGAAATTACCTTTGATTTATTTTGTTTATTAACACTGAAATTATAGAACACTATTCTTTTCTATAAGTTCAGTAAGTAACCCAAGTGAACAAAATAAATGACATGTTACTTAGAAAAGTCTATAAACGAAGAACCACACCTCCAAAACCACATGGATCACGGGTCAGGTTGATTCACGTAGCGAAAGAAGTAAATAGTTGTGCTTAAAGTACACTTGATGTTTCAATGGGTACTCGCGGCATCAAGTCAGGGGCTTGAATTGAAAGAAGTGGTTACTTTCTAACACGGCATCTGTACGCTTTCAGATTTGGTAACGTTCAATATAGCCAATATAAGAGCTCTATAATGGCAAATGGGTATTAAATTATACGTCTATTATTAGTAAGCACAGGGTACAATACCATTTACCTGAGAATGAAAAAGAAATTAGATTGTCATATCCAAAACCTAAGTGAAAGAGGGAGCACACCCATCCATTAATAACTAATGAGAATATGTTAAATCCTAAAAGCCCACAAATTACATCAACAAAAGTCAATAATCTTGCACAGTCATATCAAACATATACCTTCTACTATATAGTCCGGCTCAACACTATCGTGCGCTTTGTTCGAGTGTTGAATACTTTTGCATTATCCGGTGTTTCTGAATTCAGCGTTGTCACAATAAATTGTGAATCTAGAAAGAGTTTTTGGATCATATGTTTAAACCTTCCTTTTGGCTAAAAAACAGAACGAGACTACCCAAGAAAGTAGAGATATTTTCTTGAATCTTGATAATAATAGCTATAAGGAAAAATCATGAATTTATGAATTTTCACGATCTTCAACTTTAAGACAAGTTATTGAAATATTATTATCCGTTATACTACCTATCTGCTCAAACTCTGTACATGTAAGTGTTCTAAAACTGAAGTGGGTATCATAAGTAATTAAAAATACAAGTGGCTACTCTTTGTCCCAATAAAACAAACACCATTTTGTTGTCTATATTTTCCCGCCAAATGCAACGCGGGAAATTATCATTTTGCCTTTTGAGGGAGATATGAGTCTACATTAATTAGTCTTTGAGGGATAAGGATCCTCTCATGTTCATTTTAACATGAGAGGTAATGTTATGCTTTATCTGATTGTACATTGTCATTAATGTAAAACATTTATTTTATTTTAATGGCAATGTACAATTCCAACAAACACAACATTACCTCTCATGTTTAAATGAACATTAGAGGATCTTTATCCGTCTTTGAGAACCAAAGTAAAAGCATCTAGTTAGAATTGAAGTGCTATTGTAACTAGATAGTTCATGCATCGTTCAAATGCAGTTGAGTCGTTGGTCATATCCAACAATATAAATGCTTGCTTGTGGGACACAGCCTTCAACTTTGTTATCCAACAACAAGTACGACTTCATAATGTTCTGTGCAATAAGAAAATCCACATTTAATGAAGATCTACATTTAAGTTGTGTAGTTGAAAGTTGAGAAGAAAAAAAACACATTAAATTACAACTACCTATATTCAGTGAAGAATTACACTATTTTAAGCTTGCAACAAATAAAAACACATATTAAATTTTTTTTCTTCAAAAGATTAATAGAAGCTACTCGTGGAAACAGGAGGGGAGCAGGTATGTCCCTCTAGCGAAAGAAATTGTAGCGTGAATTTTTTAAAATATGTGATTATTTTATTAAATTTCTCCCCTAACGAATCAATTTGTAATGTAGTTTTTAAAGTTATAAAAACTTGGACCTTCGACTATACCTTTTGGGCTCCGACGTTATCCCTAGCTACTCCATTCAACTTTTTCTTATTCTATTTTTAAACAATAAATATGAACACTTGTGGTTCTCTATTTCGACAAGTTTAAAGTAACGACTGTAATTTAGAAATATGAAAAACTATATATTATGAAAGCTGTAAGTTTAAGGGCAAATGGCACAAAAAGGTACTAAAGTTATGGTCCATTTCCAATTAAGGTATTCTTATTTTTTTCTTGCATAAAAAGGTACTCAACAAAAATTTTTGGCGGTTTGGGTTTTTACTAACGTTCGTTAATCCACTTAGAAAATTACATATTTGGTCCTTGATTTGGTAGAGTCATTTTATACACCATCCTCCTCCTCCACCGTCCACCACCACCCTCCTCCTCCACCAAAAGAGTCGCCACCATCACCGCCAACACCACCGCCACAACCACCACCGTCCTCCTCCATCTAGGTTCTTCAACATCTCAAAATCCATTAAATAAACACATCTAGGGTTCTTCAACATCTCAAAACCCTCTTCACCTTCTTCAATCTCACACCGATGGGAACCGAAGGAATGTGGGTCAAGATTGCTATGTTGTATTCCCAGTCGGTATAGTTGATAATGCACTTAAGGTGTTTGATGAAATGCTTGAACGAAAACCATGGGATTTTGGCCGATTCTATAGTCGGCTTCGAAATGCTTGTTAAATGCGTAACAAAATATGGTCTTCTATAGTCGGCTTACGAAATGCTAATTGGATGCTAATTGGATGGTCGTGATCATGGGATTGATTCTCCAAGGTTGGTTGAAGGGATGAGATGATTTCAAAGAAATACAAATGGCATCTCGATCTCATTTGTCTCTCAAAACAAGCACACAGAAGAATCGGATGAAGACCCCAAGACATTAGGACTTAGTATAAAAAGAACTTGTAGCCAAAGTATAATGGCACCTAGAATTTAATTCAAAATTAGTTTCGACTTTTAAATTAGTTGTAATGAGTTTTTTTAATGAAAAGCTTTTTATACTTCCTGCTTTTCTACTTCTCTTTGTGATGGTTACAACCTTAGTTACTTGGCAAACTAAAACTATAAAATAAGCATAGCTTTTTAAGTCATTTTAATTTGTCATAAAAAATTTAAAAATAAAAATAGCAATTTCACTAGCTTATTTAACTTTTGTCAAAAGGAAAAAATCAAAAATCATTTACTAGGGTGCCGGTGGTCCAAAGTGCCCAACTGCTCCATATCAGTTGAGTAGAATCGAGTTGATCTTCTCATTGAAGGTTCATTTTCTTGATCAGCAGAATCAGAATCAACAGAAGCAGGTTGAGTTCATTTATGAAATGGAATCTGCAGTAGTTCATTTAGTTTACATAAGTTTTGTATAGGTTAGTTTCATCTGCTTTTGGTCCTTTAACATTTCCAAGTACATTTGTTAGCTTAAAAACTGATTCAAAATCAGTGTTTTGCTCACTTCTGCCCTGCACCATCACTTTGCATGTTAAAGGGGCCATCTTTCTCAATCCTACACCTAGGGTCAAAACATTGGGAGGGGTCTTCCTCAATTTCAAAACTAACTTCATTAATGACCTCCCATTATCAAGTGCCTCACCATAATCAAATTCCTCATCGAATCGAGTAATAGAAAGGACTTTGTTGTTGCCAATTTATCTCATTATGCCCTAGGTGATTACCAAAATGGTGAGTGGGTGAAGGGTTTTGTGGGATTGCGTTCTCAATCTCAGGATTGGGAACGGGTAGAGTGAAGAATCTTCGGTGGAAGATACGGATCATGGTGAGTGATGGTTTTACGAACGAGGTCACGAAGAAGGGGGATAGACTCAAGAGGAAGCTAAAAAATGAGAAAAATTTACTTGATAGGAATCAAGCAAAGAACCTAAGCGAGGTGGACTACTAACTAGCTATTCTATTCCCGGCGTGGCGCCAAAAACTTGATACGCTTACGCAGCGGCTCGGGGTCAAAGGAACTTCCTTTCGTCGAGCAAGTTTTTCAACACCCAGGCGATGAACCTAATCGTTGTAGTGTAGTATTAGGGTAAGCCACGGGTATTGATATCGTTCTCTGGGAATAGGAATGCTAGTGAGAAGTTACTACGCTAAGGTTAAAGTTGAGGAAGATTATTTTTTATCTTTTTATGTTTTTAGGAAATTGAAAAGTACGAATCTCGGGTATTGGATTTGGGGGTTGGTATTTCTACCGATTACTCTACTATTATCTAATTATCTAAACTAAGGTGGTGGTAGTCTATGTCTAATTAATTGTGTGCTCGTATGATAGGTTTAAAGATGTGTTTACTTAGGTTTTACTACTCCTTAATTATCTCTTATTGATGGTTGAGTTGTCACGTCCTTATTCTTAGTTGCGTTGTGTGTCTAAAGTTGTAGGTATGCTTTTCTCCCTAACTCTTTGAACTTACCAAAGGTCTCGTCTACAAAACCCACTAGGGATAATAAACTCTTACTCTAAGGCACTCTTTGGATGGTTTAGCTTACAACTACTCGTGTAATTATATTCTAAGGTTCACAAAGATGAATCACATTAAGTACACAACGAATGACCTATCGCATTACTAGATCATTAATCAACTAAGATAAGAAACAACCAATCAATATTCAATAATTAAGTTTCATACTCCTAAGCAAACACACAAATAAATTAGCCGGACATGGAGAACATGCAAGCATACACACAAATAATCAAAGACATAATTTAATTGATGAAGTAAATACTTATCTTGTTGTAAGATAGGGTTTGGAACCCTAAAATACTTGTACAAGACACCCTTGGTTCGGTTTTAGGTTTTCACCCAAAAGACTCTTAAAAGCGAAAAATTCGGATTCTATATATAATATTACATATCGACGGCGTCACCTTATGTTTTGTGACGCCGGTGTCGCCGTCATTAGGGTTTCGTCTTGGCCACGATAACCTTGCGGCAGCGCCACCTTATGTCCGTGGCGCGTCGTCTCTTCGACTTCGGCGTCGTCTGGTCGCATCTGGGCCGTCCCGGTAGCAACGGCCTACTCTTTAAAGCCCAACGTCGTCACTTGAAAATAGGGTTTTGGCTTACAGATCGTCACAAAATCCTCCGACGGCGTCGTAATTAACACCGACGCCGTCTCCTTCATTTTCGCAGACTTTGAGTGTCTCGATTCGACTTTGGCCATTTTCTCCGTATATTCGCGCTTTTCGGTCCAAATAAGTGCCATTCCAGCATTTTGCCTTCAAGAGACCTAAAAGTGAAAAGGAACGATATTAAACAACAATGGATACAAAAGTGATCAAATAAGGCTTAAACGACCCTCAAATGGTACCTTTTAAACCTTATCAAGGTTTGTATATAAAGACCATACTTTCTTCTAGATACTTGGGTGATATACATGCTCAAAATGTTTTGAATTACGACAAAGTTTATTTGTTCACATTTAGGTATACTTTCCGTGAACGCATGCCGCCGCCATCGGGTTTCTCGGCGAGTTACAAATTGCATGCAGGAGTTATAACTATTTATGACTCAAGAGAGTACGCCGAACACGAGACGAGAAGAGAATTTAAAATGAGGCCACTTTTGAGAGAATGCTACCACAATATCTAAAGTTGTGTAAAGTTCTTCAAGCAAATCAATATCTGCTTTCGATTATAAGATCACATTTCGAGTTGCGGATGATGTCCCTAAACAAGCCAATGCATACGCGATTGTGGAGTTTGGTATGTATTTTTTGCACAAGTTGGGTAACAACTTAAGCATGAAGGTTGATGATCCTCTTCAAGTTGCTTTGGCGTGTCGAGCATATGGTGGAGTACTTTTAGAAGTATAAGGTGGTCGTTCATACAAGTGATGAATAAAGAAGCATTTCATCTCTTTGGGTATGGCTTGTGTGTGGGTTTAGACTTTTGTTGTTCAACCAAATGTAACCACAAACTGTATGTCTGTGTAGGACATCAAAAGACAACTTCTTATGCATGACTGTGTAGTGCAACTTGGTATATTCCTAACAGCCATGTAGGCTTTCTTTAAGCACTTGTTTTGTATATACGTGTTGTGATACTGATGATTTGCAACAAACATTTTGTGTAAATTGCTAAAATGGTTGTTTTTTACAAACAACCATTTGATTTGAAAAAAACGACTACAACCAATCTTATTGCTAACAGACCATAACCTACGTAGTACATAACACTTATTGTTAAACAGATTACCATAACCAAACTACAACACTGAAGAGAACAATCAAACTGAAAACCAACACAACTTTGTCATGAACTTGCACTCTTGACTTGATAAAAGTCAACTCATCCAACATTTTCATGATATCATTCTTGAAACCTCAATAACTTCATCCGAGACCAACGCTTTCCGTCTTCATTAAATGTTTCTTTCCTCATGTTCCTTGTAAAACAAATCTTTGTATCTCGACTTGGTAGTTCCGGGTCTAGGAACCCATAGAAGTTACATTTGGTCGCTATCTGTCACACCTCACGGGGCGGAAACACGAGGTGTAACGGAAGGAACATAAGCAAAAGATAATAGAACATACCAACATTAATATTAAAAGAAATATTATACCATTACAATACCGGTTTAGCCGTCAACGGCAAATATATTACAAAGTTTAGATTCCAAAATATTATGTTCTTTACATAATGATTTGTAGTGACAAGTGAAAACTTCATTATGCAAGACTTGGTAGAAAAAGCTACTACGATCACCGAAATGCATGAGAGAAAACGGTCAACTATGAAAATAGTTGGTGAGTAAACACGTTTAGTGAAATAAGAAAACTCGTAAGAAAAATATACAAAGCTTTCGGTCAACGAAAATAGTTCTCAAAGCAAAGGCATTGTGTATCCACTCGGTTCCAAATTCGCCCATACAAAACTTGCAACCTGTGTGTACACAACCCATTGCACAAAAATTATAGCGTCAAGTAATCAAGTGTAAGTGGTCATAATAGTTCCCAATATAGTACCACGAATATAATAATACCGGAATGCTACCGATGAAACCAAATTAAGTCGGTGCCACTACCCAAAGTTATCTTGGGTGCCTCTTCCCAAAGACCTACTGGGTGCCTCTTCCCAAAGATACACTGGTGCCTCTTCCCAAAGATACACTGGTGCCTCTTCCCAAAGATACACCGCGAACAAAGGTGTCTATATAGTGATGCTCGAACATGGGAGACTTTATAGTGATGTTCAACATTGGAGACTTTAGGACAAGGTCATAACACGTGCGGTTCAATAAGTTCAAATAAGTCATACTTTCGTAATTAAGTTCAAGGATTGATTCGAGTTCAAATATTCAAGTCAAAGAGTTCACAATTGTAAGGATCAATTTAATTCAAGTATGGTTCATGCATTCAGCCCCAAAATATAGTAAAAAAAAAAAAAAAAGGGATGTGATTACTCACTTGGTGAATAGATGCGATGACAAAAGTGGTTACAATCAAATGTAGCGTGAATCTCGGCCCGACCTATTATGAATGATATGATATGTAATGAGTTGCAATGTAATGTTATGCATGCATTTCAGATGTTATTTATACCATTTACGGGTTTTGAAAATATTACTCGTCGTCGAAAAATACTCTTTTGACGTCTTGACCCTTAAAAAATGACTTTATAAGTTTTTACGTCAAAATGTCATCCTACAATGGTTTTATAATGATTTTTGGTGAAATTACCACTTTTCGTCGCAAAACAATGTCGACGGAAAAATCATGAAATTAACAAAAATGGCTTTGGAAAACTAGTCGTAAAATGGTGTACGTCGATCGTTAGAGAACGAACTCGACGGTTTTGGAAAGTTTGTATCGATATCTAGAAGTTTCAGTTCAGGAGTTTTCGTCCAAAAGGTCTCGATCATAAAGATATCAAGGGTTAAAGATAGTGATTTTGGCTAATTGTGCGAAAATAAGTTTCGCCAAGTTTGAACATCCGTAAATAATTTACCATAACTCCGCTTGACAAACAGACTTTTTGTTTTGAAAAATATGGTCGGTGAACTTGATTTTACTAGAAGACATTTTGTTCCAAAAAGTTTCACATCATGGTTAAAACACCGCAAACATGGACGTTCTGACTACTAAAATACTTGTATCGTAAAAATAATATAGTTTTTCGAAAAATAATAGTTACGCAAGTTTATAAAAACGTGCATATATTTGTCGTTTCAAATCCGTTTTCACGATAATATGTCCTTGGCTTCGTATCGAAGTAAACTAATATATTTTTGATAAGTCGAAATAATTTGTGAAGCTTAAGGCTGCTTTTGGCCCAAACAATGTAAAACTGCATGCTGAATTTTCGGAAAAATAAACATTTCGTCATCAAACTTTAAAAATTCACCACGGCTTCGTTATAAGTCCGTTTAATCCGTTCAAGCGCCAATGATTCGTTTTAAAGTATATTTTCTAAATATCAAGGCCAAAGTTTCGTACCAACAGTAGGTTTTTCAGAAATTCGAAACAAGGACAGAACCTATTTATATAGTTATCGAAAATAGTTTTTCTCGGACAAAACCTATTCTAATCCCTTCAAATCAACTCCAAAACTAATCTAATCCTACCATACACCTTCTTAGGGTGTCATGGGTTCCTAATCACCATCAAGACCAAAGAATACCATGGGAATATTTATAGGATGACCAATATGTATATATAACTCAATAAATCATGAAAAATGGTATAAATCACATATCATGCATATAAGCTCCAAAATGAAAAGAAACATATGAAAATGACAAGGAAACATGAAAATGATAAAAACATGCTTACAAGTGATAGTGATGAGGTGAAAGTAACAAGGATTAACTTAAATACCCTTGGTTTTTATTTCAAAACCAAATAAAGAGTATATACTAGGTTGATTATACACTTGAACTTGAAAATTTTGATCCCCTTGATCTCTTGATGTATGGCCGGTTTGTTGATGAGAAACAAGAGAGGAGAAAAGTTTTTGCTACTATGTGAAATCTTGAAAATGAAATGAATGAGATGATAGAGTTATGACTTTTGGTTAGTGTATAAAGCTAGACAATCAAAGAAAAATATCACCACTAGTACACATCCCCCCCCATGGCCGGATATGGGGGGATTGTGTTTCAAAATTTTATTATTTTTTTTTTCTTTAAAGTATATATACTTGTGTCAAATTTGTTAAATATGAATGTGTAAGTAAAAGTGTAAGAAAATGTACAAATATAGGCAATTGGAAATTTTTGGTACAAGTAAGTTTTAATAGCTCAAAATAGGATGTAATGAGATGATAAAATTTTAAAATACTTTCCTTGTGAAAATTGAGTGATAAAATAATTATCGTACAATTTTTAAGAAAACGACGTAATAATTAAACTTTAACGATTAATGTACCAAATAAATTAGAAACACTAGGAAAACTAAAAATATAGTTTTATAGACTAAATGTAAGTTTAAAATACCTCGGGATCATTTTGAAAGTAACGGTTAAATATTTAAAATAATAACTCATGATAAAAATTATTAAATATAAAATTACGCGTTAAATGTGAAATGAAATGCCATGAATGAATTAATATGATGCATATATAATTTAAGAAATGACCGAATTTGAGAATTGTGACATGGTCCTAAAAAGAAGTTTTGTTAAATTCACATATTCAACCTAACAAGTAAAATAAGTATAATGGATAATAATATTACATAAATTGACAGCCTTGAATCTCCTACCGATGATTACGGGTCCAAGAGGTTTGTACTTCCACCGTAATGGTTTTGGACATTGAAGTGTAGCATTAATGTAGTATTCCAAGGGCTTTCGATTGCATCCGGAAGTAGAGGCAGAGGAGGAGCCATTGTTTTATTTCACCCAATTGTTACTGGGTATTCACAGATGCAAATGAGTACATTTGACGCATTTCTAGTAGAGTGACATCCAAATTTGGCGGAAATATACTTTGTGAATGAACAGTTAATGAATATTGTGG
>CM040238.1:265526269-265781361 GCA_022545495.1 Chrysanthemum lavandulifolium
ATTTGTTACGTGATAAATTCATGAATAAAGTGTTATGTGACATGGAATTGTATGCCATCTTGTGACTTTATTGAATAATTGTTATGTTATATCCATAATGATACATGCATGTTTGTCATGGATCGTTGCTTGTATTATTATCTAATTGTTAAGATTGGATTAATTGTTAAGTTTTATACACATGTATATTTATGATAAATCTTGAATTGGGGATGACTCCAATTATATACATTAATGAATCAATTATGTGCAATTTGGTATATCATTAATTATGGGTTTACTTAATCGATTCTGTCGATGTATGTGGCTCACTTTCAATTGAGAGTGAAAGCCCTAATTAATATATCGTTAATTTAACCTAGACATTGATTATTAATAGGGTTTTATTGAATAAGTTGCATGTGGCTACTTTTTACGTATAAATTGTTTATTATGTGCGCATTGTTTTAGTTGTTTATATTTTTATTGGTATTACTTGTTTGTTTATTATATGCGATGCTTTAAGCAAAGGGTAATTTTGAATAGAAAATAATACGGACTAAACAATGGTGAAATTTGATTTGTTTTGAAGAGTTAAGTTTTCAATAGTTTAATTGATTGGTGACTTTGGTACAATGACGAACGGCTCACCCATTCGAATGAACTATAAAGGGTTATTGAAGGCGAGCATCACATCGAATGGATGTCTAAGGTTATGCATTTGTGCTTACGGTCCTCCGCCTCTGTAAGTTCGAATGGAGCTACTTAGTAAGCCATAAAGTACAAGCTCATCTTCTGGCGAATTAGTTTTAATTCCATGCGCCACCACGGTGGTAATTATCCGAAACACTAAGTGTTTACACTTATGCAAAAGTACGGTATAATGGATGATAATTAACACTAAATTCCTTGATTAGTGAACCCAATACCTCAATCAAAACTTTGATAATTTGATCTTTATGAATTGGTAATAAAGTTTTTATTAAAATTATGCTACAAGATGAATGCATGACATCTTTGTACATATTTGATTTGACCGCATAAAATCAAACTAAGTACCCTTTAAATTAAGTTATATGCCATCTAATTAAAAGGAACACTTGAAGTTGCAATTTAAGTCATGAGAGTACTTGGCTAGATTGTGATGGAGAGGTAAATCTCTATGTTAAGTGAGACCTTACGGACATATTTGCAGTTTTTGTTAGACACTTGTTGAGTAGGAAGTGAGATCTTGGACTCAATGGCATAAGATGGGATGAAACATGTTTATATTTGCAATAGCGCTGGAAAATATAAATCCCATAATGATCTAGGAATTGGAAAATGTTTGCCAATTATTGTTCGACAGATTACCCTATTATGTGCTTTCCATTACTAGAGATCAACCGATGTAATGGAACTACGATAATTTGGATCCTAGTTTTCGAGAAAATTCTATGGTTATATGAATATTACCTTGGGTATTTTATTTTCTTGAAAAGTTTAATTATCGAAAATACTAAAATTGAATTTTGCTAATTCTTTAAATGTATTAATGCAACATTAATTAGTAAACGAAGGTTATTCCTATATTGGTAAAATTGATCTACACACCGTAAGGGTTTTGGCAGAGTCAACTTTACTAAAAGAATAAACCTAGTCCTCTTTCTAAGAAAGAGTGAGATTCAACCCTATTCCTTTTCATGAATGAAGAAAGGTATGATAGGACAATTAGAATTGTCTAAATTCTAAATACATAACTCGTAAGCAAATTTTAATAGTTAAGAAAATTGCATATTTACGAGTTATTAAATTAGAAGCTAGACTAATTCTTCGATAATTGGTAAAGACAAACTAGCATATTTTATCTAGTTGTTGTGCTTTGACCATTTAAAAGTACTACTTACAATTGTTAGAATAGTAGAACTATTAAGAAAGAAATTGCATGCTCAATTTTTCAAGTTAATAGCATTGATGGATAGTTCATCATCTACATAGTAGAATACACCTTTAAGTACATAAGTAATTGTTATGTATGGACTTTTTCAAAGGTGTAGGGAAGTAAATAGAACTATTTTCTTTTCATGGTTAATGAAACACTTACAATGTTGTCAAATCCGATGGGAGTATGTTGTTCTTATTATCGAATAAGGAATTAATGTAATGATCTCTTATTCGATTAGGAGTTACAAGCTTTGTCATCTTGATAGTAACTTTCGATTATCTCTAGAATGTCTTACGATAATTACTTTCCACTTGTAGACACTTATGTTTTCCGCGATAGTCATGTCGTTTCCTTATTAGACAATGAAGTGGTTCTACATCTACTAGTTATGCTAATATCAATGACACAATCATATTAGTCACATAAACAAACATATGTCGCGTTGTTTATCCGCTACATGATGTTGTTCCACGCACAAGTGGGAGAAATCTCATATTGTGCGCAAGGCAACATATAAGTATATGATTTAACGGATTCTCTTGATCGCAAGGTAAAGAGACTAACGTTCTAATATAACTTGTACATATCTAATTCAAGAAACACTTGGTGTTACAATTTCGTCATGTGAGAACTTGAGATTGCAACAACAAAGCAAATCTCTATGTGAAGTCGGACCTTGCATGTACATATTTGCGGTTTCTAAATTAGACAAGTATTTAGAATATGTGTCAAGATGATAGATATAAGACTACTTCAAATTAAATATTTATGTATTATTAGAATGACATAAATAAATGAAGTAATCTAATCCTACTTCAAATTTGTTTATTTATGTATTTTGGAATGACATAAATGAAAAATAATGTAGTCCTGCATTATTGTGAAGTAAAATAAATTAACTTGAAATTACTATTGAAACCAAGAGTTGTGTTCATAATTACTTTAGTTAAACATGTTTATGATTCATTGTAAAGACATAAACATAAAGTCTTTTAAGACTTATAATAAAGTAAGACGTTAACTTGTTATGTTTTTAATTAAGACATATACAAGAAGTCATTGAGTTGATCAATGATTTATAACGTATAATGGGATTATAACGGTTTATGTTTCTTGTTGAGACATGGATATGAAGTGACTTCGTTAAAAGGTACTTGTGTTATAAAACATGTAATTGGTTTGAAAGTCTATTATACCATTAAGTTGACTTAGTTGGTAAACAGGTAAGCCAAAGGAATATGTTTATCGTATATATTGTTAGATTATCTTACAATATTAATTCTAATGAATACCACAAGTTGATGGTATTTTCAGTTAGGAGAATCAAACTCCATTTGATATGTTTGATTCATGATAACCATAACTTCTTTCTTAAAAAGTAACAAGGTTAGAAAATTGAGTATGGATTGAATATATTCAATATGACTCCAACCTAGAAGATTAATAAAACACCATTTCATTATGGAATGTGATGAATCACATTAAGTTTTAAAGTTGAAGATTCGAATTTGTTAAACTACTTATGAATAGGTTATTAACAAACTAAAGTCGAAATTATCAATGTGTATTTGTAATGTCCCAAAAGAGAACAATGTAGTTTTGCTCTAATTGCTAAGTATATATAGATAGTCTATATATTACAAAGGCAAGTGGGAGTTTTATCTTGAAGAGAAAATTACAAAATACATAATCTTCTAAAACACACTAGTAAATATCATGATGAGGTTAGACATGTAAATGATAGACCATGATGATGGAATTTTCATTCATATATCTGCAAGGATATCTCGGATATTTGACTTATATCTTTGAGAAATATGAGTTCTGAGTTATAGTAAACCGATAATCATTATGATGGATTACCAAATATTGAATTGGAAAATTACTCATACTATGAATGTTAAAGATGTGCGTCCATAAAGATAATCAATTTTGGAAATTTGGTTTATCTTAATAGTTAGACTAGAGAATGGAAATGAGTTTCTTCAAAGAGATGAAAACCTAGTGGTTTGAATTTCTATGTAGAAATCATATGGACAATATCGTATACATATTTAATGCATGTCTTATGACAAGATTATTAATCATACTTAAGCAATTAATTGTGATTGAATATTCTTTTCTACACATTAAATATATAAAGATGATAATTGTCATACTTGTTTTCATTAATATGAAATATGACAATGGAATATCAAAACTCTTTCTTGAGAAATTACTTGAGCGAGATCTGTAAGTAATTGAAAGGTTTTGAATTCATATAATCTTTGGAAGTGCACGAAGTGCAATAATTCATGAATGGATAAATGCATGCATCTATGAAATTATTCTTATGTTAAATTATTAAATCAATTTTCGATTTATAATTAAAATAAGATAAATTTTAAGTATTCCGAAAGCTAGTGGGAGTATTATGTTAAGGTTTTAAATCTTATATGTTGTATAACATATGAGAAGTAACATTCTTATAAGCTAAATGTTAAGTCTTAGATTGGAATGTAACTTCACTTATAAGATTTAAGAATTAAAACATACAACCTTGGAATATATGTTTATTGTTAATAAACATGTGCGATAAAATAAATGATTCTAATAAAACATGATATATGGATAAATATCTTTTGACAAGATAGAATATGAATGAATTCTAAGTTTGACATGTAGATTCATCATGTACATCATGTAGTGTATTCAAATTGTTGTATCATTCTTGAATGATAGATAATTTGACAACATTGATATCTAACTAAAAATTATTAGATAACTTGTGTAATGAATATTCTAATAGAATTACATCCTTAAAACCTGGAATTGCTCCTAGATTCTATGGATGAACAATATGTCAATTGTTGTGCAAATTGTCATCAGCTTTAAACTTGAAAGTTAGGAAAGCATCAAACATTACACAATAAGATGTTAAAGTTTACGGAGTTTTAATGAGCATATTGTTGTTTGCATACAATGATGCTGGTTTAATTGAGATGACACTCAATACTAGTCATGGTAGGATTTCATCCTTGTTAATGGCCATATGAACTAGTTGTGCTACTAAGAGCGCAGTTGCATTATACATTAAAAGAATAAGAATACTTTAAACTTTAAAATGTTTGAAAGTTTAAATTGTCATAAATTGCGAGAGGATGTCATACACTTTATGAATTATTATGTTGATTGGTGAATGCACACATACAAGAAATTCACTAATTGAATTCTTGAAATAAGTATTCTCAAAATTATGATAGATCAAGTTGGTTGATTTATGCTTGTCAACAAGTATGATTATCATTACTTGAAGCATAATTCATCAACTGGAATTTTCATGCATTGATCTATTTGGTATTTGAATAAGGGATGTTAAACAATTGTTATAATAAATCAAGTACTTGGTATGTTTGATTTTATAATATATTGTATCCTATATTTGCATGTTTAATCCGTGAATAAATTTATTTATTCTAAATCGTCCATTGTCGATTAATGATACGGGAGTATCATTAAACTAAGACAAATCAGAGATGTGGTAGAATATACTTGAAAGTATATTGATGAGAATGCATACCATTTTCGGATGATATTCAATGAATTGAATATAGGACTTATCCTAACTACATAATTTACTTTGTGGATATTGTTATAAGTAAATTATGAATAGTTATCCTCGACTTGAGATACCGGATAAGTGTCATGAATGTAGTGCACTCATGGAACAACTTAACGCTATCACGAATCTGGTAGTCATAAGGGTTGTTTCTCAAGTGTTGCAAAGTTCGTGGGTTATTCTCGTAGTCAAGATAGAATTTGTTCCTTCAAATTTATTTTGGAGTTTAATATCTTTGGGCCCTCGTAGGGTTGACAAGATGTTTGCATGGCCATGCCCAAAGTTCTCCCCCGAATATGTTCGAGAAGATTTGGTAATCTTGTTCAATCACTAATAACGAGAAACATAATAGTTGAATAAAGAATGACTTAATTCCATATCTTTATTTAACATGGTATTAGAAACAAAAGGATAATAATAATGAGAAATCATTAAAAGGTTTTCCAGAGCCTTGCTCGAGTTGTACTAGAGGCATCAAGTGTTGCTAGACGCTAACCGAATGTGATCACTCTATTAAGATATGTCCAGTGGAGTCATTGGTTTTATGGACAATAAATTAATAGACGTGAGTTAGGATCGAACTCGAGACTATGGGATTGCACACTTTATGTATGAGAATTTAAAGTTAATAATTAAATATAAATGTTGTATTTATTTATTTATTAAACGAAATAACTAACGAACGTTAAGTAATTGATGTAATGGACTAACGGTCGTTAAATGTTTATGGAAAAGGATTAAATTGCAAAAGTTGGGAAGGTTCCGGAATCCCTATGGGATATCCAAACCGATCGGCCAAGGAGAGAAAGAAGGAAAGAAAAACCAACTTGTTCACCAAGTTTGCTTGGGTATATAAACAAGGCTAGGGGTTTTATTTTTCCATCTCTTGTGCACATTGCTTAAACCCTAAAATTGTTTTGTGTGTGTTTTGTTCTTAAACCGATCGTACATCCCTTTAGGGTGTCGATCTTCAAACCTTTTCCACATCAAGTTATTTGTTTGATAAAACTAGCATTACTTTAATTCGGTTTAGTACGTGTGTACAAAAACATAGTAATAACATACTTTGTTATTATCTTGGATTGAATTACAAAAGCAGTGTGGGTAATTCTTATAATCCTATAAACCCAAATTAGGGTTCATCCTAATTGCTAGTTTGTGGATTTGATTCTTGTTCGCTAGAATCAAGTAAGGTACGCATACTTTATTCTTTAGTTAATTAATTATTCATTATATGTTCCTATACGCTTCCGCACTTACTTTGATGTTTATTGTTTATATTTATGATTAGTCATGTTATATAATTCCAACACATTGGAGTTATTATTATTTATTGTGTCGATCATATATCATCTATCGAATGAATCTAAAAGGTGTGTTAATATATATATATATAGCATTAAACCTTGTCCAACAAGTCATTGCAAGCACCTCCTTAAGTTTCAAAACTCGACACTCAACCCCCTCGTTTTTCTTAGTTCAACCATATAAATATTTCGTGACTTAATTAAATCTCATACGCAACGCTGCAATCCCATAGGTCTCGAGTTCGATCCTAACACACATCTATTAATATTTTGTCCATTAAACCAACAACTCCCACTTGGACATATCTTAATAGTGTGATCACATCGGTTAGCCTAGCAACACTTCGATGCCTCTAGTACGCCCCGAGTAAGGTCTTCGAAAAACCTTTTAATGATTTCTCATTATTATTATCCTTTGTTTCTAATACCATGTTAAATAAAGATATGGAATTAAGTCATTCTTTATTCAACCATTCTGCTTCTCGTTATAAGTGATTGAGCAAGATTACCAAATCTTGAACATATTCGTGGAGAACTTTGGGCGTGGCCACGCAAACATCTTGTCAACCCTACTAGGGCCCAAGAAGATTAAACTCCAAAATAAATTTGAAGGAACAAATTCTATCTTGACTACGAGAATAACCCATGAACTTTGCAACACTTCAGAAACAACCCTTATGACTACCACACGAGCATGTTGTTGTTCCACGTATGCACTACATTCATGACACTTATCCGGTATCTCAAGTCTGAGGATAACTATTCATAATTTACTTATAACAATATCCACAAAGTAAATTATGTAGTGGATAAGTCCTATATTCAATCCATTGAATATCATCCGAAATTGGTATGCATTCTCATCAATATACTTTCAAGTATATTCTTCCATATCTCTCGATTTGTCTTAGTTTAATGATACTCCCATATCATTAATCGATAACGGACGATTTAGAATAAATAAATTTATTCACGGATTAAACATGTAAATATAGGATACAATATATTATAAAATCAAACATACCAAGTATTTGATTTATTATAACAATTGTTTAACATCCCTTATCCAAATACCAAATAGATCAATGCATGAAAATTCCATTGATGAATTATGCCTCAAGTAATGACAATCATACTTGTTGACAAGGCATAAATCAACCAACTTGATCTATCATAATTTTGAGAATACTTATTTCAAGAATTCAATTAATGAAGTCCTTGTATGTGTGCATTCAACAATCACATAATAATTCATAAAGTGTGAAACATCCTCTATCACCAATTTATGACAATTTAAACTTTCAAACATTTTTAAAGTTTAAAGTATTCTTATTCTTTAATGTATAATGCAATCAGCTTCTTAGATAAGCACAACTAGGTCGCATGGCTATTAACAAGGATAAAATCCTACCATGACTAGTATTGAGTGTCGCCTCAATTAAACCAAAGATCATTGTATGCAAACAACAATATGCTCATTAAAACTCGTAAACTTTAATATCTTATTGTGTAATGTTTGATGCTTTCCTAACTTTCAAGTTTAAAGTCGATGACAATTTTCACAACATTTGACATATTGTTCATCCATAGAATCTAGAGCAATTCCAGTCGAGGATGTAATTCTTTAGAATATTCATTACACAAGTTATCTAATAACTTTTAGTTAGATATCAATGTTGTCAAATCACTTCTTATTCAAGAATGATACAACAATTTTAATACACAACATGATGTACATGATGAATCTACATGTCAACCTTAGAATTCATTCATGCTCTATCTTGTCAAAAGATATTTATCAATTCCCAAATGATATATCATGTTTTATCGTAATCATTTATTTTATCGCACATGTTTATTAACAATAAACATATATTTCAAGGTTGTATGTTTTAATTTTAAATCTTACAAGTGAAGTTTCATTCCAATCTAAGACTTAACATTTAGCTTTCAATGAATGTTACTTCCTATATGTTATTCAACATATAAGATTTAAAATCTTAACATAATACTCCCACTAGCTTTCAGAATACTTAAAATTTATCTTATTTTAATTATAAATCGAAAATGGATTTAATAATTTAACATAAGAATAATTTCATAGATGCATGCATTTATCCATTCATGAATTATTGCACTGTGACACTACCAAAGATTATATGAATTCAAAAACCTTTCAATTACTTACCGTCCTCGCTCAAGTAATTTCTCAAGAAAGAGTTTTGATATTCCATTGTCATATTTCATATTAATGAAATTTAGTATGACAATTATCATCTTTATATATTTAATGTGTCTTGAAAAGAATATTCAATCATAATTAATTGCTTAAGTATGATTAATAATCTTGTCATAAAACATGCATTAAATATGTGTACAATATTGTCTATATGATTTCTACATAGAAATTCAAACCACTAGAGTTTTTCATCTCTTTGAAGAAACTCATTTCCATTCTATTAAGATAAACCAAATTTCCAAAATTGATTATCTTTATGGACAATATCTTTAACATTCATAGTATGAGTAATTTACCCAATTCAATATTTGGTAATCCATCATAATGATTATCAGGTTTACTATAATCCTGTAACTCATATTTCTCATCATATAAGTCAAATATTTGAGATATCCTTGCAGATCTATGAATGAAAATTCCATCATCATGAGGTCTATCATTTCATATCTAGCCTCATCATGATATTCACTAGTGTGTTTTAGAAGATTATGTATCTTGTAATTTTATCTTTCAAGATAAAAAACTCCCACTTGCTTTTTGTAATATATAGACTATCTATATATACTTAGCAGTTAGAGCAAAACTACATTGTTCTCTATTTGGGACATTACAAATTACACATTGATAATTCCTGACTTAAGTTTGTTAATAACCTATTCATAAGTAGTTTAACAAATTCAGAATCTTCAATTTTAAAACTTAATGTGATTCATCACATTCCATAATGAAATGGTGTTTTATCAATCTTCTAGGTTGGAGTCATATTGAGTATATTTAATCCATACTCAATATTCTAACCTTGTTACTATTTAAGAAAGAAGTTATGGTTATCATGAATCAAACAAATCAAATAGAGTTTGATTCTCCTAACTGAACATACCATCAACTTGTGGTATTCATTAGAATTTAATATTGTAAGACAATCTAACAATATATAAGATAAACATATTCTTTTTGGCTTACCTATTTACCAACTAAGTCAACTTAATGGTATAATAGACTTTTCAAGCCAATTGCATGCTTTATAACACAAGTATTTTTAGACCAAGTCACTTCATATCTATGTCTCAACAAGAAACATAAACTGTTATAATCCCATTATACGTTATAAATCATTGATCAACTCAATGACTTCTTGTATATGTCTTAATTAAAAACATAACAAGTTAACGTCTTACTTTATTATAAGTCTTAAAAGACTTTATGTTTATGTCTTTACAATGAATCATAAACATGTTTAACTAAAGTAATTATGAACACAACTCTTGGTTTCAATAGTAATTTCAAGTTAATTTATTTTACTTCACAATAATGCAGACTACATTATTTTCATTTATGTCATTCCAAAATACATAAATAAACAAATTTTAAGTAGTATTAGATTTCTTCATTTATGTCATTCTAATAATACATAAAAATCTAATTTGAAGTAGTCTTATATATCATTTTGACACATGTTCTAAATACTTGTCTAATTTAGAAACCAGAATATGTCCATGCAAGATCTCACTTTACATAGAGATTTACTTTGTTGTTGCAATCGCCAAGTTCTCACATGATGTAAATTGTAACACCAAGTGTTTCTTGAATTAGATATGTACAAGTTATATTAGAACGTTAGTCTCTTACCTTGCAATCAAGAGAATCTGCTAAATCATATACTTATATGTTGTACCTTGCACACAATATAGATTTCTCCCACTTGTGCATGGAACAACATCATGTAGCGTATAAACAACATGACATATGTTTGTTTATGTGACTAATATGATTGTGTCATTGATATTAGCATAACTAGTAGATGTAGAACCACTTCATTGTCTAATAAGGAAACGTTCATGACTATCCTTGAAAACATAAGTGTCTACAAGTGGAAAGTAATTATCTTAAGACATTCTAGAGATAATATGGGTTACTACCAATATGACAAAGCTTGTAACTCCCATCGAATAAGAGATCATTACATTAATTCCTTATTCAAGAATAAGAACAACATACTCCCACTGGATTTGACAACATTGTAAGTGTTTCATTAACCAAGGAAAGAAAATAGCGTTCTATTTACTTCCCTACACCTTTGAGAAAGTCCATACATAACAATTACTTATGTACTTAAAAGAATGTATTCTACTATGTAGATGATGAATTTATCCATCATTGCTATTAACTTGAAAAATTGGGCATGCAATTTCTTTCTTAATAGTTTTACTATTCCAACAATTTGTAAATAGTACTTTTAAATGGTCAAAACACAACAACTACATAAAATATGCTAGTTTGTCTTTACCAATTATACAAGAATTAGTCTAATTCTAATTTAATAACTCGTAAATATGCAATTTTCTTAACTATTAAAATTTGCTTACGAAGTTATGTATTTAGAATTTAGACAATTCTAATTGTCCTATCATACCTTTCTTCATTCATGAAAAGGAATAGGATTGAATCTCACTCTTTCACAGTGAAAAGAGGACTAGGTTTATTCTCTTAGCAAAGTTGACTCTACCAAAAACCCTTATGTGTGTAGATCAATTTACCAATACAAGAATAACCTACGTTTACGAGTTAATGTTGCATTAATACATTTAAAGAATTAGCAAAATTCAATTTTAGTATTTTCGATAATTAAACTTTTCAAGAAAATAAAATACCCAAGGTAATATTCATATAACCATAGAATTTTCTAAAACTAGGATCCAAATTATCATAGGTTCATTACATCGCTTGATCCGCTAGCAACGAACGATATAATAAGGTAATCGTCGAACATTAATTGGCAAACAATTTCCAATTCCTAGATCATTATGGGATTTATATTTTCCAACGCTATTGCAAATATAAACATGTTTCATCCCATCTTATGCCTGAGTCCAGTCTCACTTCCTACTCAACTTAAGTGTCTAACTTAAAGAACGCAAATATGTCCATGTAAGGTCCGACTTTACATAGAGATTTACCCGTCCATCACAATCTAGCTGGCAGTCGCCATGACGTAAATTGCAACTTCAAGTGTTCCTTTTAATTAGATGGCATATTCTTAATTTAAAAGGGTACTAGTTTTGATTTTATGTGGTCAATCAAATATGTACAAAGATGTCATGCATTCATCTTGTAGCATAATTTTAATAAAAACTTTTATTACCAATTCATAAAGATCAAATTATCAAAGTTTTGATTGAGGTATTGGGTTCACCAATCAAGGAATTTAGTGTTAATTATCATCCATTATACCGTACTTTTGCATAAGTGTAAACACTTAGTGTTTCGGATAATTACCACCAAGTGGCGCATGGAATTAAAACTAATTCGCCTTAAGATGAGCTTGTACTTTATGGCTTACTAAGTAGCTCCATTCGAACTTACAGAGGGCGAGGACCGTAAGCGCTAAAAGCATAACCTTAGACATCCTTTTCGTGTGACTGTGCGCACTTCTTTATTAACCCTTTATAGTTCATTCTAATGGGTGAGTTGCTCACCATTGTACCAAAGTCACCAATCAATTAAACTATTGAAAACTTAACTCTTCAAACAAATCAAATTTCACCATTGTTTAGTCCAGTATTATTTTCTATTCAAAATTACCCTTTGCTTAAAACTGTCGCACATAATAAACAAACAAGTAATACCAATAAAAATAAACTACTAAAAACAATGCATATAATAAACAATTTATACGTGTAAACAAGTAGCCACATGCAACTTATTCGATAAAACCCTATTAATAATCAATATCTAGGTTAAATTAACGATATATTAATTAGGGCTTTCACTCTCAATTGAAAGTGAGCCACATACATCGACGAATCGATTGCGTAAACCCATAATTAATGATATACCAAATTGCACATAATTGATTCATTAATGTATATAATTGGAGTTTTTCCCAATTCAAGATTTATCATAAATTTACATGTGTATAAAACTTAACAATTAATTTTCGCATAACCAATCTTAACAATTAAATACTCAAGCAACCATCCATGACGAACATGCATGTATCATCATGGATATAACATAACAATTATTCACGTTGTCACAAGATCGCATACAATTCCATGTCACATAACACTTTATTCATGAATTTATCACGTAACAAATATATTAAATCTAGGTTTCGATATAGATAACATAACAATTAATATAAACCCTAAAAAAAATTTTAAGGAAATCGACAAAAATTTTAGGGTTTCCACCCAAAAAAAATTTCGATCCATAAAGATTTTAAAACCAAATTAGGGCAAAAGCCCTAACCTAAAATTAGGGTTTATATAATCATAACCAAAACCCTAGAATAAATCATATCAAACACAAGACAATATCCGTTTTTTACGTGTTTAGTAATTAATTACTCATTAAAACCAATGACTCGTGATGCCACTGTTGGAATTATATAACATGACAATCATAAATATAAACAATAAACATCAAAGTAAGTGCGGAAGCGTAAAGGATGTATTAATGAACAATTAATTAACATAAAAGAATATGCGTACCTTTTCTTGATTCTAGCCGAACGAGAATCAAATCCACAAACTAGCAATTGAGATGAACCCTAATTAGGGTTGGAGTGCTAGTCGACTTTAATAAAGTCGAATAGTGTAAATCACCAAAATCCAAAATAGGATTTCTCTACGATCATGTACGCGCGTATTGTTAGCGATTTAATTAGAATGCTAGTTCAAATCACAATTAAATATATCGTCAAACCCTTTTACATGCATCTGTCAAATACATATATGCAAGGAATGAATATATGAATATATACATGTGCTTGACATGATATCATGAATATTAAATAAGCATGAAACCAATCAGTCAATCATGTATTATAAATTCATAAATCCATACGTATGATAATCATTAAACCGATTGTACATGCACATGCATATTACACTGTCACATGCATCCATGCGTATGACTTTTTCAGTTCTAATAAATCATGCATTGGAGTTATTATTATTTATTGTGTCGATCATATATCATCTATCGAATGAATCTAAAAGGTGTGTTAATATATATATATATAGCATTAAACCTTGTCCAACAAGTCATTGCAAGCACCTCCTTAAGTTTCAAAACTCGACACTCAACCCCCTCGTTTTTCTTAGTTCAACCATATAAATATTTCGTGACTTAATTAAATCTCATACGCAACGCGTGCAATCCCATAGGTCTCGAGTTCGATCCTAACACACATCTATTAATATTTTGTCCATTAAACCAACACAAACTTCAATCCAGAAACATGAAGTCTTTACTTAGAACGAGTAACTTTGGTGAGAGTCCTGATAATAAATGGTATCAGAGCTTCGGTTCAAGACCTTGGGAAACACCAACGTTCAAGCATTCAGGATTTCAAAGTGGACGCTACCTTTTGAGGGAAACTCCCAAACGCATGTTTCAATGGAACATGAGAAGGAAGTCGATTTCACCAAAAGGAAAACAATTATTGGTTCAAACGGTCCTCGACAATGAAGCATTCAACGCAAATACCAAAACCAACGACAAGGCTGTGAAGAAGAAGGCCGCCTTAAGAAAAAAGCAAATAAAGCGAAGTGTTATATATGCTATGAAAAGGACACCCTTTTGGGCGTGTGAGCGAAGAAAGAAACTAGCGGCGTTGAATTGGAACAAGAGGCGCCCTAACGAACGAGATAATTGATCAAGAAAGAATGTATCCGAAAAGGTTTACATATATGGCGACTACACTTTGAATGGAACGGCCGACGACGGTTGGAACGATATTTGATGCGTGAGTAAGCATTATAAAGTTCATATGTGCCCTAGGAGAATTATGTTTGATGATGTGAATTACAAGTTTAAGTTAGTAGGGAAAGATGAACATGATTGCAAATTTATATTCTCATATGGAATTGGCACTACCACTATCAAAACAGAGTTGGGTAATTTAGTTGTGAGGCAACAGATATACTCCAAGTTTCGCATAATATCCTTAGTCTAGAATTGTTAGAGAAGCAAGGATTTTACGTGAAAATTAAGGATGATAGATGTAGCATATACCATATGTATTATGATGAAGAAACAGATTCGGATGTACCACGTGAACATGGAAAAGAAAAGTTGGACCGAAAGATGGTGCAAGAACATAATCGTGATCTGCAAAAGTATTTTGAAGCAATTGACCCAGAGACGAATGTTCATTAGTTAGAGGAATAGAAGATTTAGATTGGAATAAAGATGTAACCGTGATTACATAGACGAAGACTTCTCGGTTTCAATGGAACGTTATACGCTCTCAAGGTTAATTCATTCTCTAGATTTCTCTCATTCATGAACTTGTTGAAAAAGGATAGTATATTATATAAGAATTGGGAAGTCCTCAACAAGAGATTTGTAGATATGATAAGATGGTTTTACTTAGTGCACTATAACACACCTAATGGCTTTTTGATTGAGTTTGTCATGTGTGCAACATAAATGTTTTATGTGCTTATATGATTTAAATTACGATGCACTCATTGTAATACCACCTGTTGTCAAAGATGTCGAAGTGAACCTGCTATGTTTAATGAAAAGTGTTGAAAGTTTGGGTGGCTATTTTCCCGTCACCATGAGTGATAAATGGGGAATCATAGCCCAGTTACAAGGCCTAGACATCGAAGATGGAGAAGCGATCAAGAGTTGTTATAAGAAGTATTTGGATCTAGTTGTAGTCTACCATGAAACCGCTAGTGTGCCTTGGGTGAAACGTCAAAGAATGTAGGAGACGAAGCAAAGTCGACTTGGCCATGGACCTACAAGACCGGAAGGACAAGAGGGTGAAGGATGGAGCAATAGAATCCATCGAGACCATTTCGGTGTGAGGCTTGAAGAAAATGATGAAGATGATGAAGATCATGATAGCAGTGGAGGAAGTAATGATTTCCAGATCATTACTTGAAGATTCGACAAGCAGAAGTTCAAGGAGTTTGAGTCTAAAACATTAAGGGGGAAATTGTTAGCCCTTGTAATGTATTAGATCAAACGTTAGTATTTATTTATGCATGTTTAAAGACTTTAGTACATTATGTATTGTATGTAAATTCTGTATTTAATGTTTGGGTCGAAACTAACTGTATTGGGTCGAATTCTGCACAAACCCAAACAGGCCCATTCATGTATCTGTAAAGGTGGGAAACAGTTACTTCTCCCAAGCATCACAACGTTTGGTGAAAGAACCTTGGTACCGTTTCACATCCTATTTAAACGTGAGTTTCCAATCTGTGGAAATCACAACAACAACCATTAACGATTATCTGTTTATATATCAGTGTTAGTATACAATTGTTTGTTTTACCCGCTTACTGTTTTTTATTCCAAACACCACATACGCAAACTTCAATCCAGAAACATGAAGTCTTTACTTAGAACGAGTAACGTTGGTGAGAGTCCTGATAATATACACGCG
Source organism: Chrysanthemum lavandulifolium (assembly GCA_022545495.1). Classification (NCBI taxonomy): domain Eukaryota; kingdom Viridiplantae; phylum Streptophyta; class Magnoliopsida; order Asterales; family Asteraceae; genus Chrysanthemum; species Chrysanthemum lavandulifolium. The sequence goes on from CM040238.1 coordinate 265,542,725, forward strand.
TGTGTTACTCATGACATCTTTGATCTAATTAACGTGTACTGTACATCAAAGAAGACAAGAAGGGTTCGTACAGAATTTGAATCACATACACGTTGAATTGCCATTGACATGGTAAATTACTAAGGTTTGTTTAACGGGAATGAATTTCGCAAAACCTTTGCAATTCCCACACCTTGAGCGTAAAAAAGTCCTTAGGTCAAAAGTCGACTAAGGAGCAATCCGTTGGACAAGTCATATATCGATATTTTTGGACAAGATCAGCAGGTAACAAGAGTCGGGAATGAGGTGCATTCAATGCACCTGACGTTGCAAGTGTTTTGGCACACAATTGAGTTTCAAAAGTTTGAAATAGCATTCCAAAATAAAAGTACCACAGCTTAGAACCCACACAAGTTAAGAAGAGGACATAGAAAAGTAACAGTACAGATCTGAATAAGAAACATTAAACGACAGAAGAACAGAAATAGCCAAGACTTTCTTTTAAACAAGTGGAGTTGATTCTCAGGCTGGCTGGCTGGAACTGCATACATACCACCAAAGGATTAAATTTGAGCTATAAATGTGAATAGAAAAATCACAGAAAGCATGATAATGATAGTAATACCAACCTCATAGAGGTCTTCTCTTTGGCAGAGTTGTGCAGGACTTCCTTCCATTTAAAGATTTCTCCTCTAGTTTGTCTTGTGGTCTCACGCATCTCTGTCACTGATTGAAACTGTAAGAGGTAAGACTGTTCATTTGACTTGGCCAGAGTGAGCTTCTGCTCGCAGAGTCGAATGTCCTGATGGGGAAAACAAGACATCAGTCATCAGTCAGTGGTTGTTGCTTGCTGGTAGTAGAATCAATTCATGTAATCTCTTACTATAAAATACAAAACGTGCTGGCTGTTTTGACTCGCTCATCATTGAAATCTCAAGCGTGACACGTGCCCCTTAAGAGAAAAAGTTATGCGTTTTTGATTGTCAAGTATATACTTACACGTTTGATACTGCTGATCTTATGCCACTGTTGCTCCAAGTTTACGGCGCCGGACTTTAGTTTGTTTTGAAGGTCACCCACCTAATAAATATATGCAAATGGTAATAATCAGAGTTTTTATCCAATGAGATGTCGGTATTTAGGGCCTGTTTGGCAGGAGTTTTTTGGAGGAGCTGTTAGCTTTTTGATACAAAATAATCTCTTATAAACTAAGTAGCTTCGTTTGGATGCATTAACTACAAGCTTTTATTTCAAACAAATAGCTCCAAAATGAAAAGCTGATTCATGAAGCTTTTTAAATGTCTTGGAGCTGTTAAAACTTTAAATTACCGATATACCCTCCAAACATTTATTTACAATTATAGATTTGTCCTTTTATGTCATTTTACATCTTATAATTATATTTAACAACTAATTTACCAAACACTTTTATTGAAAAAAATACGACTTGTAGCTCATGTTAATGACTTTTCACATTTACAACTTACAACTTCTGATTTCTAGATTTACAACTAGTTTTGCCAAACATACCCTTTAGATGCGTACAAAAAGGAATTATTTATTTTATTTTCCCAACCTGATCACGGAGGTTTATTGACTCTTGTGTCAGCTTCTGAATCTCCTGTTTTTCGGCTTCAACAAGTTTTGTGATATTCACTAAAAAGATCAGGGCTTTCGCAGGGGAAATATCACCTTTCACTAATATTGGTACTCGGAACCTGCACCATTGGATCACATTACAACAATATCTGGCTAAAATATTCAAATGTATGTTAGCAGATTCTAGTTTTTAATGTGCTTCACCATCTCAGACAGCCACTTCTTACGATAGCATGCAGCAGCATCAAGAGCTTGGAGTCGGTTTTCAAGAAGTTTAAGTTCAGCAAGAATGTCACCAAGATGGGAAGACAGTTCCTTGTTTGAAGCTGTTGACAATCAAATGTAAATGAACGGAAATGGGACACACACAACTAAAAGAATATGCGAGAATAATTACTTTTGATATCTTCCTCTTGTTTAATCTCATCATACAAGGTGTTGTTATGTTTAGCTAATTCTGCATCCAGGTCAGAGATTTGAGTAAACGTGTCTCCAAGGGACTTATTAAGTTCTTTCATCTTTTCTGAATACTAGAATACAACAACAAGAACAGCAACTAAATTATAATTGATTTTCTGGTAATGCAAAGTAGTGGCGAAAAACGTATATTATTATTATAATGAAAATCCATCTTTTACCTTTTGGATTAAGGAATCCATTTGGCTAACCCGTAGTTTTGTCTCTGCTAAATACTAGAATACAACAACAACGACGACAACAACAACAACAACAACAAGTAAAATAATTGATTTTCTGATAATGCAAAGTAGTGGTGAAGAACATATTAGGCTAACCTTTAGTTTCGCTTGATGTGTTTGGCTTTCCAAATCCATTTTTGTTCCTGAGTAGAAATAACAGCTTTTAATCATGCTCCACTGTGAAACAAAACCTATCACCATCCCAATTTACCCCATGGACTGAACATGAGGAACAACAACAAATGAATTTCTAAAATTATTTTTGCAACGCAAACTCAGACATACAACATAGCACAAAACCACAACAATCTCTAACTTTAACAACCTATTGGTTGGGGACATAAAACGATACTATAATATAAAATCACTCTTGTAAGTTATTAACCTAGATGACATATAATAAATTAAAATCAGTTCAAAAACTAAACAACAATAATAACCCCCTTCAAAGGCTACCAAATAATCAAACCCTATATCACGAACATTATAAACATTTTCAAAACTTAAACAACATATATATATATATAAAATTTAAAGAAAAAATTGAAACTCAAGGGCTTAACAACAGCAATAAACAAAACCCACCCTAGAATCGAGATTTCAATTTTTTTTGTGAGATATTATTCCCCTCCTGTTTATTCATTTTAACCTTAATACTAAAGTATCTCTTTGAATCTTTTCCTTAAATCAATATATTCTTTCTTTCCTTTTTTTACGAAATTTCATGAAATGAGTTTTTGTATTTTTTTCACTCAAACTTTGTTTTTAGTTGTGAAAATTTTGAACCTTTAGTTTAACTAAACAGACAAAAACTACTAAATTTTGTTATAATTTTGTGGTATATAAACTTAGTTGACATATGTTAAATCCATGGGGGGCTTGTGGTTATTTTTCAAAGTACAAATAATTAACGCATGTTTTAACACTTTCAAAGACAACTCTAAAATATTTTTTCTCATCACTATTCATGTTATCTGGGAAGAAACGAGTCTTTAACTTACATGTACAAGGTTTAATCGAGATATCTTTGTGACAGTTTCCGAACATTTCTCCTAACCGCTACTCTCATGATGTTTACCTGTTGAGATTTGTGGCTAAAACATTTTGTATAATTAAGGTTGTCTGATCAATAGAACATATTCCTGATGGTTTGTTTTCATGCCTTGTCTCTTCACAATTCCGTGTTAATTACTAGACTAGCAACACAAGTGATTTATTTAAAAAAAATTAGCATCGATCCGTATTAAGTACAAATGCTTTGAATATATTGGAAAAAATTTATTATATATTTTAAAGACACATGTAGCTAATAGCCCAAATACATTAAGGCTCATCATCAACCTTAGGGGTTGGCGGGTTGCATTAGTTTGGTGAATGTTGGAATGGTAGAGACAACGAGAGAGTCGAGCATAGCCTTAAAGTGAATTATTGTGTCGACATCATACGTTGGGTATGGGTCTACATGTGGCGAAAATATTTTTTTGTATGTGTATGCATTTGATGGTGTCACTATGGTCTCATGAACCATGACCATCTTTGTATCACTCTGTTATTTAGGTTTTTATTTTTATGGGAGGAAGTAAAGAAAAGAGAGAAATGTAAAGAAGGGGAGGAGAGTGAAGAGTGTTGATATATAATTTTGTGTTTTTATGTTTAAAAAGAAAGGAAAGAAAGTGAATGGAGGCTCTAACTTTTTATATTATTTGTTTTGTATATTTACTACTACTAGAAGAGTACCCATGCATAGCAACGAGATTTTATAGCGGTAAATATTTGTAATGATAAAAAAAGGTTTATGGGTAATAAATGAAAAATAATAAAAGATTAAGAATTTGAAGATTAAACATGATAAACTGAATGAAAATAATATGAGTTATCAGTTATAAACAAAAAGAGAATTATAAAAGTTTATGGTTTATATATATAGTTTTCAAATTTTTCACTTTAAAAAGATAGATTTTTTCTTTATATATAGTATAGACTAGCCTCATGACCCGGCCAATGGCCGGGCTAGTCTCATGTACGTTGTTCAATATTATTAAATTTCATTTGTAGAGTTGGTATAGATGCAAGTGATATAAATGTTTCAATGAGTTTGTAATAAAATTTTATTAAACGAAGGACGTGATTGGTTTTAATGGATTGATGATATCCTAGTCTCTTATGGTTAAAATATTAATGTATATGATATTTCAATGTATAAATAATAAAAACCATTGAAGGTATATGTAAAGAAAAAGTTAAATGTAACATTTACATCACAAATAAAAACCACATGAAAAAGAATACTAAATGCTAAAAGTGTTTACTAAACATTATACTTATTAATGAAAGACAATTCAAATTTTGTGTAACACTTCTTTGTAAACAACGTTTGTTGTTTTATTTGTGTAGATACCATCGATGTCGCAACAAAGAACCTTCAAGCCTTGTTTTGTTTTAACTCTTGAAACCGCTACATACATTTGTCCGTGAGAAAAAACTGGCTTCTCTAAAAAAAGTCCCACTTGTGACAGTGTTTGTCCTTGACTCTTGTTTATAGTCATTCCAAAGCAAACTTGGATCGGGAATTGTCGTCTGTTGAGTTTAAAGGGCATTTTGTTGTCGGATGGGGTAATTATCATTCTTGGTACTGCACAAATAGCTCCGACATTGCCACCAGATATTATCTTTGTCTCTATAATATTCGTACCCATTCGAAGGATTTGCATTCTAGTACCATTATAAAAACCAGCTCTTTGATCAATGTTCCTCATACACATTACTGGAGCACCAACTTTAAGAGTAAGTTCGTGATGAGGAACACCCGACATTTTAATGCTATTTAAAAATTATGGTGTGTATGCATCTTCGATAAAGTTTGAATCAGAATCTGCTGGTGATACGGTGTCTGAACTGTAATAAAGTTTTTCCTCACCATCAATTTGATCAAGTATCTTTTTGTTGATTACGTCAACCATTTCGTGTGTTGGTGCTAATATTGCTCTTTCCTGAAAGAATTATGGATTCCACAAGTTGGATATAAGATCAGGGTATGTTTCACGAATTATTGAACCAACATGATCTTCGGAATCTGGAATGAGCATGTCATATGGGAATTCTACATCAGCCTCGCCATCATTTTTTCCACCTATCTTTCCATTACCAATGTCAAGTATCCAATCGGCAAAGTCTTTAATTTTCCTTTGTTCCTCGCTGGTTGTTCCCGCAAACAAACGCATATTAACAGTTAGTCTCATGACAGTACAATGTTCCAACAAATATGAAGAGTTGATGGATGCATGGACCACGTCTTGTCTGCTACCATTGGGAATGACTGGTAGTACTTGACGAAAATCACCACCAAAAACAACCACCTTCCCTGAAATTTGTACAGCGCAATAAGAGTTAAGAAACATTTAAAGACAATGGATGAATATGAGTGCAAATATATGTTGTGAAATATCACCTCCAAAAACTTGGTCAGATGGTTTTGAAGGGTTTGATCTACATATATCGCGCATGGTTCTGTCGAATGCTTCAAAACAATGTCTATGGATCATTGGTGCTTCGTCCCATATAATTAGACTTGTTTTGCGTAATAAATCAGCCAAATCACTGTCCTCACTGATAGAACACATGGACTCCTTAGTCACATTAATGGGAATTGCAAATCTTGAATGTGCAGTTCTTCCTACTTTCTCTCTCCTTGTCCGTATGGAACTATCCCTTTTATTTGGCCAACATAATCTGGACGTGGTATACCAATGCTCCATGCTTTCTCTCTCCTTGTTAACCCTGTCGGGTTTTCTCTCATGTTCTTGATTGATGAGAAACATGAGAGGGAAGGTTCTTAGTCCTTTTGTCAAGAAGGTCTTATGGGAGGTACTCAGTTTCTTCGAACTTTTGAAGCAGATGTCAGATTGTGTGTATGGCTGCTTGATTTGAAAATTTTGGCAGACGTTTGTGACTTTTTGAAGAAAGTAAACTTGGACGTGGACCTGAAGTTGTCTTGGGATTCTTTGGTTTGTCCGGAGGCTATGCACTCCTTTTATGCCTTCCGACTTCGTGCCATTGTCTTTATCAGTCTTAAGTAGGTTTTGAGTCTGATTTTTTCAAATCATATTCGTAACTGTTCAACTTGTAGATGAATGTTTGTAATTCATGATGTATCAGGAATGTTTTGTAGGATGTACCAGGCATGTTTTGTCTTGGGTTTTATAATAGGGTGGTTTACTCTGATGATATAGTATAATTAACATTAGGGGTGGTAATTCGGGTCGGGTTTGGGTTGGCGGGTTCGGGTTGTCAGGTTGGCGGGTCAGAAAATCCCAACCCAAACCTGACCTATTTAAATCATCGGGTCAACTATGTCAACCCTAACCTGTTTAGACATAACCCGAACCTAACCCATTTAACCCGTATAATATACTTGGGTTGGCGGGTTAAATAGGTTACACAGGTAGAATATGTTAAACGGGTTGAATCGGTTCAGCGGGTTTCAGGTTGACCTATTTAACCCTTTTTATATATAAAAGTTGGCCCATTACACGAGTTAAATAGGCTAAACAAGTTGTCGGCTCGGCTCGTTTAATACATTTAACCCCGCATAATAAAATATAAATAATTTTGAGTTCATGAAAAAAATCTTAAACGGGTTGACGGGTCGACCCGCTTATTTTATTCCCAACCCGAACGACTGTTTAATAAACGGGTTAGATAGGTCGACCCAAACCGACACTGAATCTATTTAGCACAACCCGAACAGGTTAACTTTCGTGTCGGTTTCGGTCGGGTTTAGTAGTCGGGTCGAAATTGCCACCCCTAATTAACATGATGTCAATTTACTATTTATTTTTACTAGGCTTGTGTTGTCCAGGTGTTAGTTAGAGTGTTAATACCGTGAGCTCTTAATGAAATTAGTAGTATAGCTAATTTATTTTATCTATTGCATTCTTCTGTTTAGTGATTAGTTAAACATGAAGAATGTGTACCCTGGCTATTTATGGCCTCTTTGTTCAACTGATTTAAGTCTTTGCATACTTAAATAGTGTTTGTAATCGAGGGTCTGATTGGACCTTGATTTTTGTGAGAATAAGTAATTATTTTTTATTAGAAGTACACATTATAGCCAGTACTATCGACTAGCTATCGCAAGCAACTCGCTCATGACAAGTTGTTGGTCCAAAACCGAGAATGATTGTTGCATCTTTATATATAGTAAGATATGAAGCCTCATTTAAGGTATATATGGGCTAACCGTTTCTTAGTCCTGCTTGTTTAACCCGTAGGCACCTTTTCTCATGAGCATGTTTATAAAGACTAATTTATGTTTGAGTAAATGTTGCTTGTATAAATAGTCGTATACGTCACTTTGTGTAATAAGTGTTGGAGTTGTCATTTATTTGAAAAAATAGTACATATGAGATTTTCTGGTTGTTAGAATCATTCTTTATAGAGTTAAATAAAAGTAGCATGAAAGTTGCTTGACTCAGCGATCTACCTTAGTTGTAACATCGTCTGAGGTTGGATGCGTGCATATATATAAAAGAGTACGGTGTGGAGGACTTTTATCAACGATGGCGCAACCGTTTGTGCACCATCAACGATGCCATTTGTGTCCTTCGTCTTTGCGTTGGTTAACCAACGTGCCATTGTTGGTTTATTATTGTTACTTTTTTTTTAATATTGTATTGTTTGAACATTATTAAACTGTATGCAACCAACGGATAGAAAAATAACCCTCCCTTTTCACCTATAAATACATACTTTTAACTACGTTTTCAAATATTCAAACCAAATCACAATTTACTTTCACATACAATACACTTTTATCTTCCAAAAATGTCACAACAAAACAACAACGATTGGCTCCTTAACAAAATATTTTATCCGTCTTCTTCGTCCGTTAATTTTAGTTCCCTGTCACCCCCTACACCATCACCCACCCATTCTATGTATTCGTATCACCCAAAAAACCAAGGCCATCATTTGGAAAACATGCTTCCCAAAATCCATCATTTTCACAATATACTTTCTTGAATCCATATTTTCCACAACCCACTTTCACAACACAAAACCCGCTACAAATGAACCAAGATCAATTTAACCATATGGCTTTACTCCAACTTCAACAACAAAACCTATTTCATAACTTCAACCAAATGGTTATCGGTAATTCTTCACAACCAACACAAATGATGCCACCAACACAACCACACCACAAACTTTACAAGACTCACCATCATAAACTTCACAAATCGAGTCAACTCCCGTCAGTAAAGGAAAAGGAAAATCAAGAAATCCGAGACCAAAGAAAACGGACGTCATACATACTCGTTGGACATTAGAGGTTTAAAACTTTTGGCCAAAACTTATGTACAAGTATCCGAGAACCCAAGACTTGACATTGACTTAAATTCAAATTCGTTTTGGCAAAACGTTAAAAGTAAATACAACCGCAATCACCCCACAAACGTAACAAGGATATGATCACGGAGAAGTGGACAACGCTAAATCGTGATGGCACCAAGTCCGCCGAGATTGTCGATCAACATCAACAAATGAGTGGTGAAAACGATTCCTTTTGGGTAAATCGTTGTTATATGAAATTCAAAGAAATTTTGAGGGTTTACGTTTGGCCACATTGAAGCATGGGATGTGTTGAAAGATCACCCCAAGTGGCGTGGTACCCAACCCATTGTTCCCAGAAGACACGTTCGTATCCTTGATGATGTTGAAGAACCAAACGAGCCATTTCGATATGATACAATACCACGTCCTCCCGGAAAGCCAAGGCCTTCCATGATAAAAAATCAGACTCTACGCATTCGATGGGATCTTCGTTAAGTAGAGAAGATTTCAAGGAAATGATCCTTGCGACAAAAATGTGCTAATAAACTTAATTTTATCGAAACTCAAAAGAAAATTGAGGAATTGAAGTTTTTATTTTAACACCGACGCTAAGTCCGGAAGATGCGACGGGTATCGAAAAAAAAAAAAAACGAGATCCAAGCAAAACATTTTGGCTCAAATCAGTATTTGTCGTGTCGTAGTTTTTATTATTTGCCATATCATAGTTTTTTATATTTGTCATATTGAATTGTATTTTTAGTATATTAGTATCCTACTTTTTTGTTCTTATATATATTTGTAGTATCGTGCTTTTTAGGTTTTATGTATTCGTAGTTTTAATATATTTGTTGTATTCGTATCATATTTTCTATATATCGTACTTGAAATTTAGTTTTAAATGTATTTGTATGAAAGAAAAAGAAAAATGTGTAAGCACCATTAAGTTTTTTTTGCTTGCTAGAGAAGACGTTTTAGTTATTGGTGTGTTATTAAGAAGGTGATGAGCTAGCGCTCACATGACACACTAATAAGTGTTACTGGTGGTGCTCCACATGTAGCTCTCTAAAGGACTTGTTATCTCTAGGAAACGTAGAGCCAAGAACCAATGAGTGAGAGTGAAGGTCTTGTACCTCTTGATCACACCTGCATCGTCTTTCTTTGCGAATTAGTGAAACCATCGTAATATAGTAAGGAAGATGAGGCAATTTTGCTGTTCCGTTCTATCTGCATTGTCTTTGGATTACTCTTTGGGTTCTTCATGGTTGAGCTTGGGGTTTGTCAATACCATGAAGTTTTTCATAATATATATATATACCAAGTTATCTTTGTTTTTTTTTTTTTTTTTTTAACTTCAATCTGTCTTTTTAACGGAAAATTGCCACCTATGTAACATATGTCTATAACTAGAGTTGAACTCAACTTATAATTGGTCAAAAGCATTTGGTTTCAAAGTGTTAATTATGTGAATATGCATGTTGTGTGCAATTGGGGCAACACTTGGAGCAATAGCTGGAGTAGTGATAGGATGGAGTCTTAAGACAAGGTTCATGCAAAATGCAATTATAGGAGCAGTATCATATATGGACAACTTTCTTTTTATAAAAATGCATGAATATTAAATTATATACAGCATTGTTTATATAATTTAATATTCATGCATTTTTATAAAAGAAAGTTGTCCATATGATACTGTTCTATAATTGCATTTTGCATGAACCTTGTCTTAAGACTCCATCTATCACTACTCCAGCTATTGCTCCAAGTGTTGCCCCAATTGCACACAACATGCATATTCACATAATTAACACTTTGAAACCAAAGGCTTTGACCAATTATAAGTTGAGTTCAACTCAGTTATAGACATATGTTACATAGGTGGCAATTCCGTTAAAAGACAGATTGAATTAAAAAAAAAAAAAAAAAAAACAAAAGATAACTTGGTATATATATTATGAAAACTTCATGGTATTGACAAACCCCAAGCTCAACCATGAAGAACCCAAAGAGTAATCCAAAGACGAATGCAGATAGAACGAACAAGAAATTGCCTCATCTTCCTTACTATATTACGATGGTTTCACTAATTCAAAGATAGGCACTTTGATATACTTTCGACAACTTTTTTTTTGTATTTTTCATGCTTTTTTTTTTTTTTTTTTTTTACATTCTTGGAATTTGGATTAAAAAGTCATATATGATAAACACTAATTTGAATATCACATGTGATATTAGTGTTAAATCATATATGATATGTAATATCACATGTGATATTAGTATAAAATCACATATGATATACATATCATATCACAAATGATATTACATATCTTATATGACTTAACATTAATATCACATGTGATATTCAATTTAGTGTTTAATCATATATGATTTTTTTCATGCAAATTTCAATAATATAAAAAAACGAAAAAACGTGAAAAAAACGATTTTTTTTTCGAAAGTATATCAAAGTGCCCGTCTATAGAAAGATAATTAAATGTTCGTCGCGACGGTGTAAATATTTTCGCTTAACGATTAACGGTTTAAAAGATATTTAAATTATAAAAAATATGTGAAATAATAAAATGCTTTTAATCTCAGCCATTGATTTCTTTTTAAATGAATGGTGGAAAATTTGGTATGTAAAATAATTCTCCTCCTACACTTAAGCTTCTCATTATAGAAGCCAAGAAATATACTAGAAAAAATAGATAGTAACATGTGTAACGTACTAAAAAAAGACTATAAACTCACAACGAAATGCGGATAACCACCATACTCGTTAACAATTACATTAGTGGTTCACAATTAACTTCCATGTCGCATTAGATTGATTTTAAAAACTCGACTACCAATCGTGAGATTTTAGAAAAGAATTATTAAAAAAATAATCACATTGGTGCTTTAAACAGAAAATGATCTATTTTTTAAAACATGATAAATTTAGCAACAATTTATAATAGAAATGAAACTAACTTGTAGAACAGATCTAGGGTCATCTTTAACCGAATTGAATTCGATTCACTTGACCCGAACCTGGATAACCCTACTATACTGGTGATCGGATATCGAGGGTAATCTTACCCACCTTTCGATTAAGGGCTGCATCTATTTAAAAAAAGGGCTCTTGTCATAGAATAGCGACCAACTTTCTTCGTTATTTCATTTTGATACGTGAATTCCGAAAAAGTTGAATGTAACGAACTTTTATAAAGTGTTCCGATATGCAAAATTTGATGATGTGTCACGTTATAAGTGGTGTCACGTGTCAGATTATTAGGTATGACACATCATCAAAATGTGCAAATTGAAAAGCTTTATGAAAGTTCGTTACATTTACACAATATTTTCAAAGTTCATGTATCAAATAGGTACATTTGAAGAAATCCATTGCTATTTAATGACCAAAACGCTAAAAAAATCCATTTCAATTTCAATTCTTTTTCGTGACAAACTAATACTCATAATTATTATGTACACGTGTGTGTTACTTATGACCTCTTTGATTTAATTAACGTGCATTCTATGGGTTTGTTTGTTAAAAGTAGTAGTGAGCAGTAGGAGTGGGTTGTGAGTAGTAGCCACAGCTCACCATTCACTGCTTCTTAAAGAAGCATTGGAAAAATGAGTTTTCTTAAAAAATAGCAAAGTTCACCGCTCTTTTGCCAAACGAACACTAAAAATCAAAAAGCTTATTGCTCACCACTCATCGCCCCAAAAAGCTCCGCGCCAAACATAGCCTACATCAAAGCAGACTAGAAGAGTGCATACAGAATTGAATCTGAATCACAAACACTTTGAATTGCCATCGACATTAGTAAATTACTAAAGTTTGTATGTTTAACAGGAATGAATTTTGCAAAACCCTTCGCAATTCCCACTCCTTTAGTGTAAAAAGTCCTTAGGTCAATGATTTTGCCATACATGTGTCGACTAAGGAGCAATCCGTTGAACACGTCATATATCGACATTTTTGGACCAGATTGATAGTAGTAGAATTTTAAAGAAACATCAGCAGGCAGGCACCTGACGGCACATAATTGAGTTTCAAAAGTTTGAAATAGCATGCCAAAATAAAAGCATATGGATACCAGTTTAGAACCCACACAAAGAAGGGAATATAGAAAAGTACTAGAAGAACAGAAATAGCAGACCCCCGGTCTTTCTTCTAAACAAGTGGAGTCATGTTGAGTGGATTCTCAGGCTGACTGGAACTGCATACATACCATACCATCAAAGGATAAGTTGAGCTAATAGAAAAAACACAGAGCATAATAAAAATAGTAATAATACCAACCTCTTGATGGAAGTCTTCTCAGAATTATCGTAAGGGCTGCCTTCTAAAAAGTTTCCCAGTACCTCCTGCCGATCAAGGAGATGTTCTTTACCTTGTTTTGCTTTCTCAAGATAGTCTGTCACGCATTCCAACTGCGAGAGGTAATACTGTTTATTTGACTCGACCTGAATGAGCTTCCACTTGCAGATTCGAATCTCCTGATGGGAAAAACAAGTCATCAGTCAGTGGTTGTTGCTTGCTGGTAGCAGAAGCAATTCATGTAATCTCTTATTATAAAACACAAAACGTGCTGTTTTGACTCGCACATTGAAATCTCAAGCGTGACACGTGCCCCTTAAGAGGAAAAGTTGTGCGCTTTTAATTGTCAAATATACTTACACATTTGATATTGGTGATCTTCTCTATCTGATTCTCCCAGTTGAGGGTGCCTGACTCTAGTTTGCTTTTAAGGTCAATCACCTAATAAATATGCAAATGGTAATAATTTGAGCTTTTTATTGAATGAGATGTCGGTGATGCGTACAAAAGGAATAGTTTTATTTAATTTCCCAACCTCATCAGTGAGGCATTTTGAAGCTTGTGTGACCTTGCGAATCTCCTCTTGTTCAAGTGATATGGTTTCATTTGTTTGGGCTTCTAGTCTTTTTGTGATATTGATACTCAGAACCTGCACCATTGATCAAATATTACAACATGTATAAATATATATAATCGCTACAATAGTCAAATGTATATTATTAGCAGGCAGGTTTTAGTTTTTAATGTGCTTCACCTTCTGCGACAGACGCTTCTTAAGAAAGTCTGCAATATCAAGCTTTGCTTGGTGTGTTTGGTATTCATTTTCAAAAGGTTCAAGTAGAGCATGAACTACAACAAGACGGGAGGACAGTACCTCGTTTGAAGCTGTTGACAACCAAATGTAAGTGAACGGAAATGGGACACACACAACTAAAAGGAATATACCAGAATTATTACTTTCGATATCTTGCTCTCTCATACGCTCATCCGTCAAGTTGTTTTTAAGTCGAGCTAATTCTGCATTCAATACAGAGATTTGAGTAAGCGCGTCTCCATGGGACATGCGGAGTCCTTCCATCTCTTGTGAAAGCTAGAATACAACAACAGCAACAACAACAACAACAACAACAACAACAACAACAAGTAAAATAATTGATAATGCGAAAAACATACTATTATTAAACTAATGAATATCCATCTTTTACCTTTTGGATTTCAGAATCCACTTCGCTAAGCTGTTGTATCGTCTCTGCTGCATACTACAATACAACAACAACTAAAATAGTAATTGATTTTCTGATAATGGAAAGTATAGGTCAAGAGGTTAACCTCTAGTTTCAGTTGATGTATTTGGCTTTCAAAATCCATTTTTGTTCCTGAGAGTAGAAATAACAACATTTATCATGCTTCTTGCCCCATGTACTAAACAACAAGTAAATTTCTAAATTATTTTTAGAAGGAAAACTAGCTCAGACATACAATATAGCACAAAACCACAACAATCTCACTTTAACAACCTATTGGCTGGGGACGTAACACGATACAATATCAAATCACTCTTGAAAGTTATTAACCTATATTACATATATATATAAGTAATATAAAACATTTCAGATACTAAACAACAGTCATAACCCCCACCCCCCTCAAAGGCTACCGAATAATAATCAAACCCTAGATCACGAGCATTACAAACATTTCAATACATAAACAACAGATATACATACAAAAAAAAAGAAAAAAAAAAATGAAACTAAAAGCCTTAACAACATTAATAAACAAAACCCTACCTAGAATCAAGATTTCAAATTCTTTTGTGAGATATTGTTCCGATCCCTCCTATTTATTCATTTTAACTTTAATACTAAAATATCTCTTTGAATCTTTTCCTTAAATCTATATATATATATATATATATATATATATATATATATATATATATATATATATATATATATATATATATATATATATATATATATATATATATATATATATATATATATTCTTTCTTTCCTTTTTTACGAAATTTAAGAAATAAGTTTTCTTATTTTTCACTCAAAAATTTTTTTACTTACAAAAATCACACAAGTGGCGAAATTTTGAACTTTTATTTTAACCTAACAAACAAAAACTATAGAATTTTGTTATTATTTGTTGGGTATATAAACTTAGGTGACATATGTTCAAAGTACAAATAATTAACCCCGCAACATGTCTAAACACTTAAAGATCACTCTAAATGATATTTTTGTCATCACTATTCATGTTATTTGGGGGAAAATTAACGAGTCTTTAACTTACATGTACAATGCTTATCGAGATATCTTTGTGACAGTTTCCGAACAATTTTCCTAACCGCCAGTACTCCCATGATGTTTACCTATTGATATTTGCGGCTAAAACATTTTGTATATAATTTAGGTTGTCCGATCATCGAACATACTCCTGATGGTTTGTTTCCATGCCTTGTCTCTTCACAATTCCTTGTTACTAGACTAGTAACCCGAGTGATTGACTAAAAAAGAGTTAGCATCCATCCGTATTATGTAAAAATGCTTTGAATATATTGGAAAATTTTTATTTTATGTATTTTGATAACACGTGTATCTAATGGCCCAAACACATTAAGGCTAATCATCGACCTTAGGGGTAGGGGTGAGCACGGTCTAAAAACCGGACCGGACCAAGACCCGATTTCGGCAAAAATCTTAGACCGAGACCGGCCAAATTAGCCCAAATTAGTCGGTTTGTGGTCCGGACCGGACCGAGGATCGAATTAGCCCAAAAGCCGAAACCGCGGACCGGACCAAATGTGGTCTGGTCCGGTCCGGTCCAGTCCGGTCTCGGTCGGTCCGGTCCGTCCGGGTCATTTGCTCAGCCCTACTTAGGGGTTGCATTACTTTGGTGAATGTTGGAATGGTAGAGACAACGAGAGAGTCGAGCATATCAGGCATATAATTATGTGAATTATTGTGTCGACATCATACGTTGGTTGTGGCTTTACGTACATGTGGCGTAGATATTTATTTTGTGTGTATGCATTTGATGGTGTCACTTGTTGGAAATGTATATATTTACAAACATGTGAATGTCCGGATTCGAACTCGTGACCACGGGATTGCACACATTAGCGAATGAGAATTAAAGTTAATAATTAATGTTTATGTTTACGATTAATTATTACACATTAAGTCCGGTTAACGATCGTTAAGTATTTAATGGAAAAATGACTAACGACCGTTAAATGGAAAAGAGAAGGACTAGAAATGGAAAACTTGGAAAAGTTATGGATTAGGCTTTGGGTTTTCATTGGTGGCCGGCCATAGGGCCTATACAAAGCCTAATTCACAAACTTGTTCCCTAAGTTTACCTACTAGTATATAAGGAGGGGTAGGTTCTAGGGTTTCATACACTTGTGCATTGAATTAACCCTAGATCTCTCCTCTCCTCTCTCTAGTCCAATATTCGGCCGAACACCCCACTTGTAAGGGAGTTTGGTTTCGTTTTTCTTAAACGAGGACTTGTGTTAGATCTAGCAATCGCTTGATTCGTTTGGTTAATTCGTGTGTACAAGAACGTGGTTGTAAGACATTATTCTTACACCAATAAGTACTTCTTTGGTTTGCTTTGCTCGAGGGTTGTTTTCCGTTGCTCGAGGGATTTGATATTCGCAAAGAGGTGCGTTACGCATACTTTCGTTAATTAATTTATTTGTTATGATCTTAAATCTTCCATGTGTACTCTTGATGTCTTTATGTTTTATTGTATTTTATATATCATAAACTCAACAGTGGCATCACGAGCCTTGTATAACAAGTAATTAATTACTGAAACACATAAATAAAATAAACATGTTGTGTTATTTTTTGTATGCATAGATCTAGGGTTTGCTAAACCTAAACCCTAATATTTTAAAGGGGGCGTTTATTTTGGTACCCTTATTAGGGTTTTGTAAACTAATGTTTTAATTGGATTAGAAACCCTAAGATGCATGCAACTTTATGTGTATATGCGTAACTCTGTTTTAATTGCATTAATTGTTAAGTGTAATTTTATGTCCATGATAATTACATGCATGTTTTATCATGGATATGCTTTTATTGTATGTCTTTCGTGGTTAAGTGACATACACTAATTTTGATAGATCTAAAATTGGGGAAGACCTCAATATATATTAATTGGTTAATTAATAGGATTTATCTAAACCGTTTGCATGTGGCTAATTGATATGCATGACTTTATTTGTTATGCATTTATTGTTTATTTGTTTATTTTTTTTAAATACTTGCTTGTTTATGTTTTGTAACAAGGGTATTTTTACAAGAAAAATAAACTGACCTAAACAATGGTGAAACATGTATTTTTAAGAATAGTAATCATAATCGTTTAATTGATGATGACTTTGGTACAAATGTGAACAGCTCACCCATGAGAATGAACTATTAAAAGGGGTTTAAAGAAGTGCGACAACACACCGAAAGGATGTCTAAGGTTGTGCTTTAGCGTGCACAGTCCTCGCCCTCTGTAAGTTCGAATGGAGCTACTTAGTAAGCCATTATATGTGCAAGCTCATCTTAAGGGCGAATTAGTGTTGATTCCATGCGCCACTTCGGTGGTAATTATCCAAACACTAAGTATTTACACTTATGCAAAAGTACGGTATAATGGATGATAATTAACACTAAATTCCTTGATTGGTGAAACCAATACCTCAATTAAAGTTTGATGATGAAAACTTAAACATTAAAACAAGATATAAATGTTTTAATAAAACCTATGTTACAAAGATGAATGCATGACATCTTTGTACATATTTGATTTAACATCAAAACTATTACCCTTTAATTTAAGTTATATGCCATCCAACGAAGCGGAAACACCTAAGATTACTTTCTATTTGCGTGAGATCGTGACTTAGATAGTAATCAAAGGGTAAAATGTCCACGTGTCGTGAGAACGGGCATGGACGATTTTGCGCTTTCTTAAGTTGGACAACTTAATTGAGTTTTGTAGTGAGCGGCAACTCAAGGCATAAGATGGGATAAAACATGTTTACATGGCAATTGAAATTGGCTATATGTAAATCCCATAAATCTAGGAATTGCAATTGAAATTGGCAATTGAGCACAAGCTCTACCACTTTGTATAAGGTTCATTACTAGCGGATCAACCGGCGTGATGAGATTATGACAATTTGGATCCTAGTTTTCAATGAAAATTAAATGGTTATATGTTTATGAACCATGGGTGTTTAATTTTCTTGAAAAGGTTAATTATCGAAAATACTAAAATTGAATTTTGTAATTCTTTTGAATGTATAATTGCAATATTTAACCAGAGCGAAGTTTAGTCTTTGATCAATAAATTGTTCCATTCGCTTTCAAACAAATGTTTGATCGAGAATAATTACCGAAAAGACAAACGCAAGTCTCTTTTTCATGGGAGAAGCATGAGACTCAATCCTATTCCTTTTCATGAATGAGAAAGATATAATAGGAACATTTGAATTGTCTAAATTCTAAATGTAACTCATAGCAATGAATTGCACATCTTATTTTCCATAAAGATTTCATTACCTTCATTTGGTGAATGAATTCTTTTGTAACAACATGAATGTTGATTAACTGGAAAATATGTATGTGAGTTACTAAATTAAAGCTAGACTAATTACTGCGAAAATTGGTAAAAGGCAAACTAGCATATTTTATCTACTTGTTTTGCTTTAGCCTTTAAAGGTGCTACATACCGATATGGGCATGGTAGGCTCATAAGGAAGAAATTGCATACCCAATTTTTCAAGTTAATGACTTTGATGGATAACCCATCATTCATAGAGTAGAATACACCTTTTAGTACCTTAGTAATGATTACGTATGGTTCTTTAAAGGTGTAGGAAAGTAAAAAGCAAGCAAGTTGTTTTAACTGGTTATGCAACACTTACAATGTTGTTAGATTCGGTGGGAGCATTTGTGTTGCATTCTTGAATAAGTTGTTTTAATGATTTCTAATTCGATGGGAGCTACAAGCCTTATTTCTGTGTAGTAACCCGATTATCTTCAAAGATAATTACTTTCAAATTGTAGGCACTTATGTTTTTAAGGATTGTCATGCGTTTCCTTACTAAACAATATAGTCCTACATCTACTTGTTATATCTATGACACAAATCATATTAATCAAATAAATGAGCGTGTATCGTGTTGTTTATCGCTACATGATGTTGTTCCATGCACAAGTGGGAGAAATCTTTATTGTGTGCAAGATACAACACATATAAATATGATTTAAATGGATTCTCTTGATCGCAAGGTAAGAGAGTTACGTTCTAATAGGAATTATATATTTTATATGTATGATTGCCTTATTAAGAACATGTGTCAAGATGATAACAAAGACTACCTTATTTTCAAAATTTATGTCATTCAATATTTAAGAAACACTTGTAGTTACAATTTATGTTACGTGAGAACGTGAACTAGATTATAGCCCAAGGTAAAATATCCACGTGTCGTGAGAACGAGCATGGATGATTTTGCAGTTTCTTACGTTGAATTTTCATGGAATGACATAATTAAATGAAGTAATCTAATACTACTTTGAATTTAAGTATTCGTTGAATGACTTAAATATATGTAGTAAGTATTAACTTGAAATATTAATTGAAACCTGAGGTGGTGTTCATAATTACTTTAATTAAAAATGTTTATGATTTTGTAAAGTCACAAAGATGAAGTCTTTTAATACAAGACTTACAATATAAAGTAAGACGTTAACTTGCTATGTTTTAAGACATATGCATGAAGTCAATGAGGTGATCAATGACTTATAACGTATAGTGGGATTATAAGCGATATGTCTTTTGACTTGGTCAAAATACTTGTGTTATAATACATGCAATTGACTTGGTAATTCTATTGTACCATTAAGTTTTACTTTGTTGGTAAATAGATGAGCCAAAGAGTAGATGGTTATCTTAAATATTGTTAGATTATCTTACAATATTAATTCTAATGAAATACCATAGTTTTATGGTATGTTCGATTAGAAGAATCAAAATCTATTGGCATGTTTGATTCAAGATAACTATAGTTTCTTCCAAAAGTTATCAAGGTTAGAATATTGAGTATAGATTGAATATACTCAATAAGACTCCAACCTAGATGATTAATAAGACACCATTTGTTTATGGAATGTGATGAATCACATTAAGTCTTATAATGAAGTTCTGAATTTGTTAAACTGCTTGTATAGTGAGTTGTAACAAAATAATGTTAGGAACTGTCAATGTTTTTTGTAATATCCCAAAAGAGAACAATGTATTGTTGCTCTACTTGCTAAACTATTTAAATGTAATCTTTAAATTGTTAAAGGCAAGTGGAAGTTTTGTTTAGATCTTGAAAGATTGAATTACAAAATACATAATCTTCTAAAATACACTAGCAAATATCATGATGAGGTTAAACATGTAAATGATAGACCTCAATATGATGGAATTGTCGTTCATAGATCCGAAAGGATATCTCAGATATTTAATATGCTGATAATCATAATGATGAATTTACCAAATGATGAATTGTGGTAAATCAATCATACTATGAATGTTGAGATGTTGTCCATAAAGATAATCAACTTTAGATACTTGGTTTATCTTAATAATGAATATGAGTTTCTTCAAAGGATGGAAACCTTAGTGGTTTAAATCTTTATGTAGAAATCATATGGACAATATTGTACACATATTTAATGCATGTCTAGTGATAATAATATTAATCATATTTAAGCAATTAACTATGATTGAATATTCTTTACTAGATCCATTAAATAGAAGTATAAAGATTATAATTGTCATACTTAGTTTCATTGATATGAAATTTTGATAATGAATGTCATAACTCTTTGTTGTGGAATTACTTTTGCGAGGACGATGAGTAATACAAAGAAGTTTTATGAATTCAAATAATCCTTGGATATGTACAAACTGCAAGAATCCATAAATGGATATATGCATGCATCTATGAGATGATTCTTATGTTTAATATTAAATCCATGATTGATTTAATAATTAAAATAAGATAGCTCATAAGTATTCCTGAAAGCTAGTGGGAGTATTATTTTTATTTTCTTAAATCTTATAAGTTGTATGGGCAACTACATTCCACTTAAATTAAGTTTTAGTTGGGAATGAAACTTTGTTTGTAAGATTTGGAAATAAGACATGCAACCTTGGAATATATGTTTATTACTATAAACATATGCGGTAAAATAAATGAGTCTAATAAAACATGATAAATACATATCTTTAACAAGATATAATATGAATGAGATCTTAAAGTTTAACTTGAAGATTCATCATGTACATCATGTTGTATATAAGATTGTTGTGTCATGGTTGGTTACAAGATGATTTGACAACATTGAAAGTTGTTAGTGTAATAAATATTTTAAAAGGAATATGTTTGGATTTAGAATCACATTCCACATCCGGATATGCTCCTAGATTCTATGGACGAAAATATGGCAATTATTTCATAATTGTCATTGCCAACAAACTTGAGTTTGGTAGGCACCAACATTACACTATAACTGCTCAAAGTTTACGGATGTTTAAAGCGCATATTGTTGTACACAATGATCTTTGGTATAATTGAGATGACACTCAATTCTAGTCATGGTATTCTTGATAATGACCATGTTGACTAGTTATGCTCAACTAAGAGCATAGTTGCATTATACATTAAAGAATGAAGAATACTTTAAAACTTTAAAAGTTTTGAAAGATGATTGTCATATAAAGGTGGTTCAGGTTATCACGCACCTTATGGAATGATATGACAATATCAAGATATGTGTAAACACATACAAGAAATTCAATTATTGAATTTTTGAAATAAGTATTTTCAAAATTCTTGTAGATCAAAGTTAGTTGAAATTATGCTTTGTCAACAAGTATGAGTTGCATGACTTGTGGCAAAATTCATTAACTAAGAATTATCATGCATTGATCTATTTAGTATTTGGATAAAGGATGTTAAACAATTATTATTTATAATGAATTAAAGTACGGTATACGTTTAATTTCATTTATAATATTGTGTCCTATGTTTGCATGTTTAAATCCATGAATAACTTAAGTTATTCTAAATAGTCCGTTGTCAATCAATAACATGGGAATGATATTGAATTAAGACAAATCTGAGTATTAGTTAGAATATACTTGAAAGTATATTGATGCGTAGCATGACTAATTCGAGATGATATTCAATAAATTGAGTATAGGACTTATCCCACCCGCATGATGATACTTTATGGATCTTTGTCATTAAGTATATCATGGATATTTATCCTCGACTTGAGATACAAGAGATATGTCATGGATGTAGTGCATTTTGTGAAGCAATCTAACGCTATACGAATCGGTAGTTATAAGGGTTGTTTTCGAAGTGTTGCGAAATTTATGAATCATGCTTGTAGTCAAATGGGATTTGTTTCCTTCAAATTTATTTTGAAGTATAATACTACTGGGCCCTCGTAGGGTTGTTAAGATGTTTGCATGGCCATGCCCAAGGTCTTCCGGAATATGTTCAAGAATTGGTAATCTTAATAAATCATATAAAGCGAGAAATGTAATAGTTAATTAAGAAATGAGTAAGATCCATATTCTTATTAACATGGTATTAGAAATAAAGGATGAATATGATGATGAATCATCAAACTTGGTTTTCTCCGAAAACTATACACGAAGTTGTACCGGGGACATTGGCGTGTTGCTAGACGCTAACCAATGTCATTTCACGTTTTGTAAACATATCCAAGTGGGAGTCGTTGGAAATGTATATATTTACAAACATGTGAATGTCCGGATTCGAACTCGTGACCACGGATTGCACACATTAGCGAATGAGAATTAAAGTTAATAATTAATGTTTATGTTTACGATTAATTATTACACATTAAGTCCGTTAACGATCGTTAAGTATTTAACGGAAAATGACTAACGACCGTTAAATGGAAAAGAAGGACTAGAAATGGAAAACTTGGAAAAGTTATGGATTGGGCTTTGGGTTTTCATTGGTGGCCGCCATAGGGCCTATACAAAGCCTAATTCACAAACTTGTTCCCTAAGTTTACCTACTAGTATATAAGGAGGGTAGGTTCTGGGTTTCATACACTTGTGCATTGAATTAACCCTAGATCTCTCCTCTACTCTCTAGTCCAATATTCGGCCGAACACCCCACTTGTGGAGTTTGGTTTCGTTTTCTTAAACGAGGACTTGTGTTAGATCTAGCAATCGCTTGATTCGTTTGGTTAATTCGTGTGTACAAGAACGTGGTTGTAAGACATTATTCTTACACCAATAAGTACTTCTTTGGTTTGCTTTGCTCGAGGGTTGTTTTGCGTTGCTCGAGGGATTTGATATTCGCAAGAGGTACGTTACGCATACTTTCAGTTAATTAATTTATTTGTTATGATCTTAAGTCTTCCGCTGTGTACTCTTGATGTCTTTATGTTTTATTGTATTTTATATATCATAAACTCAACATCACTATGGTCTCATGAGTCACGACCATCTTTGTATCACTCTGTTCTTTAGGTTTTTATATTTGTGGGAGGAAGTAACAGAAAGGAGAGATCGGAATGTAAAGAACGTGAGGAGACTGAAGAGTGTTGATATATAATTTTGTGTTCTTATTTTAAAAAGAAAGGAAAGAAATTGAACGGAGGCTGTTACTTTCTATATTATTACGTATTTGTTTTCTATATTTACTACTATACTCTTTCAAGGAACCAAGACTAGTGATTTGATACTTTGATTCATAAACCATAGTATACACAATAGAAACAATTGCATATAAATGGTTTAATCCATCAACATGTGCAGGTCCAACCAAAGGGTTAAAGCTATAATTACCAACGAACTTACAGTTTTGTCCCGAGTTAGGTATCCTATTGTTTATTACATGTTCTAGGTAACAACACTTTCAACTTTGCCCAATATTAAGTATTTTGGTTACCAACTCAGCTGGCAGCGTATACCAAAAATTTTCATGTCATTTTTTTTTTGCCACTTTGGTGTTTGTACTTTTTAGGTGTTGACTTGGGGTGACTTTTAACCCCAACCACACAAACACTTCTAACACTTTATATTCGTATATGTACTTGCATGTGTACTTCAACACTTCATTTAATCACTCGATAATTTTCCCAAATTACACATAACCTAATTTCAGATTTCATGTGCTAGTTCATCGTTCTCAATTATGCCAAAAGGTACCTTTTATAAGAATGTTATTTGTATTATATCAACTAACTTCAATTTTAAAAAACCCTAATTTTCAGGTAAGATACCTAGTGGTAAGAAAAAGAAAGAGCAGGTGTTTACTGTTAACCTGTTGCACGATGGTGTATTCATTCCTAAACCTTTAGGGTATGTAGAATGTGCTGTGAAACAACTAACAGATGTTAATTTTAATGGTATGACCTATTATTATTTAAGAGAAATTGTTAAACAATTCGTGCATGGTCTAGTTACAAGGTTATGTTATTGTCAAGTAGGAAAGCCTTTGAATAAGATTGTAAAAGAGTTAAAATTCGACAGTGATGTTGATGATTTTCTATTATGAGGTTATGAGAGTCATATGATGGTTTGACTTGTATGTAGAACATCATGACTATGATGTGTTAGACTTTTTACTTGAGGAAAATGATGAGCATTGTCATTCAAGTGGATCTAGTGATGAATATTGTTCTAGTGATGAGGGTGAAGATTTTGATGGTGTTGAGTTCTTAACTGAGGTGACAATAATGTTGTCATAAAGCATTTTAGCACTACTGACCCTTTTCTGAATTAGTTATGCAGTGATGGGAGGAATTTTAAGAGGACCCTGAAGGTGGTCAGATAGATCCCCACTATAAGATCAAAAAAGGAATTAGTTATCCAATACATGCCCTTTCTATGCCTTGGAAGTGTATTCACCCCCAAATCATAGCAAAACATTTTATGACTATTGAATGTTGAGTTTTCACAAGTGCTCTAAATTCTTTGAAAACGGTAAGAAAACCAGACTTTCGTTTCATCAAATAAACCGAGTATAGTGAGTATAGTGATCAATAAATGAAACATAGTATTTGTAACCTCTTTTTGTAGATATGGGAGAAGGTCCCCACACATCCGAATGCACTATATCAAATGAAGCAGTAGAAGACATAAGACTGTTACTGAATGGTATTGTTGAGAACTTTGCAGGTTTACAACCACTACAGTCATATATATCATGAGTTTCTAGTTGTCCCAATGCTTCTGTAGATGCTAAAAATCGTAAACGAGACCCAGAGACATGATCCAAACGAGAGTGCCATAAATAAAATGCTAAAGAAGAACGATTCAGCCAAAAAGAAGACAAATCCACACTAGATGATGCGGTATCATGAATGTCTCTAAAGTGATGAAAAACATACAGATCCCCTTGCCTATGACATGTCTCAACCACATCATGTGTTTTTCGGTCATAAATAGAAAAATTGGATGCCGAAAATTCGACATCACATCCAGGATCACAAATTTTACTAACAGGAGCAAGATTCATAATTAGGATCGGTATGTAGTAAACATCAGATAAAGAAACATATAGTGTATCAACTGAACCAATACCTGCTAATGGTATAGAGTCACCATTAGTGGCAACAATTGATTTCGAAGAATTAAGACTCATCAAGATGAATTGTGACAAAATGTGAGACATGTGATGAGTGACACACGAATCCAATATATCCATTTGGAAAATGATGATACCAAATCTTTATTAGATAATGTTGACATAACATGAGGATGAAAAAACTAAAACTTCTTAAATTGCTCTAACATTTTAAAAATGTATCAAACTTCTCATACATGACTAAGAATTTATGAAACCGCTCAAACAATACGAATCGATTTTAAATCATTCTTAAAAGTGTTCATCTAATTATCCAAGATAACCTAATAATAAATCTATTCAAGAACAAACAATAAATGAACTTTTCAATCAAACAAATACCAGTAGCCTCTTTCGTAACAATATTGCCTAAATTCTAACAAAACCATACATGTCGAAACAAATATTCCAAAACCAAATCAACTTAACCGAGTCTAAGCCAATTCAATATATATTCTATTGGCAATTCGATTTAATATAACACCGTCCAACTAACCAGATTGTCAAATCTAAAAACCAATCAAAATGTTGGAATTAAAAAGTACATACTTACTTGACCAAAAGTTGTTTCATGATAGGTATTGAACCAAAAGATGAAACGTTGACAGTTGATGACTATTCCAAACAATCACAACATAAACATGTATGTCTAATGAACAACCGAACTCAAGCATAGGGATTCATGGCTCTTGATATCATGTAAAAACCAAACATACAATGCAAAGCTATGAAAATGTTCATTTTACCTTTTCTAAACCCGATCTACAAAGTACCAAGAAAACCCTAGAAATCCGAAATGTTTTCTCAAGATTTGGAGGTGTTAACGGGGTCTATAGGGCGCATGCTATATATGGATGGAAAGAGGAAAGAAAGATCTAGAAGATGGTGGTGGAGGTGAGATGTCACTCACTGGAACTTGGCCGGAATCCCGCCGAAAAGTGGGCGGCGGTGGTGGTTATATTTTTAGGGTTAGGGTTTTGATTTAGGAGAGAGAGAGTAGAGAGAGAAAGTAGTGTATGTGTGTGTTTTTAGTGAGAGAAGTAAACTAGTGAAATGGGGTTTATATATTGGGGTTGGGGACCAAAATAAAAATGAGAAAAAGGGGAGGGGCGGGCGGCTAAACCAAATAAGAGGGGCCAAACCCGCTAATTTTCTCAAACTATCCCCGTTTACCTTTTCCGAGCTCATATATTGTCCTACGAGTGTCCCACGACGTTCCTTCGACTTTCTATCGCTTTTATTTACATTTTTTCACGAGTTTTGATTATTTATTTGCCAAGTTTCGTGTTACGATTTAAAAGTTACGTTATTTCTCGTTATAGAAGTTATTGTGCCGAATCACATAGTGCTTAACAACAATGGCTAAACCTCATATGAAGACTCATACGATAATACAATGTATCTAGAAGATGCAATGCATCTAGTCAATGGGTCATGGGTTAGCTCCATAGGTTATGGATAATACCCATTATGGCTTCATGCATGAAGTCATGCAATGGGTCATGGGTTATGGATCATGCTCTATGAGTATGGGTCATGAACTTTGGGTTTTGCCCAACTACATTCAATGTATTTAGTCAATGGGTCAAATATTTAGACTTCTACCCATTATATTACCCAATACAATACATACTAAGTATGCATATATATACCCATTATGTAAACACTAGTTGTTATACATATGCATTACTATAACATGAAAACACTATTACTTGTTTAGTATTTTATATGAAAACGTAAGTGTGTTAGTAAACTATTGGCTCAAACCATTTACGTATTTTATTTGTTTCATTAAAATGATTTTACGTTTGTTATCGACAAAACATTAAAAGATCGTAAAATATAAATAAACGTTTTTACAGCTTATTTGTATTAACAATCACATCCAGAATCACAACTGAAGCAAGATTCATAGTTAGGATCGGTATGTAGTAAATATCAAAGAAAGAAATATATGGTGCATCAACTGAACCAATACCTGCTAATGGCAGTCGCCATTAGCGGCCACAATTGATTTCGAAGAATTAAGACTCAACGAGGTGAGTTGTAACAAAATGTGAGACATGTGATGAGTGGCACACAAAATATCCATTTAGAAAATGATGATGTCAAATCTTTATTAGATGATGTTGACATAGCATGAGGCTGAAAAAACTAAAAACTTCTTAAATTGCTCTAACATGTTAAAAAATATCTCAAACTTCTCATACATGACTAAAATTTTCCAAACCGCTCAAACAATACATAATCAAGTGTGCATCTAATTATCCGATATAGCCTAATAGTCAAACTATTCATAGAACAAACATTAAATGAACTTTTCAATCAAACAAATAAAGTATTATTGAAAAGGGTTTTGGCCGTACAATAGCAACGTACTTTGCCAATTGTACCGATCTAGTACGCGTACTTTTTTTTGTTCCACTTAATGTAACGAACTTTCTGTTTTTGTACCAATCTACCCCATGAAACTTGTTTAACCGCACCAAAAAATTTTGCCCATTTTGCAAGTTTTTGTCCGCTTTGCACGTTTTATCCGCTTTTACACATTTTCGCCGCTTTTAAATGATTTTGCACGCCGCACGTTATCACGTTTTCATCCGCTTATGCCCGCTTCACGTTTCGTCTGCTTTCGCAAGTTTTTGAACGTTTTGCCCTTTTGCATGTTTCATCCGTTTTTGCCCGTTTGCTCGTTTTGGACGCCGCATGTTTTTGAACATTGTTGCCCTTTTGCATGTTTCATCCGCTTTTGCCCGTTTCGTTCGTTTCGGACGCTTTCGTCTGTTCGCATGTTTTTGAACGTTTTGCCCCTTTTGCATGTTTCATCCGTTTTGCCCGTTTTCGTCCGTTTGGCACATTTTCACACGTTTTGCATGATTTCATCCGTTCTTACACGCTTTTGTTCGTTTTACATGTTTTCACCGTGTTTGCACACTTTTTCCGATTTTGCGTTTTGTGTGTTTTACTCATTTTGCACGTTTTGTCCGCTTCGCATGTTTTACATTTCGCCGCCTTTGCACGTTTTCGGCTATTTTTGCATATATTAGTCCGTTTTAGTCTATTTTTTTATGTTTTCGGACGTTTTCATCTATTTTTGCACGTTTTCGTCCGTTTTTACACGTTTTTGTCTGTTTATGCATGTTTTCGTCTATTTTGCCCGTTTTCATCTGTTTTTGCATGTTTTTGCACAAACGGACAAACATGTGCAAAAACAGGCGAAAACATGTAAAAATGAATAAAATGCGTAAAAACGAACAAAAACGTGTAAAAACGAGCAAAAACGTGCAAAAATGGACGATAACGTGCGAAAACATCTGAAAATGTGCGAAAACATGCAAAAATAGACGAAACGGACGAAACATGCAAAAAGCGCAAAACGTTAAAAACGTGCGATAACGACGAACACGGGCGAAAACGTGAAAAACATGCAAAACGGATGAAACGTGCAAAATGAACGAAAATGTGCAAAACCAGCATAAGCATGTAAAACGAATGAAAATGTGTAAAACGATCAAAACGTGTGAGAACGGATGAAAACATGCTAAAACGTGTGAAAATGTGCAAAACGGACGAAAACGGCAAAACGCCAAAAGCGTGTGAAATGAAAGTACGTTATATTAAGTGGGATAAAAATAGTACGCGTACTAGATCGGTACATTTGAAAAGTACGTTGCTATTATACGACCAAAACCTTTAATAAAAATGTCGTATGATGCATAGCGGTTTCAAACTTTTTCCCCCAGTCGGTCATCTTTGGGTAGAATGGAACAAAACAGAAAGTTCGTTACATTAAGTGGAACAAAAAAAAGTACGCGTACTAGATCGGTACACTTGGCAAAGTACGTTGCTATTGTACGGCCAAAACCTATTGAAAATGCAATTATTTCTTTCGGTCCAAATAAAGTATCATATTGCAGTAATTAAAAGTCGACCAATGACACTTTTAGCGGTGCATTTATGAGCCATGGGCTGAATCCATGCAACAATATCTTGCAAAATACGGGGGACACTATCCATACCAAATAAGTGTCGAATATGAATCCAAATCAGTGAAGAAAAGAACATTCAAAGAAAAGATGATCATGAGAGTCCCGTTGAGTGTCTCAAAATGGCATTGAAGCGTGTTTAAGTCGATAGAATGACCAACATCCCATAGCCTCATATTATCTTGGGTTTTAAGGCATCTTCGCATAACAAGACAAAGGTGTAAAGCATGGAGAGGAATACTATAGGACCGAAAGAGATTTATGCGGTTCGGAGGTCTAGGTTAATCAAAGATGAAAAATACATTGTTGTAGTGAGAGAAAGTAGAGAGGATGAGGTGAAAGAAAAGATAAGAATTCTATTAGTCAAATGATTACACACCCACACCCTCATGACCACAATTGATTTCAAGAATTAAGACTTAACGAGATGATTTGTGACAAACCGTGAGACATGTGATAAGTGGCACACCTAATCTAATATCCATTTGGAAAATGATGATGCCAAATCTTTATTAGGATGTTGACATAGCATGAGGTGAAAAAACTAAAACTTCTTAAATTGATCTAACATGTCTAAAAATATCTCAAACTTCTCATACATTTTTTAAAACGCGATTTTATTAAAAGAAGAAAACTAGCAAGAAGCTAGCGAAGTTACAACGAAATAAGTTTAGGGTTCTTTATCCAAGAGACCCAATCAATCTTGGATTTACAACGATTTGATATCTAAAGAAAAGACATTTGAATTATGTCATCAAAATGAGGTCTCTTCTGGCCGACTTGAACCGAATAAATACTGATTAATTTCCAAATTAACCACCAAGAGACATAACAAATGCTTTCCAACACCTTCTTCTTCTTGGCTATTTGGACGTTAGACAATCAAAACAACCATTCAACATAGGAATTAAAAAGAGGTGTTATCGAGCTCCCAACATCGAGTTACTTTGATCATAATCGACGAGCTAAAGAGCATGAGAAAAAGTGTGTACTGTGGTTTCAAAGCAGATTCATTGCAAAGGGGCATAAGATCGAACAATTTCAAACTGCTCAAACAATACGAATATGATCTTAAATGATTCTTACAAGTGTTCATCTAATTATCCGGTATAACCTAATAATAAATCTATTCGAAGAACAAACAATAAATGAACTTTTCAATCAAACAAATACAAGTAGCCTCTTTCGTAACAATATTGCCTAAATTCCAACAAAACCATACATGTCCAAACATATATTCCAAAACCAAATCAACTTAACCGACTCTAGTCCAATTCAATATATATTCTATTGGCAATTCAATTTAATATAACACCGTCCAACTAACCAGATCGTCAAATCTAAAAACCAATCAACATGTTGGAATCAAAAAGAACATACTTACTTGACCAAAAGTTGTTTCGTGATAGGTATTGAACCAAAAGATGAAACGTTGACAGTCGATGACTAATCCAAACAATCACAACATAAACATGTATGTCTAATGAACAACCGAACTCAAGCATAGGGATTCATGGTTCTTGATATCATGTAAAAACCAAACATACAATATTATTGAATTGATGATGAACTAGGTATATACAATGAGTGTATATAATACAAAAAAAAAAAGGTAAAAACCCTAAAGGATAAATGGGCCGCGGGTCTCTTATGGGCTACAATGCTAACAAGAACAACCCACTGCTTAGAATTGATTCTGATATTAATTCCTAGTTCTTTCCATTAGTAGTGAAGTCAATAAAAGTGACGATGCTAAAAAAACTAAAAAACCTGTGATTTTGCCACTCTTGCGAAATACGATTCTGTCGTTATGTATTATAGGAAGTCGTATCATGTATGTAATGTATTTGTAATAACATTGATTTATGGAATGAAGCCTTTGTATTTTGTCCAAATGATGTCCTTTCTTCTCTCGTATATATTATTTTGGTTCAATAGAGGTGGCAAGATATGCGGACCAAGTCCTAGGTCAAATTGAGTCATATTTGGTAGAGCCGCGTGTGTCGGTTCACCCTAAACTTGCATAATGTTTTGACCTTTTAATTAAAAGCTTTTTAACATTTTTTCTGTTTCGTGTACGCATTGAAATATTAAGTGTACTCTAAGCTCAACTCTTTACATGGTGAGTGTGGACGCTTATTTAGTTTGTTCATACTTAGTTAAGAGTGTGAAGATTTTGGTATATTTTGGGTTTGAGGGTATTAGTTTGAAGAAACGAGTTTGATATACAACCACCTAAAGGGTCATGTTTATAGCCACTTGTTCCGATTATTCTGTATTGTCAAACACATATCCATAACAGTTAAGGGAGTCATCTTTAACCGAATTGGATTCGATTCACTTGACCAGAATCCGGATAAATTAAACCTAATTGGGTGTAATATTTGTCCTTGATGATACCCAACTTTTGATTAAGGGTTGCGTTTATAAAAAATCCATTTTCGCTTCAATTCCTCTTTCATGTCTAACTGATACTCATAAATATTACGCGTATGTTACTAATGACCTATTTGATCGAGTTAACGTGTATTGTACATCAAAGAAGACAAGAAGAGTGCGTACAGAAGCTGAATCACACACTTTGAATTGCCATTGACATTAGTAAATTACTAAAGTTTGTATGTTTAAAGTGAAACATTCGCAATTCCCACTCCTTTAGCGTAAAAAGTCCTTAGGTAGTAAGGAGCAATCTGTTGAACACGTCATATATCGACAATTTTGGACCAGATTGATAGTAGTAGAATTTTAAAAAAACATCAGCAGGCACACAACTGAGTTTCAAAAGTTCGAAATAGCGTGCCAAAATAGAAGCAGATGGATACCAGTTTAGAACCCACACAAAGAAGGGAACATTGAAAAGTAATAGTACAGATCTGAATAGAGAAACATTACATGATACAGAAGAACAGAAACAGCAGACCCCCGGTCTTTCTTCTAAACAAGTGTCGTCATGCTGAGTGGATTCTCAGGCTGGCTGGAACTGCATACATACCATCAAAGGATAAGTTGAGTGAATAGATGTAACACCCCAACCCGATAAGGGTAGAAGTGTCACATTCTGGTGTCATATCAGAACATACAGATAAAATCCTTACAAACGAAACCTTAAAAATGAAGTATCAAATCATATAAACAATCGACTGACAAGGAAGATTACAAAATCCAAAATGTCTAAAATAAAAATGAAATCTCAAAACAATAGCCCGACAAAATAAATCCAAATAATAAGGTAACTAGGGTTGGTCCACTCAAATAATCCAACTCTCAGCCCATCAAAGCCCATCTTCAAACCTAACACCGCAGAAAAGAAATGCGGTGAGCTTAAAAAGCCCAATGAAGCAGATATAACAAAACGAAAGCTAAATAGAATCAAATGCAAAATGAACAAAGGAAACGGATAATAAAGTCACAAATGAAATGAGAACAATGAGTCAATGAGGATCCCGCCAAACACAATTATACGATATCCAAAACGAATAGATAACAAGGAGAACGAAGCAAAACAAAGCATTGATGACATATAAACAAGCACATACAAACCGGGCATACAAGACCTGAAACATAAGCAAGTAAAGCGCGTAGCATCCACACAACATATATGTCATACAATCAATTCAGAAATCAGAGACATACAAGCCAAACAGATGTCTACTGTGAAAGCGGAAGCAATTAATTAATAAGTGAGCATGGCAATTCACATGTGTCAAAACCCTTAGTTGAAAAACATAACCAAGATTATCACAATGGAAGTACTAACAAAGAATAACACATGGCGCTTACACGTAATAAGTTAGGAATACAAGATAAAGATATAATTAAATGAATTAAAGACATAGCAGGGGCAACTAAATAAATTAACAAGCCGACGTCACAAGTCGAACCATTTACCCAATCAAACCGCAAAGATAAACAAATGCAAACATGGAAGGTCAACAACAAGCGAGATAAGGATACTATCGTAATCATAGTCCACAAAATTCTTGAACAAAGTATACATGATAAATGAGACAAAACTATCGATTACACACTAGCATGGTCAATGAGAATTGAGAGGTCACATAACAATGAGATCACATATCATCGATGAAAACAAAATCGGATAACCGATATTAGTCATATCGTAGTAGGGAAATCAATAGTCACATAAGACATGAATAGCATAATCAAATCTAATAAACATATAATAACCCGATGCGTGAATGGAATGGTAGTAGAATGAGTCACATAAGGGTCTTGAGTAATGAGACAATCAATACGTAATATAGTGCGATGGGGAATACGAAGGTACAATATGGGTATATCAATAGTGTAAGGTCCGCCGGAAATCCATCCCGAGCCAACAAAACAAATCAATATCAATAGTGGCAATAGTAGCCATTAGTATCCAATAGTAGCCATTGTATTCGGAGGGTGACCTCGAATACCAAACCAATAAGAGGAGACCTCATTAACCAATGGAGTAGCTAGCTCCCAGATCGTGAAGACGCAGATTGCATTACCGACATCATTCACCATACAGATCATAACATATCGATAATGTAACAAATCTAGGATGCATCCATACGCCCGCAGATGAGATAGTGGCCATACAATATATATCGAGCTCATAATCGATAACAAAAGGGACGGTGTGGAACATCACCAACCACACTAGAGTCATGCCATTGGTGCATCAATGACACGGCCATGTTACCTTCATGGCTGGGGAACAATATTTGGCTCGGTATCAATCAAGGGTCAAAGCATTATCATATCATAAGGGTTCATAACAAAGGTTCATATCAAAGTCCATATCATAAGTCCATATCAGAGGTACATATCACAAGTTCATATCAAAGGCTCATAATCTGAAGGTTCATAATCAAAGGTTCAAAATCAAACAGTTCACATAGGAGATCCAATCAAATGGAACATAGCAAAGTCATAGGGAAACCTTAATAAAAAGGCTCAGAGCAAAGGATAACAGTTCAAAACCAATATCGAAAGATGTAAAAGAATCATGAGAAACCCCTACTGAAAAGGGATAGAATATCTGTACCTTATTCTGAGCAAATCACAACGAAAGTAAAAACCAAGAAAAGAAGGTCAATCCCGTCGTCCGGAACCTATATGAATTAGATAACGTTCTATGAGAAGCAAATTACTTGTTTAAGACGGCTTTTCATTTTTAGCAGGTTTCCACTTTTAGTAATCTTTCCATTTTAAGTGCTTTCTATTTTAGGCAGCTTTCTATAATTAGCAAGCTTCCAAATTTACCAAGTTTACCATTCCATATTTTTAGTTTTTACAAAATTATATACACCCTTTAACCACCAATAACCATTTTATACGCCCCATAAATCCAATGAGATCCTTAAACCATTCGTTGTTGATTCAATTAACAAGACACGTATATGTATATTCCAAAACTCGTTTAGCTCGTTATAACATCATGTATGCCGTGTATAAAGGGGTCCAAAAACATATTCTACATCAAGGTTTTTTTTTTACATGACCATGTTTCATTTGACATACATATAACCAAAGTTATGATTTCATGTGATTAAATTCTCATCATATCATGTGTCAAAAGTCTTATCATTTTATGTATATGTAAAATTCATATTTAGGTGGTCTTATGGAGGAGATACCACACGACTAAAGGTTAAGAAACAAGAGAAAATGAAACGAGATGACGATAATTTACCCTAGTTTTGCATACGTGAAAAGGAGGTAAGGGCCACGACCACCAAGGCCACGACAGCCTTCTCCCTTGGTTTAGAAACCCACGACAGCTTGAGAACTCACCACGATCAGAAGCCAAACCCTCGACCAGGAGCAGCAACCCACGACAAAACAGCACCAAGCTTCTTGTTGGCTTGCAAAACCCACGACAGAAAAATGGAACCCACATCTAAGGCTCTCTTGACCCACGACCTTGCTTCCTTTGCCCTAGAACACCACGACCAGATCACCACAATGAACACCCCTATTGCTTTAGAATTTCGGATGGGATGGGAAACAATCTTTGTTGCCGTCACTTTTGGGAAAAAAAAAAAGAGTTAGGGTTTTCTGTGTTTCAAAAGATAGAGCGTAGGAAAGAAGAGAAAAAAAAAGATACCGGTTTTATTTTTGTGTTTTAAATTTAGAAAATATTAAATGGTGATTGATTGGAAAAATTAAATGGGGAGGGTTAAGGGCGTTTAATGAGGCCAAATAACAAGGGAAATTAGACTAATTTCTTGTTTACCATTTTTATTATCATGGAATGAATCTAGACTTATTTTTGGTATAAGTAAATTTGTACATGATATTATATAACTTGGTACTTTAGCACTCATTTAATTGTGTAACATTTAATAAAAAAAATATATCTATCATAGTCTTGTGTAAATCGTTTATAAGGTAAGGGTTAAACGTATTCAACAAGGTTGACGTGTTTTACGGTTTTTCATTATTATTTAGCTTAAGGGCAAAATAGTCATTTAGCACGTTTACGATTTTTAGGGTTTTACAATAGAAAAATCACAGAGCATAATAAAAATAGTAATGATACCAACCTCTTAATGGAAGTCTTCTCAGAATCATCCTCTGGCTTGCCTGCTACACAGTTGCCCAGTACTTCCAGCCGATTAAGGAGATGCTCTTTACCTTGTTTTGCCATCTCAAGATAGTCTTTCACCGATTCCAACTGTGAGATGTAATACTGTTTATTTGACTCGACCTGAGTGAGCTTCTGCTTGCAGTGTCGAATGTCCTGATGGGAACAACAAGACATAAGTCATGAGTCAGTGGTTGTTGCTGGTAGTAGAAGCAATTCATGTAATAATCTCTTATTATAAAATACAAAACGTGCTGTTTTGACTTGTTCATTGGAATCTCAAGCGTGCGACGTGCCCCTTAAGAAAAAAGTTATGCGTTTTTGATTGTCAAGTATACTTACACATTTGATAGTGATGATCTCATCCTTCTGTTTCTCCAAGTTGAGGGTGCCTGACTTTAGTTTGCTTTGAATGTCACTCACCTAATAAATATGCGAATGGTAGTACTTTGAGCTTTTATTCAATGAGATGTTGGTATTTAAACAGATGCGTACAAATAAGGAATAGTCTAGCTTATTTCCCAACCTGAACAGTGAGGTGTTCTGACTCTTGTGTCAGCTTGCGAATCTCCTCTTTTTCAAGTGATATGGTTTCATCTGTTTGGGCTTCTAGTAGTTTTGTGATATTGGTACTTGGAACCTGCACCATTGATCAAATTACAACATATATATATATCGCTACAATATTCAAATGTATATTATTAGCAGGTTTTAGTTTTTAAAGTGCTTCACCTTCTGAGACAGACGCTTCTTAAGAGAGCATGCAACATCAAGCTTTGCTTGGTGTGTTTGGAGTTTTTCTTCAAAAGGTCCAAGTTCAGCAAGAATGTCACCAAGACGGGAAGACAGATCCTCGTTTGAAGCTGTTGACAGAAACGACAACCAAATGTGAATGAACGGAAATGGGACACACACAACTAAAAGGAATATACGAGAATTATTACCTATGATATCTTGCTCTCTCTTCCTCGCATCAAACAAGATGTTTTTAAGTTTAGCTAATTCTGCATCCAATTCAGAGATTTGAGTAAGCGTGTCTCCATGCGACTTCTTAAGTCCTTCCATCTCTTCTGAAAGCTAGAATACAACAGCAACAACTAAAATAATTGATTTTCTGATAATGCAAAGTGGTGGCGAAGAACATACTATTATTATAATGAATATCCATCTTTTACCTTTTGGAATGAAGAATCCACTTCGCAAAGCAGTTGTTTCGTCTCTGCTGCATACTAGAATACAACAACAAAACAACAACAACTAAAATACTCGATAATATGATGACGCAAAGTAGTGGTGAAGAACCTATTAGGCTAACCTTTTGTTTCACTCGACGTATTTGGCTTTCAAAATCCATTTTTGTTCCTGAGAGTAGAAATAACAACTTTTATCATGCTCCACAATATACAAATCCTATCACCATCCCAATTTGCCCCATGGACTAAACAAGAAGTAAATTTCTAAATTACTTTTAGAAGGCAAACTAGCTCAGGCATACAATACAAAACATTTCAAATAACAGTCATAAACCCTCTCAAAGGATACCAAATAATCAAACCCTAGACCTAAAATTGATCAGCATTATTCATAAACAATCAAACATTAATTTCAAAACTTCAACAAAAAAAGAATGAAACTCACCCTAGAATCGAGATTTCAAATTCTTTTGTGAGATGTTATTATTCCCCTCCTATTTATTCATTTTAACTTTAATACTAAAGTATCTCTTTGAATCTTTTCCTTAAATCAATATATTCTTTCAATCCATTGTTTACGAAATTTCAAGAAATAAGTTTTCGTATTTTTTTCACTCAAACTTCGTTTTTACTATAAAAACCACACAAGTGGCGAATTTTAAACAAACAACAAAAACTAATGAATTTAGTTATTATTTTGTGGTATATAAACTTCATGGGGGGCTTGGTGTTATTACGCAAAGTACAAATAATTAATGCACGTCTCAAGTCTTAACACTTTAAAAGACAACTCTAAGTAGGGGTGAGCATCGGTCCTGGACCGGATCAGATCGACCAAAACTAAGACCTAATTAGTTCAAAAGTCGAGACCGAAGACTGGACCGTATGTGGTCGGTCCTGTCTGGTCTCGGTTGGTCCGTCGGTTAGTATGGTATAGCAAGGTAAAATAGTCGGTTTATGGTCTGGATCGGACCGGACCGGACCGTCCAATACCGAGACCGAATTAGCCTAAACACCGAGACCGAGGACCGGACCGAATGTGGAAACACAACTTCCTTCCAAGTCTGACGATCCTTTAAAATTTTCCAACACTGTTCCAATGTAAAGGGATGCTGGTGCACCACTTGGTATTCTACACACGTTTTTTGGTACACATATAGGTCATTTTCACCACTTTCGTTGTTCTTTTCATTATCATTGTAAATGACACAAAATGCACCAACTCTTGGGGGAGAATCTTATTTTCCCACTTGCTAAGGTTCGAGTCGTAAGTTCTATTTGAATCAGTTTCTTTTCTAAAGTAAATAATAACCTTATCTCAAAATCCCTTAGCCTTCATAGCGTTGCCTGTCTAGCTATTTTTTGACACATCACACCAAGCTCTGCACAACGCTATCTCTTTCTCACTTGTCCATATTGTCGACCCATGATCCTTATTCTTGCCATTATTCGTGTTGGCCATTGCAACTCGTTTCGAACGCTTCTTAGCTTTGACGGGTGACATCTGTTCGACGGGAGAGTCGTCTTCAACTGGAGCCGAATCGTGAAATGAACCGTGACCCGAACCTTGACCCATAGA
The DNA here is from genome assembly GCA_022545495.1 of Chrysanthemum lavandulifolium. Classification (NCBI taxonomy): domain Eukaryota; kingdom Viridiplantae; phylum Streptophyta; class Magnoliopsida; order Asterales; family Asteraceae; genus Chrysanthemum; species Chrysanthemum lavandulifolium. The sequence goes on from CM040238.1 coordinate 265,581,676, forward strand.
ATAATCTAGAGTCGGATAATAAGCTTGACTCGACGAGTTCCCACATAAAAATCTAGATTATTGAATAATTGGTCATCAAAATCCATACCTAGATTAATGCGGTTAACCGGAGAATATGGTTAATGGTTTGAGTGGGAAGTCGTCGACGAATCCATAATTGAACGATACAACCCGGTTGGTGATTGAAAATAAGATTGTTTAGGGTGGGTTGAATGCAAGATTTTGATAAGAAAACATGTTTTGATTTTGTGGTGTTTGAGGTAGTTGTGAATGATATTCAAAACTTGTGGGTCGAAAATTAACGGTTGGTGATACATCGGTTAACCAAAAATTCGGATCCAGTGCTAAATGCTATTGGGGAGTTTTTTCAGACATGGTGAAATGAGAGAAGTAGTTTCAATTGTGGATTGTGGTTTGGGTGAGACATTTATATTGTAAAATATAAAGTTTTTAAATTTTAATTTTTTTTAACTCCAAACGGTAACAACAATAAATGAAAAGTGGGATTTTTTGTCCATTTGTTTGTGTTTCATTCGATCGCAGGCACGACCCAAATAAAAAAAAGGGAAAAATGGTCCGCGACCGCTTCACCACAACAAGGACGACCGACTACTGAATTGGTCAACTGACTTGAAGTTGCCTAAAGGATATTTCCTTTTAATCACTATTCATGATATTTGGGAGAAAACGAGTCTTTAATTAACAAGTACAAGGCTTAATCGAGATATCTATGTGATAGTTTTCGAACATTTTTCCCAATCACGCCTATGATGTTTACTTGTTGAGATTTGTGGCTAAAACATTTATTAAAAAAAATATATAGCATCCATCCGTGTTATGTGCAAATGCTTTGAATATATCGGAACAAATTTATTATCCTTAGTACTAATAAAGAGTGAACGGCTAATCTTGAAATCTTGAAAACTTAAATAAATTTAGTTTGCCTAAATTATTTCTAAGAATCCTTTAATACTCTTTAAGTTAGTTCAATTCTAAAATTAATATATTTTCAAAAACACACACTATATTAATTAAAAAGCAAGTGTGTAAAAAAAAAAAAAAAAAAAAAAAAAAAACGCAGTTTGCATAAAGGTTGAACCAAAATCACGATTTCACAAGTATAATTATTTACCGCAATACGCCTACACTTTCGCGAATAGTGTATTTGATGACACGTGTATCTAATAGCCCAAATACATTAAAGGCTCATCATCAAACTTAAGGGTTAGTGTGGTGAATGTTGGAATGGTAGAGACAACATACGTTGGCATATATGGCCTTATATAATGTGAATTATTGTGTCGACATCATATGTTGGGTGTGCGTCTACATGTGGCGTAAGTATTTGGTTTATGTGTACGCATTTGATGGTAATAAGTCATGACCGTCTTCGAATCACTGTGTTTTTTATTTTATTATTTTTTTTAATGGGAGGAAGTAAAAGAAAAGAGAGAAATGTAAAGAAAGGTAAAGAAAGGGATGAGAGTTAAGAGTGTAACTCCTGATATAGTTTTGCCGTTAGGACCCATTGTGGAAACCAATGGTAGGTTTGGAGATGATCCTCTTCCTCCAAATTTTAGTTCTGCAGCTATACCAGGCCTCGTGGCTGGGTATTCAGGAGGAACCCCTGTTCTGTCATTGGAGTGTCAATTCCATTGGTACCCTTCACGTCAGCTTCTGCATCTTCTTTCGCGTATATACTATCTCCTTTTGCCCTTTCAAATGGCTTCGGTGCATTTATAGGTGTTGCAGCTGCAATAATTTCAAAAACAGTAAGATAAGAGAACATCATTTAACAAATTAAGCTGAAATCAATGATTGGTTAAAGTGGCAAAATCATAAAGAGACTTATGTCCACGAGTGATGCTACTAGTAAGTAACGTGAAATTATGAAAGCTTCAAATGCTCATAGAACACTGAACACCGAAAGGCTTATGTCCCTAGCACTACACACATGGGGAGTGTGTAGTTTCTATTAACCATATGGGACACGTAGTTCACGTATGGAGTTCTAAGGTCAAAGGCGAAAGACACATGTATGTTAAGTCTTTATATCATATATAGCTGCCTTATATGATCCCATATCTCAATCATTTAGTAATCATAAAGATTACTAAAGCATATATAACAGGCAAAAAAGAGAATGATTAACAGACAAAAACTTAAGTTCTTTTTAGACCTTCATATTGACCATGAGGCCATAATGTTCAAAACGTTACAAGATAACCTTGGTTAATCTTCAATCCATCGTTTTGCTGATTTGGGTTTAGTTGGCCTCTGCCAAAATATGAAGGTTGATACTGCAATGAATGAGAAACAGGACCCTCAGATTTACCGGCCTCCACTGTATAGTAGGCAACTGAACGGGGGAGTAACCAAACAACAAAGGTAAATTTGCAGGAATATGGTTTCCTGGTCTATCATTACTAGCACTACCCGTGACTGGAAAAGCTTGACCTTTGACTCACGGGAATAGAGTTCGACTCCTAAACCAATATATACGCTGAAGGAAAATATAATTCGCTTATGAATCACACTCTCAACGCTCAGTACATATATTATCAACCAAACTCAAAGAATTCAGCAGACTCTTCAAACCATCACCTGCAACCGTACTCGATCTACTCGTGATCGGATATCGAGTGTAATCCCACCCACCTTTTGATTAAAAAAAATCCATTTCCATTTCAATTCCTTTTTCATGTCAAACTGATATACTCATGATTACGTACACGCGTGTGTTACTCATGACATCTTTGATCTAATTAACGTGTACTGTACATCAAAGAAGACAATAAGGGTTCGTACAGAATCTGAATCACAAACACTTTGAATTGTCATTGACATTCGTAAATTACTAAAGTTTGTTTAACGGGAATGAATTTTGCAAAACCTTCGCAATCCCACTGTTTTAGTGTAAAAAGTCCTTAGGTCAAAAGTTGACTAAAGATTGAGCAATCCGTTGGACAAGTCATATATCGACATTTTTGGACAAGATAACAAGAGTCGTGAAAGCACCTGACGTTGCAAGTACTTTGGCACACAATCGAGTTTCAAAAGTTTGAAATAGAATTCCAAAATAAAAGTACCACAGCTTAGAACCCACACAAGTTAAGAAGAGGACATAGAAAAGTACTAGTACAGATCTGAATAAGAAACGTTAAACAACAGAAGATCAGAACAGAAATAGCCAAGTCTTTCTTTTAAACAAGTGGAGTTGATTCTCAGGCTGGCTGGCTGGAACTGCATACATACCACCAAAGGATAAAGTTTGGGTTATAAATGTGAATAGAAAAAACACAGAAAGCATAATAATAATAGTAATACCAACCTCATGGAGGTCTTCTCGTTGACAGAGTTCCGCAGGACTTCCTTCCATTTAAAGATTTCTCCTCTAGTTAGTCTTGTGGTCTCACGTATCTCTGTCACCGATTCCAACTGTAAGAGGTAAGACTGTTCATTTGACTTGGCCAGCGTGAGCTTCTGCTTGCAGAGTCGAATGTCCTGATAGGGAAAACAAGATATCAGTCGTCAGTCAGTGGTTGTTTCTTGCTGGTAGTAGAATCAATTCTTGTAATCTCTTACTATAAAATACAAAACGTGCTGGCTGTTTTGACTCGCTCATCATTGAAATCTCAAGCGTGACATGTGCCATTTAAGAGAAAAAGTTATGCGTTTTTGATTGTCAAGTATATACTTGCACGTTTGATACTGCTGATCTTATGCCTCTGTTGCTCCAAGTCTACGGCGCCTGACTTTAGTTTTTTTTTAAGGTCACTCACCTAATAAATATATGCAAATGGTTGTAATTAGATTTTTTATCGAATGAGATGTCGGTATTAAACAGATGAGTACAAAAAGTTTTATTTTCCCAACCTGATCACGGAGGCTTATTGACTCTTGTGTCAGCTTCTGAATCTCCTGTTTTCTGGCTTCAACAAGTTTTGTGATATCGGTACTCGAAACCTGCACCATTGGATCAAATTACAACAATATATCGCTACAATATTCAAATGTATGTTAGCAGATTCTAGTTTTTAATGTGCTTCACCTTCTCAGACAGCCACTTCATACGATAGCATGCAGCATCAAGAGCTTGGAGTCGTTTTTCAAGAAGTTTAAGTTCAGCAAGAATGTCACCAAGATGGGAAGACAGTTCCTTGTTTGAAGCTGTTGACAACCAAATGTAAATGAACGGAAATAGGACACACACAACTAAAAGAATATACGAGAATTATTACTTTCGATATCTTCCTCTCCTTTAATCTTATCAGGCAAGGTGTTGTTATGTGTAGCTAATTCTGCATCAAGGTCATAGATTTGAGTACGCGTGTCTCCAAGGGACTTATTAAGTTCTTTTATCCTTTCTGAATACTAGAATACAACAGCAAGAACCACAGCTAAATTAATTGATTTTCTGGTAATGCAAAGTAGTGGCGAAAAACGTGTATTATAATTATAATGAAAATCCATCTTTTACCTTTTGGATTAAGGAATCCATTTGGCTAACCCGTAGTTGCATCTCTGCTATAAGTAAAAAAAAAATCTCTAACTGTAAAAAAATCCTATCACCATCCCAATTTACCCCATGCACTGAACATGATGAATGACAACAAATGAATTTCTAAAATTATTTTGGCAGCCTAACTCAGACATACAACATAGCACAAAACCACAACAATCTCTAACTTTAACAACCTATTGGTTGGGAACATAACACGATACAATAATATCAAATCACTCTTGTAAGTTATTAACCTAGATGACATATAATAAATAGAAACCAGTTCAAATACTAAACAACAATAATAACCCCCCTCAAAGGCTACCAAATAATCAAACCCTATATCACAAACATTATAAACATTTCAAAACTTAAACAACATATATACATACAATAAAAAGAAAAAATTGAAACTCAAGGACTTAACAACAGCAATAAACAAAACCCACCCTAGGATCGAGATTTCAAATTTTTATGTGAGATATTGTTCGCCTCCTATTTATTCATTTTAACTTTAATACTAAAGCATCTCTTTGAATCTTTTCCTTGCATCATTCTTTCTTTCCTTTTTTTTTTTTTTTTTTTTTTTTTTTTTACGAAATTTCATGAAATAAGTCTTCATATTTTTTCACTCAAACGTCGTTTTTACTTACAAAAACCACACAAGTTGTGAAATTTTGAACTTTTATTTTAACCAAACAAACAAAAACTATTGAATTTTGTTATAATTTTGTGGTATATATACTTAGTTGACATATGTTAAATCCATGGGGGGCTTGTGGTTATTATTCAAAGTAAATTATTAACTCTAAAGAATTCTTTTTTTCATCACTATTCATGTTATTTGGGGAGAAACGAGTCTCTAACTTACATGTACAAGGTTTAATCGAGATATCTATGTGGAAAAATTTCCCTAACCACTCCCATGATGTTTACAATGTTTGACTAAGGATCAAATGAGAAATAAAAATAAAATGAGAAAGATGAGAAAGAATTTCAAATGCACAAACAAAAAATGATGCATCTCTTTTTAAAATCTCCTTCTTTTGAAATATGTGGCTAAAAACATTTCTCATTCTTCTTATTTTATGTTCTCTTCTTAATGGATCTATTCCCTACGATGTTTACCTCTTGAGATTTGCGGCCAAAACATTTTGTATATAATTTAGGTTGCATTAGTTTGGTGAATGTTGGAATGGTAGAGACAACGAGAGATTCGAGCATATCAGGCCTTACATAAAGTGAATTATTGTGTCGACATGAACCGTCTCATGGATTTGAAAGGCTTTGTGGCTTATTACGTTAGAGGCCCTTTTATCATATGAATTGATTGCACACATTAGATTGTTTAATCAAGTCAATAGTAATGTGTGTATTTTTTATTCATTTTGTTGGACATAATCGACAACAACCCAAAGTTCGATCGTGGAACGCTAGAACACGAGTTATATCGAGTACAAGTAGCGAACACGAGAGACACAAAGAACAGACAAGAATATGCATACGAGATGCCTCAACGAACCCTTTATTAAACCAATAAAGCTTTTACATGTGAGGTAAGAAGAATGAATTAACTAATATCTCCCCTCATCTCTATTTATAGAGATGAGGGGTAGAAACCTCTCCTAAATCAAATGGGAAACTTCCCATAAAGGGCTTTTCTGCAAGGCAAGCTTAACTAATCCTAGTTGTAGTCTAGTCCTAATCTTAATTACAATGTACATTTAAACCCCTAATATATGTTAGGTGTACTCCTAATAATGTACATTTAAACCCCTAATATACATTAAGTAAAAGTAAAGTAAAGTAAAGTAACTCCCAATGCCGTCTTCCACGGGTTATGGGTACCCAATATCGTTTCCGGTGTTTGGGGAGGTTAAGATGTAGATGACCTTCACCCTACCTAAGGTAGAGAGGCTGCTGCCCGATTCTACCAAAGGTAGAAAGGACCTCCGCCTTTTGTGGGAGTGAGATCGAACCCCGACCTCTCGGTTGAGAGGCGAGGGTTTCAACCGATCCAACCCTAAACAAAACTGATACTCAACATCCTTTCTTCATGCTGGAACCTCGAACCAGGGACCACCTTGTCGACCATGCATTGTACTTCAATACTTTTCCAAGAATAGCTTCCTTAGACTCCTTCACTTTCTTCTTTTCAGCTGCATTACCCTCTACACTCTCTTGACCAGGTACTCCGGTTTCCATAATGTCTGCCTCATCTTTATACCAAGGTGTAGCTTTTCCTCCTCCTTTACCAATGAGTCCGTGTTTGACTTTTCTTCAAGTTGCTTATCCTCCAACTTTGTTGAACCACTGCAACATCATCGTTACTAACCTGAAAAACCTCAGCTTCACGATTCCATTGAGCTCCCTGCAGTTCCACCTCAAACCAAACACGTTTTTCAACTTGTACTCCATGGAATCCTGTTTCAACACGGGACCAAGTGGTTTGAACCCAACTTGTTTATAACCAAGTTGTTTGAACCCAACTTGTTTATGACCACTTTGTTTGAACCCAACTTGTTTATGACCAAGTTGTTTGAACCCAACTTGTTTTTGACCAAGTTGTTTGAATCCAACTTGTTTTGAACCTCCATGCTTTTATACAACAAAATTCGTCACTTTTGCTTCAAGAGTATACACACAACTCTTTTTCCTGATCCCAGTCATCATAATCCAACAACCTTTGATGACCTTGATTCTACCCATCTGAATATTCACGGTATAACCATCTTTTCAAGAGTACCCAATTAAATCAAACTTCTTCTTAACCTGGAACACGACATCTTCCAAGATAAAGTTTGGTCCATTATGCAAATGTATCTTCACTTTTCATGTCCCTCTAATAGTGCATGTCCTGTTATCACCTAATTGAACCGAACCACCATCAATATCCTTGAAGTCATACAAGAAATCCCTCCTAGATGTCATATGATAAGGCCCTTTGAATCCATTACCAATTCAGCCATATCATCATTACCGACTACCACCAAGGCTTCTCCAAAGTAGGCCTACTGATCGTGTCGGAAGAATCAAAATCGATCAAGCTTACCCTTCTTGATGAACCCATTTGACTTCTTCAATGGACAGTCTCTCTTCAGATAACTCTCTGAATGACGTATGAAGCACTTGAGTTTACAAGTTCCACCCCTTGACTTAAACTGCGCACTTCCACCAAATTGAGCTCTCCTTGAATGATTTGACCCTGCCTTACATATAACCTGTCACCAGTTTCTTCCTTTGTTCCTTCAGTTCTTTTCTTCAATTCTCTTGAATTCGAGTTTCGAACATCTTCCATTGTCAAGGATTCCTTCCCATACAACAATGTCTCCACGAGTTTTCATAAGAAGATGGCAATGACATAAGTAACATAAATGCTCGATCCTCATCCTTAATCTCGATATCAATATTCGCTAAGTCAAGTATCAACTTATTAAACTCATCTATATGATCACCCAGTTTATTACACGGACTCATATAGTATGTATACACCTTCTTCTTGGATCTGAGAATATTTGCTAAGGACTTAGTCATATACAAACTAATCAACTTCGTCCAAATTCACTAGCAGTTGTTTCCTTGGTAACTTCCCGTAAATCGGTCTCCCAAGCATATAATCAAGGTAATCAGATGCCTTCTTCATCAAAGCAGCCTTTTCTCCCGCTTCAATGTCCGTGAGTAATGTCTCTAATGTAGCATAACGTCCTTGTTGTACCATTAAAGCACGCATCTTTATTTGCCACAACCGAAATCATTATTCCCATCGAATTTTTCGATGTCAAACATAGTTATAGAACTAGCCATTCTTCTTATACCTTGCTACAAACCTTTTCAAGTTGTTACTTACCCAACTTTGCCAACAAGTCTCACAAGTCGTGTGTTCCCCCTTGTTGCTATAAACTCTTCTTGTAAATCGAATTAATTAGAATAACCCTAAACCCTCGATTTCGAACAAGCAAACCCGATCGTATACTTGAAACCCAAGCTAACCACGATCAAACTTGGACCACAAGAAAATTAATACATAACAAGAATACCTTCAAAATTATCAACTTAGCAAATAAAAATGTCGTGAAACAATGAAGTCGTTTACTAAACCAAGCAGTAGTAAACGTGATCTTTGAAAACCAAAAGACAAAAGAAACTTATCAAATTTGTAGTATTACTTTTATCCACGTGAATAATAGTAAAAACTTTTAAACCCTTAGTCAACCTCTCGCTTGTTTTGTCGACTTGATTGCTACTTCTCAAAACCGAACCTCGATACTTTGAACGAACTCGAAACCTTGATCTAGCACTCGATCTTCGAGGACCACAATAACCGCGGCTCTTGATACCACTTGTTGGACACAATAAAAAACAACCCGAAGTTCGATCACGGAATGCTAGATCGCGAGTCATATCGAGTACAACTAGCGAACACGAGAGATATAAAGAACCGACAAGAATATGCACACGAGATACCTCAATGAACCCTTTATTAAACCAACAAAGCTTTTACATGTGAGGTAAGAAGAATGAATTAACTAGCATCCCTCCTCATCTATATTTATAGAGATGAGGGGGTTGAAACCTCTCCTAAATCAAATAGGAAACTTTCCATAAAAAGGTCTTTCCTTGCCTTGCAAGGCAAGCTTAAATAATTCTAGTTATAGTCTAGTCCTAATCTTAATTACAATGTACATTTAAACCCTAATCTATACAACATAGAAAAGGTGTATGGTCAAAGTGGAATGTTGAAAGTTAAAATGGTCATAGGTGAGAGAGTTGTATAGTGTAATTAATACTCTTATTAAAATACCACATTACTTAAAAGTACAATGATTCATTCACATTGTACAACCAATTAAAGATTATCTATAAAATTAAATACAACCAATTAAAACACCACTTACTAAAATGTACAATAAAATTTTCATAATGTACAATTTAAACAAGCTACAACATAATCCATATAAAATAATTAAACACACTAATTAATGTTATTTTAAAACACCCTAAAATGAAAGTACATGTTATTTTACACATTATACAAATTAATAAAACACACAAAGCTTCATACAATCTAACAAGTTGATGGTACATATAGTTTTGAAAACGGACGGGACCAACGAATTCAACCGAAACTAGTATACGCCACCGGTTCGGCTAACCAATAAAAGCCATCCGAAACGAACGAGAGGACCCGTTATTATATAAATTATACAAATTAATAAAACACATAAAGCTTCATACAATCTAACAAGTTGATTGTACATATAGTTTTGAAACCGGACGGAACCAATGGGTTCAACGGGAACCGATGTCACCACCGGTTTGGCTAACTAATAAAACCATCCAAGCACGAACGAGAGTACCCGTTGAAACCGATAGAAACCGGTGAATCAAGCCTCGTCAAGATCTATTTCTTCGGTTAATCGTCACAGGGTACCCGAAGGAAAAACTAAAAAGTGAAAAGTTGAAACTAAAAAATGAAATATTGAAAACATATATTTCAAAAGAAAACTAATAATACAAATCAAAAACCGGGTTGACTCGGGACGCTTCAAACCGGGCGGGTTGACCCAGTTTAATTTGACCCGTTTTCTACCCAACCCGGCAACTTGACCCGGTTTAAATCGACCAGAACGGTTCAACCGGTTGAACCATCACTCGGGTCGAACGGGGTTTCAAAACATTATATTTAATCCCCAAATCTTCAAAATTTGATTATTTTTCGTTTATAATCTATAAACCTTTTGTTATCAATAAACCATCGGCGCTATAAATTTCCGTTGCTATGCACGGTACAAATCTAGTATATGTTAAGTTTACTCCTAACATTCAACACATTTTATGATGGACTTTTTAATTTAAGATTATAATCCATTGAATTTCTCAAAAATTTTAAAATCCTAAAGATTAACTCTCATATATCAAGGGATAGTGTAGTAAATTTTCAAATGCACGTGATTAATTTTTCTGAAACATAGTTATAGCAAAAATATTCGTTATACATGACATGATAATAATTTATTAAGATACTTGTGAAGATTAATATTTCATGACTTAAATGATAAATGGTAAACTACAAGGGTTAAACATCGAATATAGAAGCTAAGCAAAATACTATCGACTCATGACTTAAATGAAAAATTGTAAACTACAAGGTTAAACATGGAATATAGAAGAAACAAAACCAAACTTTTGGTTTAATGTGTCATCTTCCTAGCTTCTATTTGCTCCATTAAAAACAAATTTTGAGCTTTATATGTCATTTGCGACTCAAATCACTAAATTATAACATTGTAAACGATAAATTCCATCATAAAACATCATTTCCTTGAGTAAAACGCCTAAAATCGAGTTTATAATAAAGTTACGGATCTAGAAATTGGGGCCCTAAGAAAATGGAGGCAATGTGTCGTTGCACGCCCGCACATGCTTAAATCCGCCATGGACATGATCGTTGGGTGTGGGTCTACATGTGGCGATTTTTTTGTGTAAGTATGCATTTGATGGTGTGATTATGGTCTCATGAGTCATGACCATCTTTGTATCACTATGTTCTTTAGGTTTTTATTTTATGAAAGGAAATAAAGAAAAAGATAAATGTAAAGAAGGGAGGAGAGTGAAGAGTGTTGATGTGTCATTTATTATAGGTCTATTTGTGAATTCAAGTCTTAATATTTATATTTATTCAACAACCTATAACAAACACTAACAAGCAATATACTCGATCAATGCAAAGGCTAGTTGGTAAGTAGAGTGTCGATCACTATAGCGAAATGTTAACACTTAAATATCTATCGGTATTTTAATCCTAGAGTTAGTCTAATTAAACCTAATCTAATGCAAGAGGGTTTTTCACTGTAAGGCGGCATGATGAGTAAATTAAGTAAAAATAAAAAAATAAAATGTGACGACAACAAGACACGCACATACACAAATAGAAAACAGATAGCAATAAGAGGTCAAGCCGATAGTAAGGAAGATATGCTCGCTAATCGTTTAGCTATATATAATGAGTAATAAATAGGTATTTACTCTATGGCAGCTTGTTATGTAGCGTACTAAATTACCTAGATCTCTTGTAAAAGTTCTATCACGACTAACTAGAAATATGTATTTTCCTTAATGATACTTTGTTAAACTATTTATCCGTTAGGGCTACATTAACTATGAAAAGATGTTAATGAATTAATTGTCTTGATCGTGTCGACAAGGCACGATAATCAAGAGGTATCAATTCTTACACACCAAACATTAAACCCAAATAAAACATCATATAATCAATAATGCGGTAGTATGTTTAATGCGAATCTAATGAATGAAAGAGCACGCTAACCAAAGCGATTAAAGAGTACTACTACAATTAAGTGAATCTCCTATGTAATTATGCACTTACGAGGCCTTCTAGCGCTTACGAATTAGATTTCTTCGGATATCTCATGTGGTGTTTGGTCTTGATTTTGTATGGTAGGGATGAGCACAGTGCAGATCCCGCATCGAATTAGTGGTACCGATTTTTCCCGAGCATAAATTAATGGTACCGATACCATACCGAGCGGATTGGATACGAGTATCGATGCACGGTACCAATCGGAAATCGGGTTTTCCCGCTTTTTCGAATTTCCGATTTAGTACCGGTCCCGTGTCGAATTAGTGGTCCCGATTCTTTTCACCTTATTTCGTAGTCCCGACTGCATCGTATTTCAAGAATCGATACCGTTTGATGCGGTTCCGGTTAGGTTCTGGGATTCGGTTGAAATGCTCATCCTTATTGTATGGTATATTGTATGCTACGAGAGCGATCAATCTCTATTTATAGTTTCGAAACGGCATCCATACGGTGGATCTTCAATGCTCATACTGTAGCATCGCTCTTTTTAATCTTGGAATGTCTTGGTGAAGTCTTCAAGCTAATCGTCGCATCTCTTGAATGTCATGCGGCGTATCTGTAGTAGAATAAGTCAAATCTTCTACGTTGACTACGGTTTCTGATGCGCGTACGAAGCACGTTCGGGGTCAAAGGAAACTTCCTTTTCTTCGATCAAGTTTTTCAACCACCTAGGCAGTGAACCTAATCGTTGTAGTGTAGTATTGGGTAAGCCTCAGGGATTGATATCGTTCTCTAGGGGAATAGGAATGCTAGTAGGAAATTTATGATGAGAAGATGGGGTTGAGGATGATTCTTTTTTATCTTTTTTATGTTTTTTTAGAAAGCTAAGATAAAATCTCAGGGCAATTGGTTGGGGTTTGGTACTTCTACCGATTACTTCTACTTATCTAATTGTCTAATTTATGTAATTACTACGGGTAACTATATCGATTTGATCGTGCCCTTATGATGATTAAAATGTGTTTACCTAGATACTATTACTCCTAGTTATTTTTATTGGTCGGTTGAATTGTCACACCATATTTTAACGCGTTGTATTCCTAAGGTCGAGGGTATGCGTGCGACACGCTTACGGTACAGCGTTAAAGTCAAAGGAACTTCCTTTTCGTCTAGCAGTTTTTCAACACCCTAAATGAACCTAATCGTTGTAGTGTAGTATTAGGGTAAGCCACGGGTATTGATATCGTTCTCTAGGGAATAGGAATGCTAGTGAGAGTTACTACGCTAAGGTTAAGGTTGAGGAAGATTATTTTTATCTTTTTATGTTTTTTAGGAAATTGAAAAGTACGAATCTCGGGTATTGGATTTGGGGGGTTGGTACTTCTACCGATTACTCTACTATTATCTAATTATCTAAACTAAGGTGGTGGTAGTCTATGTTTAATTAATGTGTGCTCGTATGATAGTTTAAAGATGTGTTTACTTAGGTTTTACTACTCCTTAATTATCTCTTATTGATGGTTGAGTTGTCACGTCCTTATTCTTAGTTGCGTTGTGTGTCTAAGGTTGTAGGGTATCGTTTCTCCCAACTCTTTGAACTTACCAAAGGGTCTATCTACAAAACCCACTAGGGATAATAAACTCTTACTCTAAGGCACTCTTTGGATGGTTTAGCTTACAACTACTCGGGTAATTATATTCTAAGGTTCACAAAGATGAATCAAGCATTAAGTACACAACGAATGACCTATCGCATTACTAGATCATTAATCAACCAAGATAAGAAACAACCAATCAATATTTAATAATTAAGTTTCATATTCCTAACAAACACACAAATAAATTAGCGGACATGGAGAACATGCAAGCATACACACAAATAATCAAAGACATAATTGAATTGATGAAGTAAATACTTATCTTGATGTAAGATAGGGTTTGGAACCTAAAATCGTGTACAAGACACCCACCTTGGTTCGGTTTAGGTTTTACTCCCAAAAGACTCTCCTAAACCGAAAAATTGGATTCTATATATAATATTACATATCGCGACGCGCCACTTTATGTTTTGTGACGCGTCGTGTAGCCGCTATTAGGGTTTCGTCTTGGCCACGTTAACCTTGCGACGGCGTCACCTTATGTCCTGACGCAGTCCTCTTGACTTCGGCGTCGTCGGGTCGCATCTAGGCCGTCTCGAGTAGCAACAACCTACTCTTTTAAAGCCCGACGTCGTCACTTGAAAATAGAGTTTTGGCTCTTGTATCGTCACAAAATCCTCCGGCCGGCGCAATTAACACTGACGCCGCTGCTTTCAAATGACTTTGAGTGTCTCGATTCGACTTTGGCCATTTCTTCAGATATTCGCGCCTTTTCGTCCAAATAAGTGCCATTCCAGCATTTTGCCTTCAAGAGACCTAAAAGTGAACAGGAACGATATTAAGCAATAACGGATACAAAGTGATCAAATAAGGGCTTAAACGACCCTCAAAATTGTACCTTTTAAAACCTTATAAAATATCCCTACACTTGTTATTTGCTTGTCCTCAAGCAAATGTGCTAGCCAATTAATTTATAATTTAGGGGTCATGAAGCATTGATTTAAAACGATCTACAACACATATAAGCCTCGCAAAAGTCATAACAAGCACGAATTACATACTAGCACCTCACATGAGGTGTTTGGATACTCACATCTCTCTCGGTGTATATATGAAATATAACAAATAGGAAATAGAAGATAAACACTCATTAACCGGTCCTAGTACATAGATTACCATAGGCTTGAGAATAGATCAAACCTCCATCGCTTTGGCGTAAGCACCTAGGAAAGACTATCAAAGAGGTCTTTTAAAGGGTTGTAATGTTAGGCTTACTGGTAGGGAAACAAGGGTTTGGTGAGATAGGCTTTTAGTGGTGGCAAGTCAAAATCTCTATGTTAAATGCATACGAAGAATGGCGTTGCTAAGCCAAGACTCGACACTCTAAAACTCTAGGTAATGTAAATAAACAAACATAAATTTAAAGGATAGATGTAGGATGGTAGCCGTATATATATATATATTTTTTACACTCTATTTTTCTTTTTCTCTTTTCTATTTTTTTTTTTTTCGATTTTTATTTTTTTTTTTTTTTTATTTTTTTTTCAATACACTTTTACTCTTCCATCCTCTCGGTAACATCAAAATGATAGGGTTTATAGGCACATCCCTACACTTGAGTTTTTATTACTCTAACACTAATTTGACCTGAATTGAAAAGATCAAAACACTTGGGGTACATTATTACATAAACAAAGGGAATTTGAATTTAACGTTCCTTCGTCATTTCATAAACTTTAACTTTTCCCATGAATCCCAATCGTCCCAAAAGCGTATACAAATGATATGACTCGACTTAGCAACTCATGCAAGTAACCGATAATTGAACTAAGGGTTTAGGGTGACAACAAACATTTGCACTAAAGTGAGTGCATAAGGGTAGGCTAAGGCGATTTGGGTGTATGTTTGGGGTGGGGTGTAAACAATGCTCTTCATTGATATTCGGAAAACCGAAACATCACGAGAACCGCGAAAAGGATAAGCTCGAGGGGTTAACTAGGGTATCGTGTACTAAAGATGAGTACAACGCAAAGGGTGTGGAAATTACTCAACCGATGTGGAAGAAGTAATTATATTACGGGTATCAAACAAGGGTTATCCTAATGCCTCTTATCATTTAGTTATTCCTAACTACACAAGTGTAGTCTCACTTGCGATCTCGGAATGCATCACAAAACAAGTTCTAGAATCTAATATACTACGGTTCACACTCTAAGCATTGAAGATGAATGCTTTTAATTCCTACTAATCTAAGGCGATCCTCACATTTTGGGTGGAATTTGGGTGGTAAAGGGTTTTGTGCTAGTCATATAACTTCCTATCCGTGAGACGCTTTTGTTAAGACTAATGGCCCACTCCCATATGTCATGAAAATTTTTAATTTGGTGCCAAAATTACCCTAACCGACATTTTCTCATGGTTTATTACACAATTACAATTGACAAAGCAAATAATCAAGGATAAGCATAGTTTCAAAGTTCCGTTTTATTTTCCTCCCTACTTAAACCGAACA
Source organism: Chrysanthemum lavandulifolium (assembly GCA_022545495.1). NCBI lineage: Eukaryota > Viridiplantae > Streptophyta > Magnoliopsida > Asterales > Asteraceae > Chrysanthemum > Chrysanthemum lavandulifolium. The sequence continues at coordinate 265,597,611 of CM040238.1, forward strand.
TTGTCCCAATGTTCCCGAAAATATCAAAGTTACGATAAAGAAGGTAATTAAAATGAAAGAAACTAATACTCCCGATTAGCTCGGTAGGATCCGTGTGTGAAGTAGTGGTTAAATCCTTTCCAAGAAGAATTTATCGTGAAAAGCTCCTCAATCTTGTGTAACTTCTTCTTGATAAACTAAACTGCACACTTGAAGAAAACAAACGAAACCTTCGTAAAATCGGCGGTAATAATATATATAAGACTCGATTTAAACTAGGATATAATGCTTGTGGAATGGATGTTTACAATTTCTAAGAAAATTAAGACACGAAATTCCAAAATTTATAAGTAGCTCGTAAAACGAGAAAAGTGATCCGATGTTTTTACTCCTTCTGACGCGTCGATTATCCGACAAAAGCTGCTGCGATTTTTGAAAAAATTCTAGAAAATTTACATCTTTATAACTGGAAAAATTTCGCAAAAAACATCCATTATGACTCGATACAAGCATTTGACTCGAACAAACAAACATACATATCTTTTATTTAATTGTTATTCTCATGTTTACGTTTCTTTTGAAACGTGTGTAATCCTCCTACACTTATCCCTTATGTAAAATACCTTTATATGCAATTAAGATAAGGTTAAAAACAAAATAAAGCATTTTACAAATTTAAACATGAGGATAAACAATTAATAAAATATATATGACACTAACAAGCAAACAATTAAGCATAGGTTGCCTCCACGAAGCGCTTTTCTTTATTTAAGAGTCTTGTAGCTAGACTCGTAGTCGTACTCTACGTTGCTTCACGCGCGCTCGTGCTCATACTTAAGCCATTCCAACGCTCTTTCATTCTTTTTGTAATCATCTCCTAATTCAAGGCATTTTTGTAATACCGCTTAGTTTTCTCATATGGGTACCTAAGCCCACTTTGCTATCCCTTTCACTAAGCAATGGAATAGGGTCATTCTATTACAAGCCTCAATGTCCTTATGTTTAAACCTAGGATGAGCGCGTGGCATTTGGTAGATGAAATCTTCAACTTCATCAGAGAATGTAATTAGACCATCAATCATTCGTTCATTCAACCTAGTCAATTTTTTGAAAGGTTTTCCAAAAATTACTTGAGTGAGGTCCTTATCTATAAAGTCTCCTAAATCTTCTAAGACCATTAACTCTACCAAATAAGCAAAACTTCTGACAAACACGTGCAAATGAATTACTGCTTCAACAACATTGTTCCCTTGATAGGTTAACTCATTGACCTTGATTTTGTTGTATAGATCCCTTGATATTAAGTTTAAAGGTAAGAATGAATTCAAATAAGCATCGAACCCTTCTAGTCCTATTTTGCAAGGGAATTGCATGTTAAAGGGGCCATCTTTCTCAATCCTACACCTAGGGTCAAAACATTGGGAGGGTCTTCCTCAATTTCAAAACTAACTTCATTAATGACCTCCCGCTATCAAGTGTCTCACCATAATCAAATTCCTCATCGAATCGAGTAATAGAAAGGACTTTGTTGTTGCCAATTTATCTCATTATGCCTAGGTGATTACCAAAATGGTGAGTGGGTGAAGGGTTTTTTGGGATTGCGTTCTCAATCTCGGGATTGGGAGCGGGTAGAGTGAAGAATCTTGATGGAAGATACGGATCATGGTGAGTGATGGTTTTACGAGCGAAGGTCACGAAGAAGGGGATAAACTAAGAGGAAGCTAAAAATGAGGAAAAATTTACTTGATAGGAATCAAACAAAGAACCTAAGCGAGGTGGACTACTAACTAGCTATTCTATTCCCGGCGGTGCCAAAACTTGATACGCTTACACGGCGCCTTGGGGTCAAAGGAACTTCCTTTCGTCGAGCAAGTTTTTCAACACCCTAGGCGATGAACCTAATCGTTGTAGTGTAGTATTAGGGTAAGCCACGGGTATTGATATCGTTCTCAGGGAAAATGAATGCTAGTGAGAGTTACTACGCTAAGGTTAAGGTTGAGGAAGATTATTTTTATCTTTTATGTTTTTAGGAAATTGAAAAGTACGAATCTCGGGTATTGGATTTGGGGGTTGGTACTTACGCGATTACTCTACTATTATCTAATTATCTAAACTAAGGTGGTGGTAGTCTATGTCTAATTAATGTGTGCTCGTATGATAGTTTAAAGATGTGTTTACTTAGGTTTTACTACTCCTTAATTATCTCTTATTGATGGTTGAGTTGTCACGTCCTTATTCTTAGTTGCGTTGTGTGTCTAAGGTTGTAGGGTATCGTTTCTCCCTAACTCTTTGAACTTACCAAAGGGTCTCGTCTACAAAACCCACTAGGGATAATAAACTCTTACTCTAAGGCACTCTTTGGATGGTTTAGCTTACAACTACTCGGTAATTATATTCTAAGGTTCACAAAGATGAATCAAGCATTAAGTACACAACGAATGACCTATCGCATTACTAGATCATTAATCAACTAAGATAAGAAACAACCAATCAATATTTAATAATTAAGTTTCATATTCCTAAGCAAACACACAAATAAATTAGCCGGACATGGAGAACATGCAAGCATACACACAAATAATCAAAGACATAATTGAATTGATGAAGTAAATACTTATCTTGATGTAAGATAGGGTTTGGAACCCTAAAATCTTGTATAAGACACCCTTGGTTCGGTTTTAGGTTTTACTCCCAAAAGACTCTCCTAAAACCGAAAATTTGGATTCTATATATAATATTACATATGCTACGGCGTCACTTTATGTTTTGTGGCGCGTGTCGTGTCGCCGTCATTAGGGTTTCGTCTTGGCCACGTTAACCTTGCGGCGTCACCTTATGTCTGTGGCCGATCCTCTTGACCGGCGTCGTCAGGTCACATCTAGGCCGTCCCGAGTAGCAACGGCCTCTCTTTTAAAGCCCGGCGTCGTCACTTGAAAATAGAGTTTTTGGCTCTTTGTATCGTCACAAAATCCTCCGGCGATCATAATTAACACTGGCGCCGTCGCTTACTTTCAAGACTTTGAGTGTCTCGATTCGACTTTGGCCATTTTCTTAGTATATTCGCGCCTTTTCGTCCAAATAAGTGCCATTCCATTTTGCCTTCAAGAGACCTAAAAGTGAAAATGAGCGATATTAAGCAATAACGGATACAAAAGTGATCAAATAAGGGCTTAAACGACCCTCAAAATGGTACCTTTTAAAACCTTAGCAGTGCCCCCTAGTTCTTTGAGGTTATCTCTCGTATATGATTCACGGAATCGACAAACCTAAGCTATTTCATCCGATCACCATATTATCATAAAGTATACTCAAGCACTAAATACAACAAAAGCCTAAACTCACTATTTAAGTCTATATCAATTAAGAAAAGAAACAACCTAACTACAATCAATAGCTAGGTTCATAGATCTAAGCAAACACACAAGTAATTTAGCTAGACATGATAGACAAGCAAACATACACACAATCAATTAAACATGGGGTAGGCATAATGATAAATTGAAGATATGGATTAAGATATAATCAACATACCATTATAAGATGTTTTTGGAGTGATTGAAACCTTCTAAGTTGCTGGAAAAACACCTGTCTTGATCAGCTTGTGACGGCGTCAATTGAGATGTGTGATGCCGTCAGTCTTTAGTAGCGACGTCGTTTGAGTCTTGGATATTGGGCGTCTGGCATAGATTTTGTGTGTGACGCCAATTAAGGCATGACGTCGTCAGGTTATATGACAAGAAATTTCACTGAGCCGTCACGTGCATGTTTTGATAAAATCTTCATAGAGTGACGGCGTCGCCCTTTAGATGGGACGCCGTCAGGTTCTGTTGAGCAGCTTTGAGTGGCTTTGATCTTGACTTTGCCATTTTCTTCATGTATTTGCTCCTTTTCGTCCAAATGTGCTTCATTCCCGCATTTTGCTTCCAAAAGACTTAAAAAGTGAAAATGAACAAAATTAAGCAGGAACGGATATAAAATTGGTCAATTTAGGGCTTAAATGACCCCCTAAAAGCGTACGTTTCGAATCCTTATCAGTTTCATATACGGCGTATGAGAAAAATCCATACGGCGTATTCTTCAAAGTCAGGAAATGGTCTTCATATTTGTCTAATTCTTGATGTATGGCGTAGCTGTCTAGAATAATATGGTGTATCTACATTCACTTCGGTAGACTTTTTCAACTGGATACATTTTGTTCCATTTTACGTCCAAAATAGTTAACTTTCACCAAATGCTTGTTTTCAACTGAAAAATACAAAAGTAAATGATTAAGTCCTACAAAGTAATATAAAACAAGCAATATTCATAAGATAGATGATGCTAATAATATGTTATTTGATATCATCAAGTGTTGATATATACTTTTGTGTTTTTACGCTCAAAAAGAAAGAAAAGAAAGTGAATGGAGGCTGTAGCTATTTATATTATTTGTTTTGTATATTTACTACTACTTTGATTCATAAACCATACAATATACATGATAGAAACAATTGCTTATAAATGGTTTAATCCATCAACATATGCAGGTCCAACCAAAGATTCCAAAAGAAAATAGTTGGAATTTAAAAAAACATACAAAAATGTTATGAAAAATTACACGAAGTTGACTAATTGCGGTTCATTTTTTTTTTTTTTTTGCGGATTTTCTTCTTTTTGCATATTGATGGAATAGGCATCATCCTTCGACATATCCTTGGTGCAAACTACGATAAATTTTATCTCTTCCAATTTTATTATTGTCCGATCTTTCTCCTTCGCCACCTTGTACGCCGATTGGGCAGTTTCTTGTTTGAGTAGAAGCTCATTTAGCATAGCATCTCCAAATTCCGGCGGGTTACTTCCCTTGATGCTTGACGTGGTTTTCAATTTGGGTTTATTCAAAGGACGTGGTTTTGCGGGGGCGTGGTCTCACATCATCGCCAAATAGTTCGGCATGTCTGGTGAGACCAACCGGATCAACGGGGTCGGCCGAATCCCACTTGACGTGTTTTTCAATATTTTCACACCTCGTCTTGAGAAAACGTTTTTCCCGTTTTTGGCTCCTCACGATACGCTTGCCTAGTACGGTTAGTAAGATCAACCTCATTTTCCTCATTTCTACTCAAACGTTCTAAATGTTTGTATATAGCATTAAACTTTTGGGAATTAGCGTTCAACAATGCCCACTTACCCGTCAACATATCTTTGGTACGTTTGTGGTAGGATTGCACTATAAAAGAACCTTTTACCAAAATAATTTGTCCTTTTGGTCATTTATGAGTTTTTATCCACAGAAATGCTAACACAACACTCGGCTAATAACGTTTCCTCCACCAGCGTCCAACAACTATGAATTCTTTTCGGTTAATCGGTTTCGTCGGGTACGTAACAGTGCCAAATAAGGACGATCTTTGCACTTATTGATTTACAAGGATGAAACATGCAATTTGACCAAACCACAAGGACGATTTTTGCAATTTACTCGGTGAGGACTGAGGAATTAAAGCAGCTCTAATAAGGTACCGAATAAATGTTGAACCGCATATGCTATTATTCCAAAATTGTAGTAGTTCCGATCCAGCCTGGTTTTATATTTGCATGCCAACCTTCAAATGTCGAAACCCTTTGATAATTCTTTAGACTTGCATGTTGGATCTGAATATATGACCCATGATACATATAATATTTACCCATTAATCTACCGTGTTTGTCTCCCCAACGTTGGACTTGGTCTTATAATAAGTATACATAGCTTTCTGTCATGATAATAAAAGGAGACCATATCAAATATTTTAACCTGTACATTTTTATAAGCTTTTTTATATAACTAGTTATAATACCTGTGCACGCACAGGGTTTTGAAAAAATATATATATATATATTTTGTAACAATGCTAAATATTATGTCTTTAAAGGTAATTACATATAATTACTTATGCACGAATTTTTCATTATTCATTATATCCATTAGAATTTTGTATAATCAGATTTTGTAAAAAAAAATTTGTTAGATAACTCAAGATTCAACTATATTTAGCTGATACAGATGTTGATGTTCCTATTTAAATTTCATTATTGATATTATGATGTACATACAAGATGCGAGTTTAGTTGCATATAATAAACGTTGATGAAGTTAAAATATACTCCTTAAAGTTTTTTAAAAATGTTTTTCTAAATATCCTTATATAAATAAATAAAAGTTACATGAGTAGTTGTTATAAGTACAATCACATTTTTTTTCTTCATATTACAGTAGCTCGTACTTACAATTTGATAATTATATTCTCGTTTTCAATAATTTAGCCGTATTTAATATTTAAATTTGTGTCCACATTTATTATACTTTTAAAATGAAATAAATGAGTCCTTAGTAAATATATATAGTAAAAAAAATGACATTTATTATCTTATGTATATTTATATGTTGGAGTTTTAAAACAACATATATATATTGTATTTTTAAGTTATAAAGTATAGGGGGTATAAAATATAAGGGAGTATTTGTTTAATTTTCAAAGTTATTTAAAAACATGAAAACTTATAATATTACACTTAACTCTATACAATTTTTAAAAATTTAACCACCAAAGTTTTATTAATTACCCCCTCTTTTTTAAAGTTTTTTTTTTCACAAATTTGACACCTATATTTTTATGTGTTTTTCTTATCAACCAAATTTCTACATAAAATAAATTAAAGGTTGACCAAAATCAATTTAATTTTGACTTTTATTAACCAATCACGTCGCCCGATTTCGCTTACGTGGCAAAATCAACCTCTCCTATTGGTCTAATTTTTTTTTGAGAAGGCTTTTGCAAAAACACTCCGAAATGATGTAATTCTTTTATTATATAAAAGATTTGTCTTCACGTACAAGTAAATATATTATATAGCCAACTTGGATCAGGTACATTTATTATTGAGTAAATTAGGGCCGAGCAAAACCGACCAAGAACTGAACCGATCCGACAAAACGGCAAAACAGACTAAAATCGAACCGAACCGAGTAACTTCGGTTCGGTTCTCGGTTTAAGTTTTTACCGATATTCGGTTTCGGTTCGGGTCGGTTCAGTCCGATTAAAACCAAAAACCGAGAAAAACCGACCGAACCAAACGAAACCGAATCGAGTAACTTCGGTTCGGTTCTCTGTTTATGTTTTACCGATTTCCTATTTTTATTTTGAGGTCGGGTTTAAACCGATGCTCACCCCTAGAGTAAATTATAATTATAGATCAGGTACATTTATTATTGAGTAAATTACAATTATAGTCACTGTGGTTTGTTTAAAATTGCATCTATCATCCATGGAAGTTTTAAATTACATTCACGGTCTTTAACTTTGCATAAAATAACACTGCTAGTTCCTCATATTAACTCTCGTTATCTTTTTCCATTAAATTTTCTCATATGCATGGCACATGAGGGTCTCATAATCATTCAGTATTATTTCATTTATTTTAATGTATTTCATTTCATATATTTTATCATCATATAATATTAAGGGTTAATAACTTTTTAAAGCATTATACTTGTTAAGAATGACAGTTCTGCGTAGCGAACTAAAAAAATAACTCTTTTAGACATTAAAGTTGACATTTTTGTCTTGCTTTAAGTATTATGACCATATTATGACCATTTTACCCTTTATATTTTTTTCAAATTTTTTCCAAAATTTTTTGAATTTTTTTCAAATACTTTTTTTGAATTTTACGAATTTTTTTCGAATTTTTTTGAAATATTTTTAAAGGGTAAAATGGTCATAATACTTAAAGAAAGACAAAAATGTCAACTTTATAATACTTAAAGAAAGACAAAAATGTCAACTTTAATGTCTAAAAGAGTTATTTTTTAATTCACTACGCAGAACTGTAATTCTTGACAAATATAGTGTTTTAAAAGGTTATTAGCCCTAATAAAAAGATACAAATTGCAAAAATTGTTGTTGTGGTTTGGCCAAATTGTATATTCAGTCCTTATGGTTGAAATTGCAGGTGGCCTCCTCATGAGAATATTTTGAGTTTGTTTTCGTCCCTAACCAAAATAAAATATCTAAATTACCCTCATCTTTAACCTCTTTTATATTTCCGTATGAATTTAATATTTTCAATTAAATTCTTCATTATTCACCCTTTACAAGATACAAGATTAAAAAAAAAATGTATACCTGCTTTTTCAATAAAATCAACAACAAAATTCTTTAATTTAACCCATGATTCACCATCTTTCAACCCTTAATCATCAAATCAAAAATAACATATATCATCTTCTTCTCTACATGCATCATCATCATCATTTTCCACATCAAACCCTAACCCCTAACACTAATCAGCCGACGCCGCTACCCAACAATACAATAGTGTTAATCGACTCACCTCCAATTGATATCATTGGTAGCATTTCCTAAAACAAAAAAGATACAAAAAAGCGAATAGATTTAGATTAACAAATAAAACAAACATCAAATTAAAATAATAAACACATAACAAGTAATGAACTTTTTAGCAAGTGAATACCTTGCTATTGAGTTCATTCATGTCATCTAGATCGAGATCAAAATTAAACATCATGTAATATGTAATATATAAGATGTATCACTTAGATTAAGATAAACAAATACAAATACATAGACCGAGCTGTAGATAATCTTTTATATAATAAAAGAATTACATCATTTTGGAGTGTTTTTGGAAAACCCTTGTTATTGAAAAAAAAATTGGGCCAATAGAAGAGCTCGATTTCGCCACGTAAGCAAAATCATGTGATGTGATTGGTTAATAAAAGTAAAAATTAAATTGATTTTGGTCAACTTTAATAAATTTGGTGAAGAAATTTGGTTGATAAAAAAACACATAAAAATATAGGTGTCAAATTTGTGAAAACAAAAACTTAAAAAAAGAGGAGGTAATTAATAAAACTTTAGTGGTTGATTTTTTTTAAATTATATAGAGTTAAGTGTAATATTATAAACCTCCATAATTTTTAATAACTTTGGATTATAAACAAATACCCCCTTATACTTTATACTTTTAAACTTTATATCATAAAAAATACAATGTATATGTTGTTTTAAAATAACAACATATAAATTTACATAAGATTATAAGTATCAATTTTTTTTACATTTAATAAGGACTCATTTATTTCATTTCTAAAATAACTTACATGGACACTAGTTTACATTTTAAATACGGCTAAATTACTGAAAACGTGAATATAACTATCAAATTGTAAGCATGGTTTACATTAATATAAAAATAAATATACGTGATTGTACTTATAACAATGATTTATGTAATTCTTATTTATTTATATAAGGCTAAATAGAAAAATATTTTTATAGAACATCAACATAATATCAAAGCTCATTATAAAATAAGTATACTTTAACTTTATCAACGCTCATTATGTGCTATTAAACTTGTATCATGTTAATTTATGTGCTATTTTTAATATCAGTAGTGAAATTTAAATAACAACATTAACATCTTTATCGCTAAATAAAATTAAATCTTGAGTTACCTAACAGAAATTTTTACAAATATTTTACCAAATTCTAATGGATATAAATGCATAATGAAAAACTCATGCATAAGTATTAGTTGTACTTATATCACAATTTCATGGGCAAATTCTTATATGTGTATATATTGAACTAAAATGTTAAAATAAATTTGATTTATGTATAAATTTAGATGCATCTGAAACTTATAACTATATATATTATATGTAATTACTTTTAAAACACAATATTCGATTAATCTGAATAATTTTTTTTGTCAAAACCACGTGCGTGTGCGGGTATTATAACTAGTAAATATATACAAATATATATATATATATATATATATATATATATATATATATATATATATATATATATATATATATATATATATATATATATATATATATATATATATATATATATATATATATACTTTTCATGTATATAGATATTTAGATACCATTGAATAGAGCTTTCATAATAAAGCATAATCATTGATACGGCGATAACCTTAGCTTTAAAGGATTATCATGACGAGCTTAAGCTTCGTAGAGACGGAATTGTTGAGCATCGCATGTATATGAATTTATGAATTAAGGTAAATAATGGTGTGCGTTTATACATGACTAAGTTATAAGTCAGTTTGTTTAATTTTTTTCCTTTTATTTTTTTCCTTATAAAATCTGATAACTAATGATATTATAGCACTATTTAATATAGTGTCGTTTAAGGAAATTGTGGTTGGTACTATTTTAGAGGCTGTGATTATAGAATTTGCAATGTGTATGAATTGTGTCGAACAACGTTGAGATTATCCACATATTGGCGGAGTGAATTGGTTTATTTGCAGCCATGGCAGGTTTATCCTCTTTCTTCGATTGTTTAAAAATCCGAGCCTCCTTATAATTAAACTGATCAAATATTCTAACTGATTTGCATCTTAAGCATTTATTTAATAATCTATTTTGAAAGGCTGTTTTCAAAAAGCTTTAAATTCTAACTCTAACTTATGGGCTCTTTTCCATAACAAATAAAGCTAATAAGCTTTTAATATGTGCTTATTTGTTTTGACTATTAAGTGTATAGTGTTTTGGTGTACTACTATATTACTACGTACTATTTTATAAGGCTGGGCTTTCAACATGACGTAGAATACGATGCGTGATAGGGGTAACTTTTGAAATTGATATTTGACACATCCGGACTAGCCAGTCTTCATGGAAATGAAAATGTGGTACAGTGGAAGCCGGCATGACTCAATGTAGATTCAGACAATTTAACAAGTCTACCCATAGTGATTTCGTTCATGGAAATTTAAGAAAATATAATTGACGATATTAACTTCTTCACTGCAACAATATATGTCCATTTTGAACTTTTGTACGTTGGGACATGCATGTGTTGTGTTGCTGGTCTAGTTTGTGCCATGAAGCTGCTCAAAACTCATCCACCATGATATGTCTTTCCATTGTGAGTTAATGTCTCTCAGCTACTTACACCATTTGTGAATATTATCACTAAAGCACCTGCTTTGTTGAACGTACTTGTACACAAATTCACGCTAGCATCGTTTACAATTTTAAATGCAATAACAAACAGTTCTCTCTATCATCTGTTAAAAGGATCAATACACACTCATTAATTACTATTGTAATGATTTCAGACATATTGTTAGGTCCTGCCTTTATAGCGCACTGTATGTTGCACCTTTGTTTCGACATCAAAAACAATGTTTTGTACCTTCTTCTATGTTAAGACCCTTTTTATGTTGACTTACTTTGTCTCTGTGGATACATATGTATATCAAAAAGAGCCAGAGTTGTAGCTGATAGTTAATTGTGGACTAAAGCTTTATAGTAATTAAACTGTTTGGCAAATAGTTACAACTATTCACAGTCACTATAGCTAGCGGAATCTTTGAAAAGTTCCAAATAATTATTTAACATTAACTTGATCATTTTTTTTTTTTTTTTTTTCAATCTTATTTTGAGGGGTGTTTGTTTAGATCTTTATTTAACATTAACTCGAACACTACTACTTTTTTTTTTTTTTCCTCTCTCTCTCTCTCTCTATAGATCTTAATATAAGGGGGTGTTTGTTTAAAACTTATTTAAAGAACTTACTAGTGTATTTAACTAAATAAGCTTCACTGAGTGTTTGGTTAAGCTTTTATATTTGGGATTATGAGCTTATATGAGGGGGGGTTTGATACGCTCAAATTTTGTGGCTTATGGCTTATATATCATAAGCTCATAGGCCTTGGAGTGTGTTTGGATTAACTTATATTAATAAGCTAATAAACTCAAGTATTTTGTTTAGATTATGTTGGTAAATGACCAATAGAGACATGGGTTTAGAAAATACGAATCTTAGATCAAGTATAACTGAGGGTAAAATAGTAATTTTTAATGGAGCATAAGCCCGACCCAACCCCCACTAAAAAGCCACAATTTTGAGGCTTATCAAAACTCCTTATATCTCATAAGCACACTCATGTAAGCTTAACCAAACACGTGATTTGGGTGAGTCATATAGGCTAATAAGCTCATAAGCCAGTCATATTAGCTTAGTCAAACACCCTTTTATTTTAAGAGGGGTGGGATTATGTAAGTGGTTTTAGAGGAAAAGACTTAAAAACCTTCATATAACAATTACAATTTTAGTTTTTAATATAACAATTATAATTTTAGATTTTAATAAACTTTTTGGTCATTTTAGTTCTTGAAATATAATAAGCTACCTCAAAAACTAAGCATGGTTCCTTTAATCGCTCATATATCCGAAACTCTAATTATTATTGTTAGGGTTCTTTAATCGATCCTTTTCCATTGACTTTTTAGTCGGTTAACATTGATTGACTATATTTATGGTCGGTCTTATTCTTGCTGCACATTGTGTTCCATTCTATTTGATATCCAAGTAGGGTTTCGATTTTTATTGTGCAGCAAAGGGTTTTTGGTATTATACTGATAGCACCTCTTTTTCTAAAGTGTTGTGATTAGTATTCTGGTTGGTTTATGCTTGCTGCTCCTGTTCTTTTAATCAAAACCCTTTATTAGGGTTTGTGTTTTCAGTGTGCAAGGCTGTGCTTGGTTGGTGTTGTCATACCGAAAGGTTGGAAGTTGGTTTTGGTTCGTGTATGGAAGTTGTTCAAATCGATTCACAATGGTTGTGGGTATAGAGAGATGTTTGTTGTATGATGTTTTTAGGGCTTGCTGCTGATTGCATCTTCATTCTTATTTGAAATCCTTACTATAGGGTTCAGCGCGTGCAAGTTCTTGTTTTGGGTTCCTGGTTTGTGAGTTAACGTGTGTTTGTTGATTGCATGTGCTTGGAGCTAAGGTTTGCTATTCGTTCATAGTGGGCAGATTTCATCAAGTTAAGATTGTTACATTTTGTGTGATTCTGCTGCTGTCTTAAATAGTGTTGGAAGTTAAGTTTGAAGGATCTTGTTCAAAACCCTTTGTATCTTCATGGTGTGGTGGCATTGTGACTTGATCATTGGTTGTCTTCATGTGTTTCACTCGGATTGGTTGGAAGATTGGTTCAAGTTATTATATGCTGGAAGGTAGGGTCGATTAGACCATGTTTATTTTTCAAATTCGATTTGCTACGGATTGCACTCTTATTAGGTTATTAGATAATGCATATTGCATAATACTAATAGAAGACGCAAATGAATTTGTTTTGGAATGAGCACTTGGAAGGCGAGGAAACTTGTATGGGTTTCTTCATGTTAAAGATCTGGATCGCTATGATGACTTTGAAGACCTAAGTGTTTATATTGTATTTTTATCTTAAGTCATTGTTAGTTGTATTTGGATTTGATAGTTATAAGAATGGCCTGTCATTCTTATATAGTGGATTGGTTAATGTCCTTAGGGACTGAGATGAGGGATTCACTCTCATCCGTTGTACTTCAATATTTTTTTGTTTATATATTTACCAGGGTGCAGGATTACTCCCCTTTACCCAAAAAATAAACAAATAAATAAGCATGGTTTTATGAGCTTATTATTTGTAAGTCATAACCTGATTATAAAATATAAGCCTAAGCACAAACAGGAGCTTAGACAAACACTACGAACTTAGAGCATATGGTATCGCAGCGAAGGAGGTTCGCCACCCCTAGGTGGCAGCCTTGCCACCCCACGCGACCTTACCAAGTTGCCTGGCTACTTTCCCACTCGCCACTCCCACAACACAAATAAGACAAAACAAATTTTGAAAAAACTATCCGTTTGAAGCAACGGTTAGTTTTATTTTTTTTATTTTTTTTTCAAATTTAAATATTACCCCACCCACTCTATAAATAATACGGTAATACCCATATGTTACACAAAAATTCACACTTCTCTTTCAAAAATATATTATCTTCACCATCTCAATCCACAACAAAAATGTCTCAAGATCCAAACGAGATGTCGTTTATAAATCTTCTCAACTCCTCTTCGTCAAACCCGTCCACCCCATCGTCCCAAAGCTCAAACACTTCTTCGCACGTCGGATTTCAAGCTTATCAATATCCAAGACAATCACAACCGCAATTCTATCCATCACAACCATCACAACCGCAATTCTATCCATCAAAACCGCAATTCTATCCGTCACAACCATCACAACCGCAATTCTACCCTTTACAACAACATTACTTTGAATCACAAGAAATGATGCCACAATTCAAAGTACCTCAACCACCACCAACCGAAACACGTGAACAACGTCGTCAAGGAAAAAACCGGCCAAAGGGCCAAAGAAAAAAAAAGACCGTGGTGAATTTGGATGCGGACAACGAGGAGGAGGAGGAAGAAGAGTGTCGAACCACAATTCGCTGGTCAAGCGAGGAAGAAAAATTTTAGCCGAGTGTTGGGTCGAGGTTTCCCAAAACGCCGCTATCGGTAATGACCGACTAAACGATGCATTTTGGACTCAGATTTGGGAGGACTTCAACGATCGGACAACAGGGCCTACTCGTACCAAAAACATGGTCACGGGTAAATGGAGTCGGGTAAACGGTGATTGCCAAAAGTTTAGCGGTTTTTACAAGCATTTGTAGCGTAAATCCGGGGAAAATGATGCTGATCATATTGAGAATGCAAGATTAGCTTTTAAGGCTCAATCAGGGATACAATTTAATATGGTCTCGGCGTGGAAGGTTTTGAAACAATATCCAAAATGGGACGCGCCGGACGTGATCGATGAAGATAATCTCGCCGGACTATTCGGCCCTGATCCAAGAGCTTGTCCCGCAAGCAAGCCTCGACCGACAAAAAAATCAAAATCGATTGGAGTCGTCAACGAGCACCGGGAGTCAATCGGATGCTATAGTGGAAGCTTTACTTCAAGATTATAAACGTAAAGTAGACAATCGAAGAAGTGTCGAGGCGAGGATAGCGAAAGAAAATGGACTTTTAGAGTGTCGAGAATTGGAGTTTCTCATGGTTGATAGTGAGGGGTTGCCGGAGCCAAAAAAATCAATCATCAAAAAAGAAACAAGACCAAATAATAGCAAAATACAACATGTAAAAGGCGAAAAGTGTTGTATTTTTTAAATTTCGTATGTTTTTAATTTATCGTATGTTTTTTGTTTATCGTTTTTTTTTCCGTATTGTAGTTTTTTCCCCGTATTGTAATTTTATTTAAATGAAATGAATTTTATTGTGTTTGAAAAATATGGAAAAGAAATAAAATGAGGGTGGGTGGGGTCCAAGTGAAGAGGTTTGAGTTAGTTGTGAATGAAGGGTATTTTTAAGTGGGTATGTTGAAGTGATGTGGCACATGTGAGACTCAAGTGAAGAGATGCGGCTTAGCCGCCACACCCCATGCTCTTACTGATATATCCTTGTTCAGGTTACAAGAGAAGTCGAGCCTATTTTGCTCTAGTCTATATCTTCGGGTCGTTTCTGAACTTTTTCCTGACCAGCCTAACCATCCTACGACTAGTTCACCTTAGAGATGGTTTAAGCTCATGTACAATAGCCTTGTTTTCAACAAGAGTTTACTTCCATGTTAAACTAATAATTATATACTAGTTATAATAACTGTGCACGCACAGGGTTTGACAAAAAAATTTATTTTGTATCAATTATAATTATATACTTATGCATGAGTTTTTTCAATATCCATTAATATCCATTAGAATTTTATATAATCAAATTTTGTAAAAGAGTTTTTTTAGACAACTCAAGATTCAACTATATTTAGCTGATATAGATGTTGATGTTACTATTTAAATTTCACTATTGATATTATGATGTACACAAGATGCGAGTTTAGTTGCACATAATAAACGTTGATGGAGTTAAAATATACACCTTAAAGTTTTTTAAAATGTTTTTATACATATCCTTATATAAATAAATGAAAATTACATAAGTAGTTGTTATAAGTACAATCACGTTTTTTTTCATATTACAGTAGCTCGTACTTACAATTTGATAATTATATTCTCGTTTTCAATAATTTAGCCGTATTTAATATTCAAATTGTGCACATCATCATACTTTTAATCTGAAATAAATGAGTCCTTAGTAAATATAAATAGTAAAAAATGATATTTATAATCTTATGTATATTTATATGTTGAGTTTTAAACAACATACATATTGTATTTTAAGTTATAAAGTATAGGGGTATAAAGTATAAGGGTGTATTTGTTTAATTTTAAAGTTAATAAAAACATGAAACTTATAATATAACACTTAACTCTATACAATTTTAAAAATTTAACCACTAAAGTTTTATTAATTACCCCATCTTTTTTTAAGTTTTTGTTTTCTCAAATTTGACACCTATGTTTTTATGTGTTTTCTTCAACCAAATTTCTCCACCAAATTAATTAAAGGTTGAGAAAATCAATTTAATTTTGACTTTTATTAACCAATCACATCACACGATTTTCACTGGCAAATCAAGCTCTCCTATTGGCCAAATTTTTTTCCAATAAGAATGAATTAATAAAATCACTCCAAAACGACGTAATTCCTTTATTATATAAAAGATTCAAACAATAAATAAAATTATCATAAATTAAATATTGTTCACACGTACCTGTAGTATGAACGGGTGAGATTAAGTATACCAGTCCCTGATTATGAACAATTGATATTATTTTATGATATATATTGCTGAGCTGAGTAGGGTGAGTCATTGCATACGTTGACATATCTCAATTTTCTATCTCCATATACTAATGTACGTATTTAACTATTTATAAATTAACTATCACATGAGACATGATTTTTCAATTATGCATGCATCTCGAGACCTCTTAAATGGGCCACATGCAGTTGAATCTGTGGAGGCTGTGGACCAATGAGTGATAGCTTTGTATTCATGACTACAACAACCTTCAAGTTCAGACTTCAAACTTCAAACTTCACACCATTACCTACTTAAGATGTTAATTAACCCTAACAAGTTCACACACATATATACCATTTAAGTAGCTAGGTTATCTGTCACATTAATTAAGCCAACGTAAATCGATAGCTGATTCGTAGAGGAGCGTTGATCTTTCCACACGAAGCATCAAATTTAAACATTTCCATTTCAGTTTGACAAATTGTAGCTCATTTATCAGGTTTAAGGTTTCAAACCAGATATTGCACTACGGGTTGGTTAGTGTTGGAATTAGATAACATGACATTCAAATAAATAATTACAAAACATCAAAGTATTCAAGCGGGCGTATAGGATGTAATTGAATAATTAATTAACATAAAAGAATATCGTCACTTTTATTGATTCTAGCGAAACGAGAATCAAATCCACAACCAAGAATTTAGATGAACCCTAATTAGGGTTTGAGTGCTAATCGACTTAATAAAGTCGAATAGTGTAAATCACCAAAATCCAAAGTAGGATTTCTCTACGATCATGTACGCGCGTATTAATAGCGATTTAATTAGAATGCTAGTTCAAGCCAAGATTAAAGCATACAACAAACAAAGTTTAGCTTTAATAAAATAAATACATAAATAGTCAAACCCTTTATCTTGCATCTGTCGAACATATCTATGCAATGTGTAAAGAAAAGCATGAAAGTCATGTCATGCACATGACATGCGTATGTATGTATGCATGCATGGCATGTATATTATCTTCAGAAAAATATCTCAATCACATTCGATACTTAATATATCTAGAGAAAAGGGTTGTGTCAATCGTTAATATTTTTTTTTCTTGTCTCATCCGAATGAGACTAAAGGTGTGTTTATATAGTGTTAAACCTTGTCTAACAAGTCATTGTAAGCACCTCTTTAAGTTTCAAAACTCGACACTTAACCCCCTCATTTTTCTTAGTTTGACCATATAAATATTTCGTGACTTAATATAATTAAATCTCATACGCAACGCGTGCAATCCCATAGGTCTCGAGTTCGATTCTAACACACATCAATTAATATTTTGTCCATCGGTTAGCGTCTAGCAACACTTCGATGCCTCTAGCACGACTCGAGTAAGGTCTCCTGGAAAAACCTTTTAATGATTTCATTATTATTATCCTTTGTTTCTAATACCATGTTAAATAAAATATGGAATTAAGTCATTCTTTATTCAACCATTCTGCTTTCTCGTTATAAGTGATTGAGCAAGATTACCAAATCTTCTAAACATATTTAGGGAGATTTTGGGTGTGGCACACAAACATCTTGTCAACCCTACGAGGCCCAAAGATGATTAAACTCCAAATAAATTTGAATGAACAAATTCTATCTTGACTACGAGAATAACCCATGAACTTTGCAACACTTTGAAACAACCCTTATGACTACCAATTACGATAGCGTTAAGTTGCTTCATGTGCACTACATTCATGACACTTATCCGTATCTCAAGTCCGAGGATAACTATTCATAATTTACTTATAACAATATCCACAAAGTA
Organism: Chrysanthemum lavandulifolium; assembly: GCA_022545495.1. Taxonomy (NCBI): domain Eukaryota; kingdom Viridiplantae; phylum Streptophyta; class Magnoliopsida; order Asterales; family Asteraceae; genus Chrysanthemum; species Chrysanthemum lavandulifolium. The sequence goes on from CM040238.1 coordinate 265,615,967, forward strand.
AATTATGTAGTTGGGATAAGTCCTATATTCAATTCATTGAATATCATCCGAAATTGGTATGCATTCTCATCAATATACTTTCAAGTATATTCTACTATATCTCTCAGTTGTCTTGGTTTAATGATACTCCCATATCATTAATCGACAGCAGACGATTTAGAATAAGTAAATTTATTCACGGATTAAACATGCAAATATAGGATACAATATATTATAAAATCAAACATACCAAGTATTTGATTTATTATAACAATTGTTTAACATCCCTTATCCAAATACCAAATAGATCAATGCATGAAAATTCCAGTTGATGAATTATGCCTCAAGTAATGACAATCATACTTGTTGACAAGGCATAAATCAACCAACTTGATATATCATAATTTTGAGAATACTTATTTCAAGAATTCAATTAGTGAAGTCCTTGTATGTGTGCATTCACCAATCTACATAATAATTCATAAATTGTGTGACATCCTCTATCACCAATTTATGACAATTAAACTTCCAAACAATTTTAAGTTTAAAGTATTCTTATTCTTTTAATGTATAATGTAACTGCGCTCTTAGTAGCATAACTAGTTCACATGGCCATTAACAAGGTTGAAATCCTACCATGACTAGTATTGAGTGTCATCTCAATTAAACCAGCATCATTATATACAAACAACAATGTGCTCATTAAAACTAACCCCTAGCGAATTCTCTCTGGCGATTTTGTAACCCTTACATCCCTAACCGACTTTCATCCAATTCGACCATAGCTTTGGATTCCTAGCATCTACCGATTTCGTTATTAATTAACATCTTTGTTAATTGATTCTTGGTTGGACTAGTCTGCGTTTCTTCTTGCTTTGGTTCTAATTTGGTGATTCGTTTATTTAGGGTTTACAAAATCGTTTTGGGTTTAACCTAATTCGGATTGTGTGAGTGCTCGATTTGGATCGAATTGGTTTATTACTCCTTCATTGGTCTTGGTTTTCATTGTTTTTATGCGATTAAACCATGGGAGCGAGTTAGGCGCTATTTGTTTGTGTTTAAACCCTAACGATTGAGTTAGGGTTTGGGTTATTCTGTCTGAAGTTGAGTTAGGCTAGCGATGGTTTTGTGTCGTGTTCTTGGATTGTTTTTGGGGTTTAGAGATGGATAAAGGATTCTTTAACAAGGATTCGTCGTTGAAAGTCGCAAAATGACCATTAACTTGGCCGATCAAGTTGGTGCGATACGGACATGACTCGATGGGAGCAGTGGCTCTGCTTTGCAAACCTAATCCGTATGAATCGGAGGCTAGGCTTAAAAGCCTTAGAGGAGAGTATGGAATTGATTCTCGCTTGGTCACGACTTTAATCTTGCTAAGGTTGTTCGCAGACCTAGTGATTATGATGGTACGTTTAACTCGTGTGGGGTGATGCAAATATGGACAATACAAGTCAATTGATATGAATGTTGGGGTTTGAGTCGAACACTAATGCACTCCCAAGGTGGTGAATGTTGCTACCGAATCACCTTTATACTCGTGATGGTCCTTTGACTTCTAATTCGAGTAACGTTAATTTTGAAACTAATGCTTGAAGGATGGTAAGAATGCTTCTATACGGTCTTAATGTGAGTGATAGTATACACAATGATGTGAGGTCGTTTTCTAATGTGTTAAACTCGGGCGTGTATCTAGGAAAGTTAACTCGTTCATTGGTGAATGAGAATCGAATTGATAATCATGATACGATTCTTCCTAAGGCTGCTATGGAGGTGTGTTTAACCGCTATGATAATACTCTTGTTGGCTTCTTTGTCGGCAAGAATATTGCATTCAGTTGGTAAAGAATTATGTCACCAATACATGGGGTAAGTTTGGTTTAAAGAAACTTATGAAGAATGATGATGGTGTATTTCTTTAAATTTGATTCTAAAGAGGTGTTGAGAATGTTCTTCAACGAGGACCTTGGATAATTTGTAATTCTCCTATCATTCTCACTAAATGGACTCTGACGTGCTATTGTCCAAAAGTGAGGTTACCAAAGTGCACATGTGGATTAAATTGCATAATGTGCCATTACTTGCATATTCGGAAGACGGGTTGAGCCTTATTGCTACTCGGTGGGTAAGCGATCATGTTAGATGCATTCACTAGCTCCATGTGCGTTGACTCATGGGGTCGTATTAGTTTTGCTCGTGCCCTTGTTGAGTTATCATCGGAAGCGATCTTAAACATGTGGTAACTATGGCTATCCCTAAGAAGGATGATAGTGGTTTTCGACGGCTAGTATCAAGGTTGAATATGAATGGAAACCTCCACATTGCATGGAATGTAAAGTGTTTGGGCATGATAATGATTGTTGTCCTAAGTCTCTAAGGAGCATCATCTTGATGCTCACACCTCGACATTGGATGTGAATGATGATGGTTTTAAGGTGGTGCGTAATCGGAAAGCCAAACCCCAAGGTCCGAAGTTGTCTAGCGGTATTAATATGGGTAAGGGTCCCAAATTTGCTCTAGGAAGCGGTTTATATCCCAAAGAAGAAGACGGACGTTGCTAGTGTTAATGCTACAGGTACTCTGTTACTACTTAACTCTTTGGGACACTTGAGGTGCATGAGGACACGGGCATTCTAAGTCCCGTGGTTGATTCTACTACGAGGAGGCGAATATTGGGGATTCTCTTGGTTGTTCTAAGGAAGCGAGATGTGGATCTTGGTCGTACAATGGAGGTTAATGAGGATGAGTTGAATAAGATTGGTTCTACTTCACATGTACCGCTAGTGAGTGATTCAATGGGAACAATGGATGTTGGTTCTACTCCCATAGTTGAGAAAATTGGTAAGCTTGAAAACTACTTATTCTTTGGAAAGCTACTCTTGTGGATGATGATGGTCAACCCATTCCGTCTACCTCTTCTACTAAGAGAGCTAACCCTTTTTCTAAAGTGGGAGAGATTGAGGTGTCTGATTCTGAAGATGAGGTTGTTGCTAACCCATTTGATGAGTCTGCTAATTTATTTGGTGGTGGCCAAGGGTATGAAGATGAGTATGATGAATATGACTTTGATGACTATGCGAAACAGGTTCGTGATCTTCCTGGGAACTTGGATGCCTTTAATGCCATGTATGGCACAACGTTTCAAGGTCCTAGGAAATAACCTTTTATTTGTGTCATATGTTATCATTTGAGTAGTGTTTTGTTTCTTGGTTAGATAATTGGAAGTATCTTGTTATGTAAGCTCTATGCCTATGTAACGGGCTGATATATGGGATTTCATTCATATACATTGTACTTAAACATTTATTTGGTTAATATATTTACCAGGGTGCAGGATTACTCCCCTTTACCCAAAAAAAATGTGCTCATTAAAACTCCGTAAACTTTAATATCTTATTGTGTAATGTTTGATGCTTTCCTAACTTTCAAGTTTAAAGCTGATGACAATCTGCACAATATTTGACATATTGTTCATCCATAGAATCTAGGAGCAATTCGGCATCGAGGATGTAATTCTTTTAGAATATTCATTACATGTTATCTAATAACTTTTAGTTAGATATCAATGTTGTCAAATCACTTCATATTCAAGAATGATACAACAATTTTAATACACAACATGATGTACATGATGAATCTACATTCAAACTTAGAATTCATTCACGTTCTATCTTGTTAAAAGATATTTATCAATTTCCCAAATGATATATCATGTTTTATTATAATCATTTATTTTACTGCACATATTTATTAACAATAAACATATATTTCAAGGTTGTATGTTTTAATTCTTAAATCTTACAAGTGAAGTTTCATTCCAATCTAAGACTTAACATTTAGCTTACAAGGAATGTTACTTACTATACGTTATACAACATATAAGATTTAAGAAACTTAACATAATACTCCCACTAGCTTTCAGGAACACTTCAAATTTATCTTACTTTAATTCACTACTACAAAATGAAGCTAAAGCAACACTCGTAAAGTGTTGTATTAAGTCTAATAAATGTTGCTTTACGTCTAGTGCAACACTTTACCAAGTGCCACCTTAGGCTCCGTTGCCTTAGATCTAAAGCAACACTTTTGACATAATATGCAACACTTATTGAAAGTGTTGCCTGAGTTTAACAAATGCAACATTTTTAAAGTGCAACACTTATTTAAATTTATGGGCAACACTTTTGGTCTTTGCAGCCAATCTACAACAACACTTGTACTAATCATATGCAACACTTTTCAAATTTCCATCCATTAAAAGGCAACTTTTTCATTCTCAATTACAACACTTTATAGTCCTTTTAGTCACATCAATTTACTCACAACAATATCTATTTGGCTTTCTAATTTGAGGCAACAAAAAATGCACATGGTATAAAGTAAAAAAAAACCATAACTTCTACCATAACAATAACAAAATATGGTCAATAGTATCATATTCAACTACAAATATTTCCTAACATAAAAATAACGAGCATACAGTGCATGATGAAACACAAAAGTTTTAATTGCACCAATGGATAGTACTAAATCTTCATCCACATATATCTTCGACACAACTATTTCATCTAATCATTGTAAATCTGCTTGCCTTCGAACACCAAGAACGATGTAGCCTGGTAAATATTGTTTGAACAAATTATGTTAGTATCTTTTTTGAATGGTCACTTATGTTAAAAATTGAGTAATACAAAGGGTTATCAACCACTAAATTAAAATCAGATGCCACGTACCTTGTACCAAAGTTGAATGGTCACTTATGTTAAATACGTGCGGATAACTTCAGGAGGTATCTTTCCCAATATCTTCCGCATAGCATCTTCAATTAATTTTTCACGATCTTATTCAGTTTGTTTTTGTATAGCTTCTAGCTGCTTTGCATGATCCTCTTTTAGCTCACTAATCCTCCTTTCATAGTTTGCTTCAAGCTCTCTTCCATATTAGCAGTTGACCTTTTCAACTTCTAAACTAAGCGTAGGTGATTTCACAATCTCCTTTGGGATGATGAGATGCACTACCACTTCCATTCACCTTCGTTATCAACGTATTAGTAACACCTCTACCAAAGAGTCTACGATGTCCATCATACTCTTTGTTCATAACACCTAAGAAAGCATCGATAGGAGCATTTTCATCTTCCGGAGGATTATAGTTCCTCATTTTTCCTTTAATAAAATGTAAAATTATTAAAGTTAACTAAACATAATAGCAATACATGATATAATTGATATAGATAAAATACTATTTAAGCGAAAAGCTACTCGGAAAAATCCTAAAATAAACAAAAATATCTTGTAAACAACAACCTACAGAGTGCTTAAATCCAAAATATCACTTCTAAGGACTAAAGATGATGAAATGAAAATAAAAATAAAAGAGGATTAGCACATAAGTGGATGATGCAACAATGATCTTGGGAATAGAACAGTTGATAAGAGCTATTTAAAGGCTTCCTAAGGCTTCTAAAGGAAAATGGTAGAGCTAAGACCAGAATCTACCCTATTAATCAAAAATCCTTAGTGAAAGAACAGAAAGGCAATCCTAAAAGTAGTCTACTGATCCACTATAGTATGCAGAAAAACAGGTTTCAAGATTGATTGCAGCAGATGAAATGGACAGAAATAGAACTGAAAAGGCATGTATAACAGCAAATTAAAGCTATCTAAAGGCACCTAAATGGAAAATGAGCTACAAACACGTACGATCTTATTCGCCGTGTCGTCATATGTATCAGCATATACATTTCCTTCTTTCCTTTGACGTGTGCGCTCAAACATTTGAGTTAAGCTAGGTTCTTCCTTGTTGGGGTCTTCTTCAATCTGTATTTATAATCAACATAAACATCAACAAGGATGCATCATTCATGTGGATGGCATGAACATCAAATATCTCTTAGACAAAAAAGACATTACCATTTCCTCACGAATCCTGGCAAAACTTTTTGGACCAGCTGTGTGCATATTTTTTTGACACAAGCGCAGATCCCTTGCCGCCAAACATCACTTCTACAAACAGTTAATAAAAGTTCCAATTCATGCATCATGTACAATAACGGAAAACTAATACCAATATATAGATAATTTCAGTAAAGATATATTAACATTGACTTACCATCACATCTTTCTTGCTCCATAAAGTTAACAGCTGTGAAAAATCCTTTTGTGGAATGGATTTTGGTCGATTCTTCCATCTCGTTTGCATATCTTTAAATTTGTAGAAGTGCTTTTTCTTGATCCTACATTTGTATCCCCTCCAACAAGCTCCAATAGTCATTAGCACCCAAGATTTAGCTTTTTCAGGTACAATGTACTTTTCCTTCAAAAATGTAGCATCTTAATAAAATAAGATAAGATTTTATACATAAAAAGGGCAAAAGTCAGGCTTATAAGCATACCAGCACATAATTCCACATCATCTTCTTGTTCGGTACTTTTGGCCATGATGTATAAGTCAAAGGTGCGTAACTGGCATTACGAGCAATTGTACCTAAAAACCGAGAGAATTGACCAACTGTGTCTTTCTCCTTAGTTACAGGTCCAATAGGTTGTCCAAATTTATTGCATACTATAGTCTCACGTGCATCGAACTCTCGTACATGAATGCCATGCATCATTGTTGGACCTCTTTTCTTTGTACTAGATATAACTAATATTCAATATTCACAACTAAACAAAATTAGAATTTAGACAATCAAACAACAAAAACACAATAATGTTGTTAAGTAGATTAAGCTAACCTGCTTTCTTTTGTAAGTAAGATCCATCACATTGTTCTTCAACTCGTTCAACAATCTCGTTTTCAGATTCATCTTCACTATCGAACCCCAATTCTATCCCATTCTGACTATTTCCAAACATAATATTCTCAGTGTCTTCATTTTCATCATCTACAAGACCATGTTGTTCTCTTTCATATTCATTAAAATCTGTAATCATATAAACAAAGTTTAAGAAAGGCAAAATATTATTTAAAAGCTGGACTATGTCTTACTATCCCTTTACTAAAATGTCAATTATTAAAATTATATGCAAGTGTGCGGTCTGCAAGTTTAAGGTTTATGTGATTTGATGGCACTATGTATGTTGGTACAGGTTCTGCAATTAAGTCATATATGGCCTTTACTCATGTAGTTCTCTTAGGTCACCAGCGGGTGTTAGTGTTTTGCATTGGACCAGTGTCATCCTCTTCCATCTCATTCTTAATATTTTCAAATATCACGGTTATATTACCTTGGAATCCCGCGTCATCCTCTTCCATCTCATTCTCAATATTTTCAAATGTCACAGGTTCTATGGCTTCATCATCATTTTGAGCACCATCACGCTCCCTATCTACGTTAATCCGATCTACAATCATGGAAGAGCAAATATGTAAAATAAATTTACATGAGATTTTTTTACTTACTAAACATAATATATTATAAAACGATACATATGTACCTTCAGATCTCATGTCAAATAAGCTTCTCCTTGGTTCATTTGATATATTTTTTGTAGCAGAGTTCATCTCCCTTGAATTACAATTAAAATCCCCATTTTGCCTTAATGCCCTTTTTTTACTTAAGATCAGTTGAGCCATGCTAATTGTTGCACTTGATTGATTATTTTTTGATGCATTCAGATCAAGAGACCTCCCATTTCGCAGACAACCATCCCTAGCTGGTAACACATGGGGCACATGCGGAGCACTTACTCGTTTCTTTGTTAGATTTGCATATCTGTTCATAGCCATTGGCGCAATATATTGTGGACGATGTTGCTGTAACATTACAAATTTCATTAAAGAAGAAAACTATTGAAAGAATGAAAGATTGTTAATGTGGTTACCTTTTGGCGTTGTTTAAAGCGTGTAGCTACTTCATCATTATCTTCCTCATTGTCACCACAAGGATTTGGATAATATTCTACACTTTTGTCAACTTTTTTCTTTTTCCTTTTATTTGTTTTATCTCCTTCTACTAAACTTGTAAAAGACTTGGCAATATTTTTAACTCCCAATTGTCGTAATCTTTCTTGATTCTCCTGAACCCTTAACATTTTGCTTCTCTCATAATCATTCATATTGTTGTGTGCACTGTTTCACCAAACAGAATCTAAGCAACTAATAAGCTATATTTTTAATTTTGGACTTTTTCTCTTAATCTAACTTTCAAATAAGCTAAACACATAAGATTTAACTAAAACTAACTTTAGGAAAACACTGATAAGCATTTTAAGAGGAGATTTAAAGGCAAAAACTGATTTTAAACTGAGATTTATCCTAATCTATTAGTGTTTACTAAAGTACTAGATTATGTATCGATATTATGGCAAGCAGATTGTATATAAACATAAGTGTGAGCAATCTGTATATTCCATTTATGCAAGCAACAAAGTGAAAGACCATTCAGTGGCTATGATTTAAGTATTTAACTTTCGATTATATTTATTGAAGTTGAAGAGTTAACCAATAAGTTGTTAGCCAAAGTGGTTAAAAACATTGCAATTGAGATTAGCCAAAGCACCTAAAGAAAACTCAAGAAGTGGAGACCATGACTTGTTAGTATGTAGGTTGTCATCTGATGGGTATTTTAAAACTAGGAAAAGCTATTTAAAACTTAGATGAGCTAAGAGAACACTGATATGACTATAACTAAGCTACTAAACCTATAATTAAGCACAATTAATCTCGATAAAATCTAAATTAATCTCAATAAGCACTTATCTAACATCGAACACAAAGCAGTCTCTGGAGCTACTTTGAGCTTGTCTACAAGCTTCTCCTTAAAAGCTAATTAACAAATTTCAATTGGAAACTCAAGCCAACTATGCAAACATCTTATAAAACCAATTTTGAGCTTAAAGGAGCTTTTAAGAGCTTGTTAGAAGCTTGAGAAAATGGTGCAGCTGGACAGAAGCTGCTGGTGCAGGGCAAGTCTTCTCCAACAGCCTCATTTTAAGCAACTAAAAAGCTACGAAAGACTAGTTTTAATAAAATTCTGAGTTGTATGCTAAATATACCTATAATTGACCAATATCAACTATTCTAAACCTCTAAGATGCAAGCTAAACTGATTTGATTTAACCAAATTCACTCAACCCAACAACTTTTACTCAACTACTTGCAGCTTAATTATAAGCTAACCTAATGAACCAAACTGAAAACCAGAACTTGAGAACTCAAAACCACCAAGCAAAGAACACTTGGACTAAAATTCAGACCCTAACAATCTAATCTGAGACCTGTGCAAGATCTGCAAGTTGCCTGGTTCACACTCAATGTATGCAGAGTATGAACAGGACATATGAGAGCTTATTGAGCAGCTAATTAAGGGCTTAAATAAAATCCACAAAATTCCATAAAATTCACTTTTCAAAAGTTGACCAACTGAAGTTATTAATCCCAAAATCTCAACAGATTTGAACCAGAAATGAGTCCATGAAAAATCCACAAAGTTTTGCAAAAACCAATATTTTAACTTTTGACTTTTAGACAAATTTGACAAAAGTTGACTAATGTGAGATTTAAATCAATTTGGCTGAATGATTGTGTTAATGTAAGATATAATGAACCTAAATTAAGCTTTGTCATCCTATTCTAATTTCAGCTTTTGAAATCTAAAACTTAACTGATATGAATTTCTAGGACAGATTATGAATGAAATTGACTTTTAGCTTTTATAGATGCAATTTAATCACTAAATCGACTATAACTAACCTAATTTAGACTAATGTATCAAATCTTAACTAATATCTAAACATCTAGCTTAGTGTAAGTGCTTGTGCCAAACACCCTTGACAGAACTAAAATGCAATTTACTCTATCAAATCCTTAATATTAATCCTTGACAGCATTAAACTAATGTCTATTAACAAGATAAGAACTAAGTAATGCAATGATAACAATTATAACTAACAGATATATGCTAATCTAATTATGCAGGCTAAACAGTTATGAACAACAATATGAAATCAACTTTCTAAACACTTACAGGTGTCCAGCCACAGTGTATTGCTAAACTTGATCTAAAACCATTAACCAGAAAAAGTAAAAACATATCATCAAATAACAACAGCAAACACTAAATATTGCACAATTATTTAGCATACTAGACTCATAAAACACATATTTTGGAAGTTTAAATTCGAAAATTTGATGTAGACATTGAATAAAGTTACCTTTTGAAAGTGGAAGCACGTTCAAGCAAAGGGGGAAGGGTGAGGGTTGTGACTTCAAGAAATTGTAAGGAGGGAAATTTATCAGGAGAGAAAGTAACATTGAAGGAGGGAATTCAAAATTTTCATTGGAATGTTAGAATGAAAAAAATGGCGCTTCATTTTTAGGGTTGGGGGTTTTTGGCGGAAACCCAGATTTGGGATTTTGGGTGGGGGGTTAAAGACTTTCTTCACTTTATGTTATAATACATTCATTGTTTCAGTTTTTATTAGGTCTTTTTTTTCTTAGATTATAACTAGATATATCAACTAAAATAATGTGTACTGAGTGTTATCTTTCATGTTTAAAAAGGCAACACTTAGCAAAAACGTTGCATTCTCTACAATATTTGCATTTCTCTTATAATATTTGCAACACTTACAAAAAAGTGTCGCATTAAGTTTCTAAAATGCAACACTTATTACATAAATGTTGCTTAATTAATATTGTTATCTAAAAGGCAACAATTACAAGTGTTGCTTTTAAAGTGTTGAAGTGTTGTAGTGATTTAAAGTGTTGCATTAGGTTCATTTTGTTGTAGTGATCTTACTTTCAATTACTTACCGTCCTCGCTCAAGTAATTTCTCAAGAAAGAGTTTTGATATTCCATTGTCATATTTCATATTAATGAAATCAAGATGACAATTATCATCTTTATATATTTAATGTGTCTTGAAAAGAATATTCAATCATAATTAATTGCTTAAGTATGATTAATAATCTTGTCAAAAACATGCATTAAATATGTGTACAATATTGTCCATATGATTTCTACATAGAAATTCAAACCACTAGGGTTTTCATCTCTTTGAAGAAACTCATTTCCATTCTCTAGTCTAACTATTAAGATAAACCAAATTTCCAAAATTGATTATCTTTATGGACAACATCTTTAACATTCATAGTATGAGTAATTTTCCCAATTCAATATTTGGTAATCCATCATAATGATTATCGGGTTTACTATAATCCTGAACTCATATTTCTCAGCATATAAGTCAAATATCTGAGATATCCTTGCAGATCTATGAATGAAAATTCCATCATCATGAGGTCTATCAATTACATGTCTAACCTCATCATGATATTTACTAGTGTGTTTTAGAAGATTATGTATCTTGTAATTTTATCTTTCAAGATAAAAAACTCCCACTTACCTTTTGTAATATATAGACTATCTATATATACTTAGCAATTAGAGCAAAACTACATTGTTCTCTATTTGGGACATTACAAATACACATTGATAATTCTTGACATTAGTTTGTTAATAACCTATTCATAAGTAGTTTAACAAATTCAGAATCTTCAATTTTAAAACTTAATGTGATTCATCACATTCCATAATGAAATGGTGTTTTATTAATCTTCTAGGTTGGAGTCATATTGAGTATATTCAATCCATACTCAATTTTCTAACCTTGTTACTTTTAAGAAAGAAGTTATGGTTATCATGAATCAAACAAATCAAATGGAGTTTGATTCTCCTAATCGAACATACCATCAACTTGTGGTATTCATTAGAATTAATATTGTAAGACAATCTAACAATATATAAGATAAACATATTCTTTTTGGCTTACCTATTTACCAACTAAGTTAACTTAATGGTATAATAGACTTTTCAAGCCAATTACATGCTTTATAACACAAGTACATTTTAACCAAGTCACTTCATATCCATGTCTCAACAAGAAACATAAACTGTTATAATCTCATTATACGTTATAAATCATTGATCAACTCAATGACTTCTTGTATATGTCTTAATTAAAAAACATAACAAGTTAACGTCTTACTTTATTATAAGTCTTAAAAGACTTTATGTTTATGTCTTTACAATGAATCATAAACATGTTTAACTAAAGTAATTATGAACACAACTCTTGGTTTCAATAGTAATTTCAAGTTAATTTATTTTACTTCATAATAATGTAGGACTACATTATTTTTCATTTATGTCATTCCAAAATACATAAATAAACAAATTGAAGTAGGATTAGATTACTTCATTTAATTTTATGTCATTCTAATAATACACGAATATTTAATTTGAAGTAGTCTTATATATCATTTTGACACATGTTCTAAATACTTGTCTAATTTAGAAACTGCAAATATGTCCATGCAAGGTCTGACTTCACATAGAGATTTACTTTGTTGTTGCAATCTCACCAAGTTCTGACATGACGTAAATTGCAACACCAAGTGTTTCTTGAATTAGATATGTTCAAGTTATATTAGAACGTTAGTCTCTTTCCTGCAGTCAAGAGAATCCGTTAAATCATATACTTATATGTTGTACCTTGCACACAATATAGATTTCTCCCACTTGTGCATGGAACAACATCATGTAGCGAATAAACAACACGACATATGTTTGTTTATGTGACTAATATGATTGTGTCATTGATATTAGCATAACTAGTAGATGTAGAACCACTTCATTGTCTAATAAGGAAACGTACATGACTATCCTTGAAAACATAAGTGTCTACCAATGGAAAGTAATTATCTTAAGACATTCTAGAGATAATTCGGGTTACTACCAAGATGACAAAGCTTGTAACTCCCACTGAATAAGAGATCATTACATTAATTCCTTATTCAGTAATAAGAACACAACACTCCCACTGGATTTGACAACATTGTAAGTGTTTCATTAACCAGTGAAAGAAAATAGTGTGTTATTTACTTCCTACACCTTTGAGAAAGTCCATACATAACAATTACAAATGTACTTAAAAGAATGTATTCTACTATGTAGATGATGAATTTATCCATCAATGCTATTAACTTGAAAAATTGGGCATGCAATTTCTTTCTTAATAGTTCTACTATTCCAACAATTGTAAGTAGTACTTTTAAATGGTCAAAGCACAACAACTAGATAAAATATGCTAGTTTGTCTTTACCAATTATACGATAATTAGTCTAGCTTCTAATTTAATAACTCGAAATATGCAATTTTCTTAACTATTAAAATTTGCTTACTTTAGTTATGTATTTAGAATTTAGACAATTCTAATTGTCCTATCATACCTTTCTTCATTCATGAAAAGGAATAGGGTTAACTCTCACTCCGCGTGAAAAGAGGACTAGGTTTATTCTTTTAGTAACGTTGACTCTACTAAAACCCTTACAGTGTAGATCAATTTTACCAATACGAGGAATAACCACGTTTCACGGTTTAATGTTGCATTAATACATTTAAAGAATTAGCAAAATTCAATTTTAGTATTTTCGATAATTAAACTTTTCAAGAAAATAAAATACCCAAGGTAATATTCATATAACCATAGAATTTTCTCGAAAACTAGCATCCAAATTATCATAGGTTCATTACATCAGTTGATCTGCTAGCAACGAAGGCATATAATAAGGTAATCTGTCGAACATTAATTGGCAAACAATTTCCAACTCCTAGATGATTATGGGATTTATATTTTCCAACGCTACTGCAAATATAAACATGTTTCATCCCATCTTATGCCATTGAGTCCAGGTCTCACTTCTACTCAACTTAAGTGTCTAACTTAAAGAACTCGCAAATATGTCCATGTAAGGTCCGACTTTACATAGAGATTTACCTCTCCATCACAATCTAGCCAAAATCTTGTCATGACGTAAATTGCAACTTCAAGTGTTCCTTTTAATTAGATGGCATATTCTTAATTTAAAAGGGTACTAGTTTTGATTTTATGTGGTCAAATCAAATATGTACAAAGATGTCATGCATTCATCTTGTAGCATAATTTTAATAAAAACTTTTTATTACCAATTCATAAAGATCAAATTATCAAAGTCTTGGTGAGGTATTGGGTTCACCAATCAAGGAATTTAGTGTTAATTATCGTCCATTATACCGTACTTTTGCATAAGTGTAAACACTTAGTGTTTGAATAATTACCACCAAGTGGCGCATGGAATTAAAACTAATTCGCCTTAAGATGAGCTTGTACATATTATGGCTTACTAAGTAGCTCCATTCGAACATACAGGGGGAGGACCGTGTGTTACCAAGCATAACCTTAGACATCCTTTCGGTGCGATGTGCGCACTTCTTTATTAACCCTTTACAGTTCATTCTAGTGGGTGAGCCGTTCAGACCATTTGTACCAAAGTCACCAATCAATTAAACTATTGAAAACTTAACTCTTCCAAAACAAATCAAATTTCGCCATTGTTTAGTCCGTATTATTTTTCTATTCAAAATTACCCTTTGCTTAAAATTGTCTAACATAATAAACAAACAAGTAATAAATAAAAAATAAACTACTAAAAACAATGCACATAATAAACAATTTATACGTGTAAACAAGTAGCTACATGCAACTTATTCGATAAAACCCTATTAATAATCAATATCTAGGTTAAATTAATGTATATATTAATTTAGGGTTTTCACTCAACAATAGAAAGTGAGCCACATACATCGATGAATCAATTATGAAACCCTTAATTAAATTATACCAAATTGCACATAATTGATTCATTAATATATATATAATTGGAGTCTTCCCCAATTCAAGATTTATCGTAAATAAATATGTCATAACAATTAAACAAATATATCAAAGCAACTTATCCATGACTAACATGCATGTATAATCATGGATACATCATAACAATTATACAAATAGTCACAAGATCGCATATAAAATTCCATGACACATAACAAATTATTCATGAATTAAGCACGTAATTATGTATTAATTATAGTTTTTAATAAGGTTAGCAAACAATTTTCAAAACCCTAAAAAATATATGTGTATGTCGACTTAAAAAAAAAATTGGGTATGCCCCAATTCACAAAAAAAATCGACCAAACAAATTAAAACATAAACCCTAGATCAAACATATCAAACATCATACAATTATATGTTTTATTACGCGTTTATGTAATTAATTACTCATTAAAAACCAATGACTCGTGATGCCACTGTTGGAATTAGATAACATGACATTCAAATAAATAACTACAAAACATCAAAGTATTCAAGCGAGCGTATAGGATGTATTAACGAATAATTATTTAACATAAAAGAATATGCGTCTTTTATTGATTCTATTTAACAAGAATCAAATCCACAAACTAGAATTTAGATGAACCCTAATTAGGTTTGAGTGCTAGTCGACTTAATAAAGTCGAATAGTGTAAATCACCAAAATCCAAAGTAGGATTTCTCTACGATCATGTGCGCGCGTATTGATAGCGATTTAATTAGAATGTTAGTTCAAGCCACGATTAAAGCATACAACAAACAAAGTTTAGTTTTAATAAAATAAATACATAAATAGTCAAACCCTTTATCTTGCATCTGTCAAACATATCTATGCAATGTGTAAAGAAAAGCATGAAAGTCATGTCATGCACATGACATGCGTATGTATGTATGCATGCATGGCATGTATATTATCTTCAGAAAAATATCTCAATCACATTCGATACTTAGTATATCTAGAGAAAAGGGTTGTGTCAATCGTTAATATTTTTTTTTCTTGTCTCATCCGAATGAGACTAAAGGTGTGTTTATATAGTGTTAAGCATACAACAAGTCATCAGAAGACTCTTTAAGTTTCAAAACTCGACACTTAACCCCTCGCTTTTCTTAGTTTGACCATATAAATATTTCGTGACTTAATATAATTAAATCTCATACGCAACGCGGCAATCCCATAGGTCTCGAGTTCGATTCTAACACACATCTATTAATATTTTGTCCATTAAACCAACAGTTAGTTGGTTTTATCTAAAACTCCATTAGGTTGAGCAATTGCTGACATTAGGAAAGCGTGTCACTACTTCATTTACACCACCCGGTTCTTATTTTTTCATTTAAGTTTACCACAATCACCACAATCATCTCTGAATAAGGCAAAGGGTATTTTAGTCATTTCATTTTATCTAGGGACCAAAAATGCAATCCAAACTTTAAAATGAGGACTATCATTGCACTTTCAAAGTTTTAGAGACCAAACCTACAATTTGGCAATACCACATGGACCAAAAATGCAATTAACTCTTTTTTTATTATGCATACATATCAATGCCTCTAAAATACTTAGGTGAGATGCACGTGGTATTTAGGGAGGAGGGTAAAGTAAGCAATTTACTTTTCTATTTAAGACTTTCCATAAACCATTAGTGAATCAGAGTGTGATGATAAATCTTATACAACAACATACATCTACAACTACAACTAACATATATTTTTTGTCTCCATATGCACAGTTTGTAATAAGCCGATGAATATGGCTGATTCATTGAATGCTCGTGATGTTTCTGAACAAAGAGAAGAGTTGATGTTTATGCTGGCATCAAATGTTAATGTCTCCAACTTCGTTACAGAGAAGCTTTCAGGCCCACGCAACTATGCTATGTGGAAGGCTCAGATGTTATGCCTCATGGAGAGTCAAAAGATGCGTGGTATTGTCGAATATGGTCAAAACAGGCCTTGGCCGGGGGCTAAGAGTGTCAATATCGCTAAACAATATGAAATCCTTCTCAAAGGTTGGATATTTGGTTCCATAAAAGAAGAAGTACTCAAGAATGTTGTACATCTGGAATCCGTATCGGATGTTTGGAATGATATAGAATACCTTAATGATCCCGAATTACTCTATCAACCAGGTACACCACCATTAAACTTCTATTCCACTTTATTTATCTGCAATTTCAAGTAGTAGAAGCCAACCAAGGAATTAATAGAATTTTTGATCTAATTTGCAGCTTCCAATCCATCGGATGATCACATGATGCCTGTATTAGAAGAAATAAAAATAGAACTAGGATTATCCACTGACACCTCTCGCAGCAGAAAATTGGTGGAAGCTACACTTAAAGGGACATGGTGGGAAGCAAAAGCCATTCTGCAAAACCATAAAGATGCAGTCACAGAAGGTCTGGACCAGTGTGGCAACACAATGCTTCACATAGCGGTTGCACAAGGACATAATTATTTTGTTGAAAAATTGCTCAACTTCATAGAAGATGGAGAACAAATTGAAACGATTAATTTAAATGGTCAGGCAGCACTTCACATTGCATCATTCTTTGACAACAGATATGCCGCCAAGCTATTGGTTAAAAAAAGGAAGGGGTTGATAATCCATGACAGCTACAAAGGCCACCTACCATTGCACACGGCTTATCACAATATGAAGCTCAGTACATATGTGTATCTGTTGGAAGTCCATGAAACAGAAGGGACACATCTTCCTCTAGAAAGATATCCACGTGAGGATGTTCAAACTGGTATAGCTATTCTCGTTGATGCAATTTTCAGGAGACGATATGGTGAGAAATTATTACATCTATCCAATTATTAAAATGTAGAAGTACTCTAAATTAACATATGTTTTCATACTCTTGCAGATCTAGGATTGTCATTAGCCAAGATATATCCTGAATTGGTTGTGAAAGATGACCAAGTACTGATGGCAATGGCTATAGCCTTTCCGAATGAAGTTGGCTTTTGGGAAACATTAATTGATCCATGTAAGTCTCTAATGTTTTTTTAAAGAGGGATCTTTTCCCCCTTCTTGCTATAAAGTCTGCAGATATAATTGTACGCGTGTATTTTTCTATGTGTACTTACACGTATTTCTTGCAGCTTCGAGCAATGTCCGAGAGAAAATAGCTAAGAGATGCTTTTTTTTACTGTTTGATTCATCTAATTTTTTGTACAAAAAAGCTGTACAAATCATATGGGATATGAGAAGCTCTAAGAACATGTATTGCGGCTGGTTGTTGCCAGAAATTGTGATAATAATACTCTGTAAGCTGCTGATATCCATAGATGCAATATTCAGATCAGTCGATATACTTGAAACTAGTTTGAATAACATCTTCTTAACTACCCTTTGTTTGTGCAGTCTCAATAGGTTTACTGTATCCAATATACCAGTTGATTCGTCTCCTAATTTTGGTGTTTAGTTTCCCCCTCTTTGTGATGTATTTCCATCTGTGGAATATTTTAGCAACTGTAGGTATGAGACTATACAATTAATCTACTCATTACCATCGGTTATACAATGCAACCTAGAAATAAATCCCACTTTATTGTACTCAAACTTAACTGTGTAAACTACAGCGGGCCCAATCAAGAATATAGAGAAGAAAAAAAGGGAATACAAAGAAGCTAAAGATCTTTTGCATCTAGTATCTGATAAAATGTCAATCGAGAATAAATATGAGTCCTACAATAGCAAACACGAAGGACCAATTTTTGAGGCTGTGCGTCAAGGTGCTCATGAGGTTGTCGAAGTGATTATACCAAGTTCCGGAGCTGCACTTAACTATATAAATGAAGAAGGACATAACGTTATTCAATATGCAATAACAAACCGTTCAGAAAAAGTATACAACTATTTATATCCCCGCATTGAGGGCCGAGTCTCTTATATAACAATGATGGATTCTTCCATGAACAATCTATTGCATTTGGCTGGGAGATTAGCACCTCCATTTGTACTAAGTCGTAAAAGAGGTGCAGCACTGCAACTACAACGAGAGCTCCAATGGTTTGAGGTATATCTCAAATAAATTTTGAATAATCATACACGTTCTTTTGCTCTTCAGGTGCATAAAGTATAACTAGCTGAATTCTACAGGAAGTGCAGAGGCTCCTGTTGCCTACATACCGTTCAAAAAAGAATGCTGTTGATGAGACACCAGCCATGGTATTTACAAGGGAGCATGCGGATTTGCTGAAGGAAGGTGAGCGGTGGATAAAAACCACAGCTGAATCATGCAGCATCACGGCGGCACTAATTGTCACAATTGTATTTGCAGCAGCAATTACTGTACCGGGTGGGAGCAATCAAGAGACAGGCATTCCATTGTTTAAAAAAGAAACCGCCTTCATTATCTTTGCCGCATTGGATGCAGTCTCGCTATTTTCAGCTGCTACAGCACTTCTAGTGTTTTTATCAATTCTTACTACACGATATGCCGAAAAAGATTTCTTGGTCATTTTACCAAGACGGTTGATTATCGGCCTTTTGGCATTATTCATCTCTGCAACTGCCATGATGATAGCCTTTGGTGCAATCTTGTTCCTAGTCTTTTGTGATAAAAAACCATGGATGCTGGCACCAATAGGAGTATTGACTTGTGTGCCGATTGGAGTTAATGTTGCTCTACAGTTCCCGCTCTTGATAGACTTGTTCCTATCAACATATTTCTCCATCTTTCCTAAGAAAAAGTCACATTGACCATTGTCATGAGCTGTTGTCAACTTCTTCTTAAATGCTAATAAGGGTTCACTAGAATACATTTAAACTGAAAAAATTGTTGTATTTTGATAGTAAAGCAAACTCATTTTTATTTGCTTAATAAAGTTTAGAGTAAAATACACCGTTCATCCCTAAAGTTGTCCCAAAACATCATGCTAGGTCGTACCTTCATTTTTTTTGTTTACCGTGAGTCCCTATTCCATGTTGTTTGAACATGGTGAGTCTAACTTCCGATATTTTCCCTATTTGAATGTGATTTCTCAGCGAACTCTTGTTATACTTTTTGGTGTGAGGGGCATAATAGACATTTTCACTTTTTCACTTCCCTAAAGTTAATATTGAAGGTAATGATTTCCTTGATTTGCGTTGATCAAAAAAACCGTACATATGATGTGGAGGTGGCAATTTGTGCCCAAAATCAAAAAAATTGGTTAAATGGGCAAACTTTTAAAAGATTTGGGTACAATTGGATCCCTTCTTTTTCTGAAATGGGCATATATTGCCCATTTAGAAGTTAAATGGGGATAATGGGCACATGCTTTTCTCGAACATTAGATTGTTTTTAAAGAAAAACTTATATTTAATTTTTTAAATATAAATGAGGTGTTACGTTCGAGGAATTTATTTCGTGGTATTGGGTCTTTTTAAAAGCGATTCGTATAACATGAGCCCGTTTGGCACGTACCCATTTAGCCCGTGCTCGTTTAGCCCGCGCCCGTTTGGCCCGTAGCCCGTGCCCGCCCGGCCCGCCCGTTTTGCCACGATGCTACATAGAAAATTCTAGAGCTAACAAGTGGACTAGGCCAACAAGCATACAAATGGGCCTGAAATACTAACTAATAGATATGAAAACATATCGACTAATATGCCCCCGCAGTTGGAGCGCGATGAGGCCGTACGCTCAAACTGGATCAAAAATCTTCAAACAAAACCGAGGGCAGTCCCTTGGTGAAGATATCGGCATACTGATAGCGTGAGGGTACTTGTAGGACTCTAACCTGACCAGCGGTAACCATGTCACGGATAAAGTGAATATCGATCTCAATGTGTTTCGTCTGTTGATGTTGAACAGGGTTGGCATACATATAAATGGCACTAACGTTTTCGGAGTAAAAAAGAGTGGCAGTCGATAAAGAAGAATGTAACTCACGAAGCAGATTACAAAGCCATGCAGTTTCGGTCACATCGTTAGCAATAGCCCTGTATTCAACTTCGGCACTAGAGCGGGACAGGGTGTGCTGACGCTTAGAGGACCAAGATAGTAAATTATCGCCCAAAAATACACAATAACTTGAAGTAGACCGACGTGTAAATGAGCAACCAGCCCAATCAACATCAATATAACCAACCAGAGAAGTAGTGGATGATGCATATAAGTGTAAACCGAAATCCAAAGTCCTTTAAATGTATCGCAAAATACGTTTGAGAGCTGCAAAATGTGGCTCCCACGGATCATGCATATAAAGACAAATATATTATACTGCATAAGACAGATCTAGACATGCAAACGTGAGATACTGTAGCCCACCTGCAAGACTGCAATACAAAGTAGGATCCTGAACAGGAACGCCTTCGAGACCCAGTTTAGACTCCGTATCAACTGGTTTCCAAGAAGGGTTACAATTAACCATGTAAGCACGCTCAAAGAGCTGAAGAGCATAATTCCGTTGAAACAAAAATAATCATGTAGAGTGACGAACAATAGAGATACCAAGAAAATAATTAAGTGCCTAGAGATCAGTCATGTCAAACTCACTGTGCAAAGAGTTAATAATCTGATGAAGTATAGTTGTAGAAGAGGTTGTAAGAATAATATCATCCACATATATGAGTAAATAAGCAACCTGAGAACCCTGTCGTAGAGTAAATACAGAAGAATTGCATCAACTATGGTAAAACCCGACTCATGTGGCATAACCTGCAAACCTTTGAACCAAGCACGAGGTGCTTATTTCAATCCATATAAAGATCTCTGTAACAAATAAACAAGATGACGGTATCGGGAATCCACAAATCCCAACGGCTTATGCATATAGACTGTATCGGATAAATCACCATTTAGAAAAGCATTCTTAACGTCAAGCTGATGAATAGGCCATTTGCAGGATACCGCCAGACTAAAAAAAAGTGAATAGTAAATATACGAAGATGAATAGTAACCTGAAACTACGAATTGTAACAAAAACATCACCAATATCATTGAAAATCACAACCAAGAAGCAACTCGTGCTCAAAGCTCCAATGTCATCTTACCACCTTCCATTATTCCTCCACCATCTAAAGCAAGGAAAACCGCCTGGATTAGCGTTAGACCATGTTGCTTTGTCAATGCACTATTTTCTTCAAACAACTCATCACCACCTAGCAACTCTTCACCACAATATGACTATAACATGGCACCACCACCATCTTTTCAAAACTCACCACCTAATTCTCTCACAACAACTCAAGTCAAATCTCCCATTGCTCCAATAATAACCACTCTTGAGGAACTCCTCAAAATTCCAAAAGTTACTCCACCACCACTATCAACTCCACCACCCGCTCCAACTCAAACATTAAAATCAACACCACCACTTCTATCGAATATCCTCCCCAAAGAGCTAGTTTTCTCCACACCTCCAACCTCTTCAAATCCTTTATTTGATGATCTTGAAGATCTACCACCTAGATGTGACAATCCAAAACCTCTACCATCTGTCATCTTACTTGAACACCAAGCAAATAAACCTCCAATAATCCCCGACATCATGAATATTGATAATTCTTTACCAACTTTTCCACCATCACTTCCGCAACTAAATGAACCCTCTTGGATGGATGAAACTCTACCACCACTTCCACACTGCCTCTTTTGTGTTCATTGCCAAAGCTCTAGGAAAGTCGCAATTGAAGTTAGAGATGAAATGTGTTTCATCCTTAACCATATCCTAAACCGCATCAACATCATCTCAGTGAACCTATCTCTAATGGATATGCAAGCATCCAAGACCAATATTATCTTTTCTTATTTTACTTTTCTTTGTCTTCTTTATGCTTTTATGTGTTAAAAGAGCAGATCCTTATTCTTATTTTTACAAATGTATGTGGTTTAAATACCACTACATTTTGGTTGTTTTATTACAAGGATTACTTTTACGTACCTTGACTATCTCTCCTCCTCTATCTCGTTCTTTAGATTCACGTCAAGGGGGAGTTTGCATTTAGAATTTTATTTCACCATATCTTTCTCTTTGACATTTTTTTTGTTTCGACAAAAAGGGATAGGAGAGAGTAAAACTTAAAACATTTTCCAAAACCTTAAACATCTATTTCTTAAGTTTTACTCAATATAATTTTATGTTTTGTCATCAACAAAAAGAGGGAGATTGTTAATACAAATAAGCCGTAAAAACATTTATTTATATTTCTTGATCTCTTTAAGTTTTGTCGATAACAACCGTAAAATTATCACAAGTAAAAATCTAAAGAATACATATATCATATTTATTGTTACTACTTACTTACATTTGTTTGTTATGTATTTGTTTGTAATAATATAATTGTAAGTAAATGTCTTGGGTAATTCTCAACCCATGACCCATGACCCATCATGCATGATATCAAGTTGGGTAAAATCCATGACCCATGACCCAAAGTCCATGACCCATGACCGATAATCCATGAACCGTAACCCAAAACCCGAAATTGTAACCCAAAAGCCGAATCCCTTTTCCAAGGGATCCTCCAGATCCGTGTGACCAGAGGAATTTTTTCCTATAAATAGTGAGCTATTTCTTCTTTATTTCTCACCCATTCTTATACATATCTTCTCTCATTCTTATATCTCTCTAACCTCATATCTAAGGATCATTCTTGTAGTTATCTTCTTGTGTTTGTCAAGGTTTTTCTTAAAAGACGAGATCACGTTTCTTTGCATACGAGTCTTCCAATCTTCAAGTGAAGAGTTGCTAGGCTTCATCATCACTACAAGATCACTGAGTTTTTCTTGTATTTGATACATTACATTGTATTCGTTAAGTTGGTGTGTTAGTTGTGTTTGTTATGATAGTTGTGTTGGATTGGTTCTTCCATGTAAAAAACCCGGTATTTAGCTTTGTATGGAAAAAAGTGTAAGCAACGTTGTGAGGCTTCTCCGTCGGTTAAAGGAGCTTGTTGGCATAGTGCTTAAGAACTCTCGATTTAGGTACTCGAGGAGGAGAGTAGTACAAGGAATGTGTCCTTGTAGTTGAACCACTATAAATCATTGTGTCACGGTTCTATCTCTTCCTCTTTTTACTTTATCGTACTTAACTTTTTTCTTACATACTTGCATTATCTATATTTCATCATCCAAATGTTTCACATACAATCGATCTAAAAGTTTTTTGTAAACTAAATTTAAATCGGTAAAAACTATCCAACCCCCCCCCCCTCATTATTGTTTTCTACAAAGGTGATATCATTATACATGAGATGTTAAATGGATGAGTCGAGGTGATATCCTTATACATGAGATGTTAAATAGATGAGTCTAGATGGTATCGTTATACGATACATGTTAAACGGATGAGTCAATGTGATATTGTTATACATGAGATGTTAAACGGATGAGTTAATATGATATCGTTATACGAGACATGTTAAATAGATGAGTTGAGGTGATATCGTTATAGATGAGATGTTAAACAGATGAGTCGATAGGATATCGTTATACAAGACATGTTAAATGGATGGTTCAATATGATATCGTTATACGAGACATGTTAAACAGATGAGTCGAGGTGATATCATTATACATGAGTTGTTAAAGGATGAGTCGATATGATATCGTCATACAAGACATGTTAAACGGATAAGTCGAGGTGATATCGTTATACATGAGATGTTAAATGGATGAGTCGAGGTGATATCGTTATACAACAAATTTGGCGCCAAAAGTTTCCGCAACTTTATGGACACTAGAACCTGGTTAACTCTTATCCTCACAACCACCAACACATTACATACTCTTATCATCACAACCATTAACATACACATTGTCGTTATGAAGATGGTGCCACATAAAGCTTTAACATGTCCTAGTGGGTGAGGAAACGTAGTTCAGCAAGAATCACATCAACCTAAGACCCGTGGTAAACTATATGCATGTCCTTTATTAAAGGTGAACAATTACATGTTTTTTGTTTTTTTTTTTTTTTTTTTTTTTAATTATTTTTTTTGTAATATATAAATAATTTAGTTAGTTGTTAAATAACTCTCTTAACACTTTAATAGCCTCGGGAAAACGATTATGGATGTAAATCTTTTTTACGTAAGGGACAACAACTACGTCTACTAGCCGGTTCTCCTGGAGCTTCAACACCTCCAAGTTATTCTGAAGAATCTTCAACACCTCCAAGTTATTTTGCAGAACCTTCAACACCGAGTCCTGGAAATACAGAGTGCTCAAACTGCAAGTTCTTGAATGAAATGATAAAGGTATTCGAGGCAACCCTTGAAACGTATCCCGAAAACCACCCACTTGATTCAACTTCACTACTTCACCAGCTTTATAATTACGCTTTATTGTTTTAACTTTTATCGATTTGTAATGTAATTGTACGCTTTAATGTTTGAAATTTGTCGATCTGTAATGCAATTCATACGCTTTAATATTTAAACGCTTATCGATTTGTAATGTAATTCGAGTGCAGTTTACTTCTTTGTTGGTTTAACATCGTACAATGTAGTACAACAACAATAGAAGAATTTAGCTCAATTTTGATAACGTAAAAAAACTTAATAGGAGTTTCGAAAGCTTCCGAACCACTTGAAAACTATACCATATATGTCTGTTATCAAAATTGAGCAATTACATGCTTTTCATTCCGATTTACACGTTCGTCGCCTTTTAAGTTATGTATAATTAATACAATTCATTTTTAAATTAATTTATAAAATTATAAAAGAATTTATAATTAATTTATATTATTTATAATTAATTTAAATTATTTTTAATTTTAACTTTTTAAAGATATTTATTTAATTTAATTTATTTTTAAATTAATTAATAACATTTTAAAATTTTTTATAAATAATTTCAATTGTTTTTAATTTATTTATAATTAACTTAAATCATACTTGTATAATTTATAACATTTAAAATTATATTTAATTAATTTAAATCACTTTTAAATTACTTATAACTAGTTTAATTATTTTTAAAAAGGTTAAACCTTTGGTGACGACAAGTCGTCACTAAAGGTTTCTCGGCTAATGTTCTCCTAAACGCGAATTTTTACGCTGAATAAATTTTTTCCGTCACAAAACTTATAGCGACGGCAAGTCGTCGCTATAAGTGTAACTCAAAGGTTAAACCTCGAGTCGTCACTAAAGGTTAATTTTCCCCTGAACGCGATTCTTTTTTTACTTTGAATACATTTTTTCCATCACAAAATTATAGCGATGGCAAGTCCTCGCTATAAGTAACCCAAAGTCAAAAAATTATCAAACAAACTTTTTTCGTGCTGTGGCAAGACATCGCTAAAGCTAAAATTAGGAGTGAGCACGAAAACCGAAAAACTGAATCGAAATCGAAAAAACGGAACCAATTGAAAAAACCGATAGAGTCGGTTTTGAGTTTTAAAGAAACTGAGTGTTTGGGGCGGTTTTTGGTTGCATATGAAAAACCGGACCGAAAATCCGCCCCGCCTGTCTATGTCTATATATCTTTCAAAATTTTTAAATAATCTTATCTTTTTAAAATAATTTGATTTGATAATTGTTTACTAAATTGATTTGACTGTATCTTCTAAACTTTTTCCCTTATTTGACGATTCACCTGGTTCCAACATCCTGAGCCAAAACTCAAAACTCTTTACAACTCAAACTAATCCTCTTGAAAAACGTTTCAGTGAACATTTCCTCCTCCATCTCGAAGACACAACCCATTAGCTGATTTGTTTAGTCCCTAAGAGCAATGGGTATGGTAACTAGCAAAGGGGTGTTAAGGTTTAACATTTTTAAGTTAAGCTATGTTAACCACATCGTGTGTGGTGTTAAGAGGCGCGTTAACGGGGCATTTTAAACCCCTAACGCTGCGTTAAAGGCTTGTTTCATATATTTATCTTCTTTTTTTTTTCATTTCTACCCCCTAAATGAAGGGTTGTTTTTGTAAATTATTTGTGAGCTAAGATTTAACTTGGGGTAAGTTATGATAAAAGGTGTTTTTTTGTTGAGTTAAAGTGAAATGTTAAAGCTGATGTGACGCTGACATGACAAGTGTTAAACCTTAACACAAGGTTACCACACCTTGTGTTCTTAGAACACGTATATTGAACAATGAATATGTGTGCCATCTTTTAAGTTTTAACAAGTATTTCACAAGGGGCGGAGCTAAGTGTGGGCTACCTGTAGCACGTGCCACATATGATCCTGGTCGATGTAGTGTGAATTTTAAGAAATATTTTGTGCTTTTCTGAATGTGCTACACCTATTTTGGAGAAAAGAATGTGTTTGCGTTTGGTTTTTGAAGAAAATGAGTAAACATTGAAAAATATTAAGATTAAAAGTGGGGAAGACAATGAATAGTACTTGTTTTGTCCCTTTTCAGTTTTTTAGAGTGTTACATGCACTTGTTTTGTTTTTTAGTAGTATGTCTTTTATTTGTCATTTTTCAGTTTTTCTTTTTCTTTTTTTTTTATTGTATAGGCCATGGGGGAGTACTTTAAGTTTGTGAATATGAATTAAAGAAAAGAACATTATATTGTTAGAGTGTTACATGTACTTGTTTTGTTTTTTAGTAGTATGTCACTTTTCAGTTTTTTTTTTTTACTGTATAAGCCATAGAAAGACCTAAATTTAGGCTTAATTTTAGACTTAAATCCATGTGGCAACATTTTGATGGGTTGTAAAGTAAGTGGGTTAATGTCTGTAACCATTAGGATTATACCACTTGAAATTAAGTCTAAAATTAAGCCTAAGTTTAGGTCTTTATATCATTTCTCTTGTTAGAAATTGCAAATCATTTTATTCAGTAAAAAGTGCATACGAGTAGTTATAGTGCATGTTAAATCTCTGACTAAACATATTTATTTTACTTTCATATTACGTTTAAAAAATCTGGATCTGTGAATTGATACCATAAAAATACTTCTACCCGAGAAATTGAAAACTAAGAATCACTCGCGAAGCGAAGCGAGCCGAGAATGTGCCACACACGATTTAAAATCTTAGATCTGCCACTGTATTTCACTTTACCATCCTTAACACCTACTGTAATTTATTAGTTAATCACTTTATTATAATATTATGTATCACTTAGTGTTTTTTAACAAGCAATACTTTGTCATCATAATCCAAGTATTATAAAAACTTGGATTAGCTCATTTGTATAATATATGTATGTCATTAATTATTGTCAAATACTTTCTACATCTTTTAGAATCCACGTCCAATACAGGTTGGTATAGTTACATAAGTGAGTCATGAATTAATAGCAAATCCTAATTTTGATCAATTAGGTTCTAATACTACTGTTAATACAATTCTGGGCGCTTCTCCTACGAGGATTAGTGTAAGCTAACTCTTCGGAGAATAGATCTTGTATTAAGTGAAATCTTCGATTGCTAGCTGCTAAGAAAACCAACACCGTTAGTCTCACCGCGGAACGGGGTTCCGCGGTCAACCTCCGGCGTGAGAGTAAGTGATAGTTTTAGAGAGATGAAGTGAATTCTAGAGAGAGAGTGTGTATGTGTTACTGGTTTGAGTAGAGGTAAGACCTCTATTTATATGGTTGACCTTTCGTCTTGTTCTCAAGGTCACGGGTCTTGAGAGCGACGGTTTGCCAGGACGTAAGTCGGTGCGAGCTTGTCCGCTTGTTGTGATGGTGATGTTTTTGGCGGGAGTTGTCGCTTTCCCTTTGAGGGCTGCGGTCATGATACATCTAACCTAGGTAAGATTCCTTTCCCTTACGTGGTAGCGGTTGCACCGCTTCTTCGGACGTACATGATGTCTGCGAAATGTTTAGTGGCGTGGCCACGATGTCATGTCCATGATGTCATGGTTGCCCGTGTCGGACCGTATGGGTCTGGGGAGGCTATCGTGATCAAGTCCCCGGTCTAGTTGTGCTTGTTGGTCTTGGTACAAGCGCTGCTATACTTAGTTGTTTCGTCCATCCATGGTGGTTGGGTCGCGCTAAATCCTAATCATTCTTGTTGGATCCTTTACTTATGCCAAGGATAAGCGTTACGGTGCTCCTTGGGATTGAAAAATTCTTAGCGCGTATTTTCGGTGACGTGACGTTTTGGTGCTTCTCTCGTGTCCGTTGATCTAAATAGATCGGGCCGTTAGTTATAATGGGAGGCGTGGCATTTTTAGCCGTTCGATCGAACCGTTGGTTTGCCTCTTGAGAGTATAAATACCCTCTTTTTTACTTTCATGGCCCTTGTTGCCATTTCATCTTTGAGTAAAAGAAAATCATCTACTAAGATTTGTGTGTGCGTCCAGCCTTTACCAGGTTAGGTTTTCTTCCTTCCTTATAGTATCATGGCTAAAAAACTTTTAAGCGATTTCACCTGTAAGTTGTCACAGAAAGACCTTAGCGAGTTTTGCTCGAAATATCATATTCCTCCTACCGTGCACCCCCTTCTCCCTAGTCCTGAAGCTACTATTAAGGATGCTCCGTCGGGTAAAATAGGAGTATACACTAGATTCTTTGAGTTTTGCAACTTTAGGATACCCCTTTCCGCGTTTTTGTGTAGGGTTTTGGGTATTTTCGGATCCATTTGTCGGTTATGCGTGTTGCTAGCCGCTAGGATTAGTCATTTGAGATCCTTTTTGCGCTCACGGTGGAACACCACCGTGCCATTATTTAGGAAATTTTATTATTCGGGGATGAAGGATGGTTGGATGACACTAGAAGCGTAAGGGTCCTAAGTCCTTGATTGTTCCGTGTGTTACACGCTCCTTTGGATTAGTGAAGAATTGGAAGGAGTTCTTTTACGGGTTGGCCTAGCTGTTTTCCATTAGCAATCTCGTGGAGCGAGAAAGTTTTGTTGACCGTGATCCACCTCCGACCGGCGGCGGTATTGACTTTGAGTTCTTGCATCGTCTTGACACGATGCGCTCCTTTAAAAGTTCTCAGGAGCCTTTTCTTTGCACTGTTGGTCTTAGCCGTGCTTGGGATGATGCCACAGCACGACCTACTTTTAGGTCTTCGGATAATGAGGGTGGGTAAACGTTTTTAGGGTTTTTTGCACCTTGTTGCCTTCCCTTATGTCTTGTTACTAATTTGTGCATTTTTGCTTGCAGATACGTCTCTCTTCGCTTTTATTAACCAACAGGATCCTTTCGAGGTAGTATCAGGAAAGAACTCAAGAAGGTGAGAAAGCGTTCTTTGGATGAGACCATTACCGGGTTATTGAGCCTTCAGAGAATACTATTACCTTAGTCCAAGAAACTATCGTGGACAAAGTAAAGTGGCTAAGGTTAACAAAGCCATTGGGAAGAAGAGAGTCAGGCTCGATGTTCCTACCAAGCAACGGGAAGAAGAGAGGCGCATCTCTCGCGTGAAGGATCCGGATCTCTTCTGTATGGCATCTTCATTATATTAACTTTTTCGTTTCGTTTTTTTTTTTTTTTTTTGAAAAAATAACTTAAGTGTCGTTATGCGGGAGGTGAGGCTGTGGGGTCCGCTTTTGAGCTTCGTGGCGAGTCCGACTCGGTCCCCATCGCAGGAGGTAACCCATCCGTCCTCCGATGCTACTCCGGATCTTGGTCAATCCGGATTACGCTTCAAAACATCCGCCCACACTCGTCGGAGAACTTGGAGGTGGACATGTCAAACCGCCGAGCCGCCCTTTGTGCGGCGGGAGAGCTCGTTTGGGGTTGAGTCTCCCTGCAAGATCCTTCTGGTCACCGGCTCGCGGCCTCTGATGATGACTTCTACGAGTCTTTGTCCGTGGACACGGCGGAGGCAAAGAATATTTATGTTGTGAAGTGGTTGCCTACCAATGAGTTTCGAATTGATGATCCTTGGGTTTGCCAGAGCATGCTAGATAATCTTGCCACTCCCGGATATCTATCTACCTTGCGCAACATGCCTCACACGGACTTGCTCGAGCAGTATAACATGATGACTGTTCGTGGCGTGTATGTCCTCGAGGTGCGTCTGCGACTACAATTTGAGCTCAATCGAACTAACAAGTTGACAGGAGACTTGAAAGAAAGGAGAAAAGATAGAGGCTCTTAAGGAAAAGTTCAAGCATTGGAATCGGATGCTGCGGAGGCTAGGACTCTCCGTGGCGTGTTGGCCTACTAGAGTCGAGTCGAAGGAGGTGAGGAAGCTGCGAGCGCGTGGCGCGGTTGGAAGGTATGATTGCGCCTAAGGATGAGCAGACTCGCTAGTTTGGTGTGGAAAATCTTTGAGTTAAAGGGAAGGTTACGGTCTTACTTACATGCATGACGGTGAAAGAGCGAGTTATGGCCCTTGGGTTACTAGAGGAAAAATTGAAGGAGTGCGAGGAGAGGGTCGCGGCGAGTATGATGGTCGACTTATGCAGTGGATCGGAGGTTGGCGGAGCTCGACCAAGACTTTGATGAGGAACTTTTCCAGTACTTTGATAGCTATTGAGGGTAGAGGTGGGTGATTGGGCATGGTTTTCGCGGGCTTGGATGGCATTCAAACAATCGGATGAGCTTGACGCGGTTGGGGATTGTATCGGCAAAGCCGTATTTGAAGGTTAAGGCGGGGTTTGGGCGGGATTGTCCACGGTTCTAAGGGCGAAAGCGGAGGAGATCAAAGCATACAATCCAGCGGGCTAAGGAAGTTTATCGCGAGGCCGTCATTCGCCTTAGCGATGTTCCTTCCCTTCTTGATTCCTTAGAGGCGTGCAAGGATTCGTCCCAGAGTTCCTTATGTCGCGACTTGTGCTACAAGAGGAGCGACCAAGCGGATCGGGGAGTTTGTCTTTAATGCCCGGTGGCGGAAGAGGTTCTCCTTCCCAATTCTCTGCTCCAAACCATTACTAGGCGCCCGCGCTATTGCAGCGTACAAGGAGAAAAACATCGGGCTGTGGTAAGAAATTCGATGTGTGGAACCACAGGTGATTGTTTCGAGGTTGAACACCAAATCACTTCCTGGGAACCTTCTATGGTGATTGCCCCTTTGGCCCGACCCGCCTGCTGCCATCGTGGTCCGGCCGGGAAGATGAGAAGGAGGAAGAAGAACGGTCGACTCACGATGACATGTTCGATCTGAGTGTGTGATGGTTCCAAGAATGCTTGAGGTAGTGTTTTGTGGGCGGCATTTAGACTATGCCGCCTTGCCTATCTGTGAAGCTTTAACTATTTTCGTTGATTCGTGATTCTTTGGCGCCATTTTTGTAATCCGGGGTATGCCCTGTGTACTTGTATAAAGTTGTGGACTTAATGAAATGTGTTGGTTGATCTGTGCACTTGTTTTTTTTAGTTCTTGGGACTTAGTTATTAGGGCTTTGGGTTTTACCCTTGGCCGTACCTTTGGGGTCGGGGTATCAAACAATGGACAATGGGTTTGCAATACCACTTATATGCTGAGTCAATTTTGAGGTTGCTCGTCCTTTATGTGCGACCAACATGCGTCATCGGTTGTGAGAATTATGCATAAGGTGTAAAGCTTAAAAATATGATTGCATATGTATTTTGGAAAATTTGTAGAAGCGGGCGAGCATCTCGTTTCATTACTTAGAAAACATTACAATATAGATCGAGATATGAAAAGTTAAAATTCCCTGTTGTCCGGACACGATCCGTAATCAACTTACAAAGATGGGAAAACCTACTTACGCTTAGATGTAACATTTCTTTAAGTTGCGGATGTTCCATGTCCTCGGGAGTTCTCCCCATGACTCTGAGCTTGTATCCTCCTATTGCTTGACGGCTTCATTGCCCTTCCACTTGGGACCAAGACGGTATCTTCTCGGTGGCTTCATTGCTCGGTGAAATCTCCGGTGCGAATCTGGTGCCGTACCTTGGAGTTGTAGTACCCTTCATTCTTGCTTTGCTACGTGCCTCTTCAATGGCGCGGCTTCCTTTTCTCTTCGGGATGTCAAGTTTAAGCGGAAGGCGGTCGTTGGAGATTTGGTGTCTGTTGTACAGAAAACAACATTCAATTTCGACCGGGATAAGCGCTTCGTGCCGTGCGTAGAGAAAATGGGGTTTCCCGTTGCTCGTTTTGATCATGGTTCTATCGCCCGAGCGCGTGCGGCACTTCCTCCACCGAGTCCTTGCTTCCTCTTTCCAACCTTGATTTGATGCCTTCCCCGGACTTTTGTTCGCGCTTTCGACCAACCCATTTGCTGTGGATGTTTCACAACGCAAACCCATTGTTCAATGTTGAGCTTCGGCACCAATCTTTGAATGGGTTGTCGCGGGCGCTTCCGTTGTCGACACTATCTCTCCGGCAAGCGAGCGGCGAACTATGTTATCCCAAACAAACTTCTTCACTTGCCTTCTGTGATGGAGGCTAAGGGTTTAAGCCGATCCATTTAGTGAAGTAGTCTATCGCGACAATCATGAATTTGACCTTGCTGGGCCCTTACAGGAAAGGTCGCGGATGTCGATACCCCACTTGTAAAAGGCCACGGGAGGTGATTGGGGTCAAATTTTGTTGCGGTTCTTGGGTACCGGACGGTGGACGACAATCTTCGCATTTACGAATTAGCTCGCGTGCATCCACATGCATCGTCGGCGGTAATATCCGGATCTAATTGCTTTGGCTACCACCGCCCTTGGGCGGAGTGCATCTTTGCGATCGCCGTGGATTTCTCGCGACACGTAGTTGGCTTGGGTGGGGCCTACACATCGAAGCCAAGGTTCTAGGAAAGATTTCGGAGCAGGATTCCGTCTCTCAACGCGTATTGCCTTGCTTTGATCCATGACTTTCTTGCCTTGTTGTCGTCCATTGGCGGTGTTTCATCCGTGGGTACTTTCGATCGGGCGTCATCCATATCCCGTCTCTTCCACAATTGCCGTACTCCTTTTCTTGATGGATTTTCTTTCAAGACTTCCACAAGGACTGTTTTGTCGGTGGACAAAGTGGTGGATGCAATTTGCTTAGCGCATCGCTGTTTGTTTTCGACTCAGGGGACTGCACGATGGAGAGCGTCAGGAACCCTGCGATTAGTGCTTTGGCCTTTGTCAAGTAACGCGCCATGCTTTCCTCCTTTGCCCGTATGCTCCGTTTATCGGTTTGCCACGAGGCGAGAGTCAACATTTCTTGATAAATCTTTGACCGCATTTGTTCGGCAATCCTTAGTCCTGCGATTAGTGCCTCGTGCTCGGCCGTTGTTTGATGCCTCGAACTCGAGCGGAGGCGTGGGTGAACTCACCGCCGCCGGGCTTGTCGGGATTAAGCACGCTCCGGACCCTTCTATGCACGAGGATCCGTCCGTGAATAACTTCCACGGCTACGGTATTCTTCTTGGTCCTTTTCTTCCGGGGTTTCTTCATCGGGATCTCGACAATGAAGTCGCTAGTATCGTCCCTTTATGGTGTCGGGTGCGAAGGTGATGTCATGTTCGTCTAGCTCTATTGCCCATCCGGTCATTCTTCCACTCTTTTCCGTCTTGGTCAAGACTTGCTTTAGTGGTTGGTCCGTGATCACCATGACCGGGTGTGCTTGGAAATACCGCCCGCAACTGCGAGATGCATGTACTAAGCGCTGGGACGAGCTTCTCGATTGGAGTATAATTTACCTCCGGGCCTTTTAGGCTGGCGACGAAATATCTTGTTTGCCTTGATTCCTTTGTGCTAATAAGACCGCTTCTGACTTCTTGGGATGGCGGTACATAATCAATTCTTCTTTTGGGTGTG
Organism: Chrysanthemum lavandulifolium; assembly: GCA_022545495.1. Lineage (NCBI taxonomy): Eukaryota > Viridiplantae > Streptophyta > Magnoliopsida > Asterales > Asteraceae > Chrysanthemum > Chrysanthemum lavandulifolium. Next base: position 265,650,190 of record CM040238.1, read on the forward strand.
GAGCTATGACCATTGGTAGGTTAGCAATGTCTTTGCTTTATTTCCTTGAATGCTCGCTCCGCCTCCATTGTCCAATAAAAGTCGCTCTTTTAATGCACTTTTCAATGTCTTGAAGAATGAAGGGACCTTTCGTGACTTGGACATAAACGGTCGAGGTGGCTAGTTTTCCATTCGAGGCGCACTTCCTTTTTGGTTGTCGAGTTTGAGGGTAGCTACGGTGCGGACTTGTCTGGCAAGCTCGGATGCCCTCTTTGCTCACCACATGACCCGAAACATTCCTGTTCCGCCCCGAATGTGCACTTCTTGGGGTTAAGCTTCATGTTGATGTTCCTTAGGGTCCTGAAGGTTTCGCTCATATCCACTGAGTACTTCTTCCTCCGAATGGCTCTTGATCACTAGATCGTCAACGTACACTTCCAGATTTCTTCCAATCTGCTTCTCAAACGCCTTATCCACGAGCCTTTGGTATGTGGCGCCAGCGTTCTTTAGACCGAAAGGCATTTTGGTATAACGAAGATGCCTTGTTTGTGTGGGCAATTGTCTTTCCTCATCCCGGCGCCATTTGTATCGGTGATACCCTTTATCTGCGTCAAGAAAACACTTGAATGGATATCCGCGGAGGATTCGACCTTCGATCGAGCTCTCGGCAAGGGTAGCAATCTTCGGGCGGGCTTTGTTTAAATCCTTGAAGTCGCGCGCATTCTCCGGCTTCCGTCATTCTTTTTGGCGAGCGGATTAGACAACCGATCGTGGTAGTGTACCTCCTTCATGATCCCAGCGCCACTAGCTTGGTAACATCTTCATTGATTGCTTTGTTTCTTTCAGGGCTTGTCCCTCTTCTTTTGTCGCACAGGTTATAACCGTCCGGACATTCGGTTTGTGTTCTGCGATTGTCGCGGGACCCAGGTCATGTCGGAGGGTTCCCAAGCAAAGATGTCAAGTTATTCTTGAGCGGATCGCGAGACCTTTCTTCCCCGCTCGCTCAACCCCCTCAATGGTGACCGTTTGGTCGGGGAATCTAGGGTTGATTGCCACGCGACTCCTTCTTTCGCTACTGCGGTTGTATGGTAAGGTTACGGTTCCACGATCATTACGCATTCAACGGGACCACCTTGTCGCTTGTGCAAAGTCACAACTCGTCACGGGTAGGAAATTTTAGCATCCCATGCGCGTGGATGGCACTATTCATATGACCTAATCCCGGACGTCCAATTATTCCGTTGTAGGGGCGGAGATCGTACCACCATGAAGTTCATCCACGCATTGGCCGAGTTCTCCTCGTCTCCCAGCGTAACTTCGAGAGGATCATCCTAATGGCCATGAGAGTTCTCCACTAAAACCCAGCGGTGGCGGCGTGGCGGGGATTAGTCTTTGCGGATATCGGGCTTAGCTTGTTGAAGCAATGTTCGTATAGAACTTCGAGGCGCTTCCGTTGTCGCGTACATCACATGGATTGTGCATCCTTCTACATCCGCCTTGATCACGGTGGATGATCATCGATCATCTCCGGATATGGGAGGAAAGATATTTCCATGCTCAAAACTCCTTTTGGACCCGGCTTGGGTTTGACGAGCCGCTGCAAGTGTTGACCATGTATATGGCATGGGCTTTGTCTTTGGCTGCGGTCTCCTTCTTTCCTCCCTTGGGGTACCATTCTTTTGTGCTCCGTTCTTGATCTCTTTGACGGATGTGCGGTATCCGGACTGTTGCCTCTCTATCTGTTTTCAATGATAGCATTCGTCCGTGTTGTGCCCTTTTCCTCCGTGAAAATCACAGTGTTGTCTTTATTTACGGACTCGACCGGTTGGACATTGGTGGGGGGCGTGAATTTGACCGTATCCATGGCGGGATTTCTTCGGTGTCTTTGTGAGGGGTGAACTGTCCCTCTCTTTTCTCCGACCTTAAGCGATTCCTAAACTCTCCTTTCCGTTCGAGATCTGGATGTTTTTACGTCCTGGTCTGGTTCCTCCAGGGGTGTTTCTTCTTTGGTGGTTGGCGCGACCACCTCTCCTCGAGAAATGCCTTCACGACTTTCCACATTTCATCCTGCGGTTGGGGATGTTGTCATTGAGCCTTTGATTAGTTAGGGTTTGTTATCCGTGCATGAAGCCAGACACTCTCATGCACTCGGGGCTCCCTTCACATACATGCTCTCCGTTTTGAGCGTTCCACGAATGCCTCCGTGGACTCCCCCTCCATTGCTTTATATGGTGTAATTCAACGGGATCTTTCGTATACTTCTAACATTTGTAGGAAGTATGAGAGAAAGCGACCTCAGCTCCTCAAAGTTGTCGATGCTTTCGGACTTAGCTCATCAAACCGGCAGCGGGCGTGCCCAGCGAGGGTGGAGTTAAACATGTGGCACCATGTGGGCATGGCCCATCTTTCCACCTTGGCGCGATGCGGAAGATCTTGAGATGATCCTCCGGATCTCTGTCCCATCATATGTCACGATGTGGGTGGCATTCTTGTTCTGTCAGGAAATTGAAATTCCGTATCACGACGGGTAAAAGTGCAATGTCGACCGCGTCATACGGGGAGTAAGTCGTCATCTTCCGTTTCTTGTTATTCGGTGGATTTCCAATGTCCTCAGTGCTTTCCTCGCTTTCGGAGATATTTCCCTTGTTCTACTCGGCACGAGTGGTATGTTTCTCCTCTGCGACCTTGGTGGGAAGCATTGCGTGGGTAGTACTCGGCCGTTGGTGTCTATCTTACGAGCAGCTTTTCGGCCGTGTCCGTTTACTCGCTTTTACGCTTCTCTTTGCGTTGTCTCGGAAGTGACCTTTATTTGAGTCTGGAGAACACGGTTGGTTTGGGTCACCAAGCCTTGTGGACACATCTTGGCGTTCCTTCTCGGTCTTGAGAATACATCCGTCCATGACCTTTTGGCCTCCACGGCTTTTCTCCCTAGAACCTCCCTCGTCTCTCTTGCTAAGTCTTGAGAAGACACTTGAGACTTGGAATACTCCGACGGATCGACTGGCACTAGGGTGACTTAGCGCCTCCTTTTGGTGCCTCTTTTCTTTCGGATCTTTGGACGAGTATTCGGCGTGTTCTTGAGATCTCTCATTTCTATCCTCATCGTCAAAATCCAAGCGGGTTTTGACCGGTCGATTTTCTCGATGGACTTTCTACGCCATGAAGGCAAGATCGATGATAGTGCTTTTCGCGAGAACTCCTTATTGGCGCATCTGTCGCGGTCTTAGGGTGGTATTGTTACGTAGCTTGCACTTTTCATTCCTCCGTGTTTCGACCGTGGGCGGCTCGGGAGAGGGAGGGCTTTTCTGCCAATTGCTCATCGAGTTTTTTTTTAGGAGGCCGGTTATATTCTTGGTCCCACGGATGGCGCCAACTTGTCTGATTACAGGCGCCTCTCCTACGAGGATTAGTGTAAGCTAACTCTTGGAGAATAGATCTTGTATTAAGTGAAATCTTGATTGCTAGCGCTAAGAAAACCAACACCGTTAGTCTCCGCATGAGCGGGGTTCATGATCAACCTCCGGCGTGAGAGTAAGTGATAGTTTTAGAGATGAAGTGAATTCTAGAGAGAGTGTGTATGTGTTACTGGTTTGAGTAGAGGTGAGACCTCTATTTATATGGTTGACCTTTCTGTCTTGTTCTCGAGTCACGGGTCTTGAGAGCGGCAGGTTGTGACGTAAGTCGGTGCGAGCTTGTCCGCTTGTTGTGATGGTGATGTTTTGGGCGGGGTTGTCCGCTTTCCCACAGAGACTGCGGTCATGATACATCTAACCTAGGGAAGATTCCTTTCCCGCTTTACGTGGGGCGCGGTTGCACCCTTCTTCGGACGTACCTGCTGTCCTGTGTGATGTCCACGATGTCATGGTTAGCCCGCGTCGGACCGTATGGGTGCCGGGGAGGCTATACGTGATCAACTACACTATTGATTTTAGCTTGAAGATGGTGCATGAAAGTTAATAAGTTTGAGTTTGAAGACTCAAATGAATAAAAGAGTGAAGGCAGACAAGGAATGTGTTTGGCCAAATCTTAAGTTTTTTTTGGCTTTTTAAACTTGCATCTCAAATTCTTTGATTGTTTTTATTTGTTAGCTTTGGGTTGTTGGATGTTACTTTACTATTTATTTTTAGAGTTAATTGCAGAAATCGTCCCTAAGGTTTGATCAAATTGCAGGTTTCGTCTTAAATAGTTTGAAATTGCATAAACCGTCCCAAAATCAAACCTTTTGCAAATTTTGGTCCACGGCTTTAGCTTCTTGCGTTAAGTTTTTTCGTTAGAATTAACGTTAACCTTTTGGCCTAAAACTTTTGCGAGTTCATCCTTTGGCCAAAACTTTTGAGTACATCCTTTTGGCAAAAGCTTTGCGAGTTCATCCTTTGGCGAACAATTTTGCAGTACATCCTTTTGGCCAAAAACTTTTGCGAGTTCATCCTTTGGCGAGAAACTTTTAGAGTTCATCCTTTGGCCAAAACTTTTGCGAGTTCATCCTTTAGGCCAAAAACTTTGCGAGTTCATCCTTTTGGCAAAAACTTTCTTTGAGTTCATCCTTTGGCCAAAAACTCTTGTAGCGTTCATCCTTTTATACATTTCATATGTTTTAATCGTCTTCATCCATTTTATCGTTTTTGTCCGGTTTTATCGTTTTCTTCGTTTAATCGCTTCGTTTGTCTTTATCGTTTTCATCCGTTTTGATGCGTTTTTGTTCGTTTTTAACCGTTCTTGTACCATCTCAACGTATTGAAATTTTTTCAAAAAGAAAAAAAATTTGAAAATAAAAAAATTGGAATTTTTCGCAAATATGAAAAAAAAAATCCAAAAATTTTGAAAAAGAAAATTGGAAAAAAATCCGAAAAGAAAAAAAAATCCAATATTTTTTTTGAATACTTTTTCAATTTCTTTTTGAAAAAGAAAATTCAAAAAGATTCCAAAAATTTGGAAAAGAAAATTGAAAAAAAATCCGAAAAAAATTTGGAAAAAAAAATCCAATTTCTTTTTAAGTAAATACTTTGTTTTCAAAAAAGAAATTGGAATTTTTTCTAAATTGTTTTTCGAAATTCTTTTGAAAAATTTTTGGAATTTTTTTTTCAAATTTGGCCAAAAAATATTGGATTTTTTTTCAAAATTTTTCTTTTGAAAAAATTTCAATATGTTGAGAGAGTACAAAAGCGGTTAAAAGCGAACAAAAGCATAAAAAGCGGATGAAAACGTATAAAAACAAACGAAGCGATTAACGAAGAAAACGTGTAAACCGGACAAAACGCATAAAATGGGATGAAACGATTAAAACATATGAAAATGTATAAGCGGATGAACGCTATAAGAGTTTTTGGCCAAAGGATGAACTCGCAAAGTTTTTGCCAAAAGGATGAACTCTGCAAAATATTTTGGCCAAAAGGGTGAACTCTGCAAGAGTTTTTGGCCAAAAGGATGAACTCTGCAAAAGTTTTTTGCCAAAAGGATGTACTCTGCAAAAGTTTTTGGCCAAAGGATGAACTCTGCAAAAGTTTTTGGCCAAAAGGATGAACTCTGCAAAAGTTTTAGGCCAAAGGATGAACTCTGCAAAAGTTTTTGGCCAAAGGATGAACTTTGCAAAAGTTTTTGGCCAAAAGGATGTACTCTGCAAAATTTTTTGGCCAAAGGATGAACTATGCAAAAGTTTTTGGCCAAAAGGGCTAACGTGTTAATTCTAACGAAAAAACTTAACGGCAGTTAAAGCCAGGGACCAAAATTTGCAAAAAGGTTTGATTTTGGGACGGTTTATGCAACTTCAAACTATTTGGGACGAAACCTGCAATTTGGCCAAACCTTAGGGACGATTTCTGCAATTAACTCTAATTTTTTTTATAGTTTACGTATTAAGACGGAACTTTAAAAAAATCTCGATGCTATTTTGTGACGTAAACCGATTTTGTGTTCTCATGTTTAAAAAGAAAGGAAGGATTGTGAATGGTTAGTGATATTTACACCACTTTTATTGATGCACACCACATTTATGCATATAGATTGTTGTAACATGTGCATTAATGATGTAACGTTAATCGTGTTAATGCATAAAAAAGTGGGACTAAAATACACCTGTTGGTCCCTAAACTTGGCTTGATGCGATCGCGATGAGACGAAACCGACCCTTTAAATCGTCGGGGTCCTATTTCGAGGTTTTCACTCATTCTGAGTCCTTTGACCAAGTCAACATCGATTTTGTTTTGTAGTCGGGGTATTTTAGTCCATACATTTATACTTTTATAACATATTTATGTTTTACCCCTTCATCTTTCATCCTCTTCATCATCTACCCAAATCATTCATCTCCCCAACATTCATCATCTCCCCAACAATCATCTTGGAAAAAATCTGTTGATGAACATCTGTTATAAAAGAATGAAAGATGAAAGATGAACCGGTGGTTTGGTTATTTTGTGACATTTTTGAGTATATTTATTATGCCTTTTGAACCGGTGGTAAGATTGTGAGACCAACTGCGAGTGTGTTTTGGACCTGTCTTTGATAATAATTTTAAGTTTGAGTCTTGTTATTTGAGCTTGTGAAGAATTCTTATACCATTAATGGAGTGGGTTAGTTTTAATACTGAGTGAAATAAGCTGAATCAGAATTGGTGCTGCCGAAATTTACTAGTGCAGGGAAAAGAAGTAGAATGTGATTTGACTTTATCTTTAGGCCAACTGACCTTAAACTGGTTGATGTATTCAGTTGCTTATGAACAAAGCAAGTAGCGAGATGGAAAATACAAGCATACTAAGACAAAGTGTGGTATGAGAGTAGAACGTGTTTTTAAGAAAGTTGCTAAGGTCAGTTTTGAAGGTTATCGAGCTCATCTTTTCTGCTACAAAGTTCGTATCTCCACTCTTATTTGACATCGTTCTGCTTTTGCTAGGGACGCTTTATTCTTCACACGATGGCCCTCCATATACTAATGGTGATTTAAACATGGAACATGCATTAAACAAGAATATAGAAGATATTATTAACCGGCATAAGGTATGGTTGAAACATTCACTTTGAACTGTTATATTATAAATATGTGCGACAGAATTATACAATTTATATCATATATAATAACAAGTAGCATTAGATATGATAGTTTCTCTAAAACTGTAAAGTTCTTTATGTTCTTGATTGGGATTGTCATGGTTGCTGGTTTTCTATTAGCTTCTAGCTTTTATCATGGGTAATTTTTCGCTGAATAATAGTATTTGCAGTCACAAGAATAAGATGCTCGATCGACAGCGGCTAACGCCAGTACACTTGAGAAAAAAGCAGGTAGATTTCCAAACCAACTGCGAAGGCACAAATGGCGTCATTCAAGAAAAAACATTTCATTATTATTAATGAGTTCATTATTTCCTCCACAAGGTCAAATACTTATACTATTGTTTTTGCTTGTGGTATGTTAATGTTTCATTTACAAATTCAAATTATTATATTTTCATGTACTGATCCTGGATGTGTGAGGATCCTGTAATACTTCTATATCCTTTTGTCTTTTCATTACCTTTTTTTCTTCACAAGTGTAATGTTTATTTTCAAACTTTGAATAATTCAATAAAAGGGAAGTTTCCTTTACGCTAGAAATAAATTTGTGGAATTTTAATAGTCAAAAGTCAATAGTCTTAACAATGATGCAAAACCAGACCTCCATCAATTAAAGATAAGACAGGAACACCACACACATCCACATCTATTCATACAAAGACATTGATACAACAAGTAATTTGTCAAAATTATTGATATATAAAAAAGCTTAAAAGATTTTAAGCACATACATTATCAAAAGAGCATAAGATTGATAAACAAACGAGAAAAGATTAAAGTCACCATACATAAAGTCACTAATTTTTTCGTTGTTCAGAATTCTAGAGTGGCTCTAATATACCTAAGTTCACTTATAAGCTTAATAGCAGTATGTAATATCGCTGATATGTACGTGTAGCTTTACAATATATGACGATTACATAAACCTCTTTAGAGCTGAGACATATAGTTGATCTAACCGGCCACCATGAGATGAAGAGGGGAGATGATGAATGTTGGGGAGATGAATAATTTGGGTAGATGATGAAGAGGATGAAAGATTAAGGGGTAAAACATAAATATGTTATAAAAGTATAAATGTGTATAGACTAAAATACGCCATTACAAAACAAAATCGGATGTTGAGCTTGGTCGAAGGAACATAGAGTGAATAAAGCGAAATAAGGATACGACGATGAAAAGTGGGTTTAAATGCCATCGCGATCTGGCAAGTCTTAGAGATTTAGGGACCAACGGTGTATTTTAGTCAAAAAAGTGGTGTAAGTATCGACGCATGGAGGCTGTAACATTTTATATTCTTTGTTTAACAAAAAAATGAATTTTTGATTGTAACTTGGGACTGTGGGAAAAAGATAAAGCAATTACTCATAAGAAGATCATTCTTTTCATGAAATCAATTTGGCTAGATGAAATCACTATTGCAGAAAATTCAGAAAGATACCATATTTTTGGAAGAAATTTTTGAAATTTGATGGAGATAAGTTGGATTTGGTTTAACATAATCAAAAATATTCCAGGCGCGGGTACTCGGCTATAATACAAACTAAGCAAAGCTCAATCAAACTTTTGTCATTGCTTATAATTTTTAATCAAACAAATTAATCGTTAAAGCTATTGTCAAAAATCGTATAAATGAAACAAATTATTAACCGAAAAATTAAAGCGCGGATCATAACATCGAATCGTGCAATCGCTGCTAGTGTGGTAATAAGAGGATAAGTATAAAGATGTTTAGATATGACCTTTGTCTTATATTTGTTATTTTTTTGCTAAGATGATAACCCTAGATAACTGCTTCTCTTCTTCACGTGGCAATGCGAGTCGAGGAATCACTATGTATTGTGACGTCATATTAATAATGAATCAATGAATGATGACATATGGATAGTGACGTCAAAATTAATACCTTTCATAACACTACCTATCTTTCTTGAAAGATAACTAACACGACCAATTCAACGGAAACTATTTACAATAACTTTTTGGTTTTAGACTAAAGTTTGTCTTAATTTTCTAGTGTAATTCAAAGCTCAAGTTAATTAAATAATTCTTCAATCTTCATGTCTAGTGTTGTTCATTTGTATGTGTGAATATAAATCTGAAAATAGTATCTTCTTGTCGTTTATTTTTTATGTAAGCTGACGAATAAATTTTTTCTTTTGTGGGTATTTTTATTTCGTATTTATCCTTTTAGGGTATTTTCGAAATTTTGGACGTTTTTGCCTCTTGGTAATAGAAATTTTTTCCCGAAGAAGAAAATGTTCATAAGTCTTGCAAAGGATAAATTGAAAGACCCACAAAAGAAAAAAAAATCGTTTCATACCCACAAAAAAAAAATGATACAAGATATATACATTTTTATCTTTTCGCCTATAAGTTAAGACGACTATACAATTAGATAATTAAATGTCGAGAATCATCTACAAACGCTTGGGCAATTATATTGTCTACTGCTTAAGCAGACTTGCATACGTGTATATGTAAAATAAATGGAAAAAAAATTAAATATATATTAATTATTACCATGGTGAGCAGTACAATAACCATAATTCCATAAACTATAAGTTAATGGTGAGTCATGGTATAAACGCATTGACTTAGAAATAAAATTAAACAAATAGTACTACTAGCTAGTAAATTATACTGAACGAGCTTGTTGTATCTACCATTTCATTACGTTCACACATTAAACGCAATGCCACACAGCTTAAGGAAAAATAATAATAATAATAACAATAAAAATAAATAAATCTAATTTTATAAAAAATGACAAAAAAAAGATTTTGGATGCTTATATATAAGGACTTGTTAGCTCTAGTTGTAAAACCCGAAAATCTAAAACCTATATAAAGACTAAAATACCCTTGGAACCAAGAATAATAAAATACGTAAAACACGTTTATAATAAAGACAAATTAAAACCTAATAAATAAAAACTTAACGAATATAATTTCGTGGATGACTTTGGTACGACGAAGGACGTAAATGTTTCGCTAATAAGTTGGGCCGTTTGTTTGTTTATTGGACTCGTGTCTTTTGTTTTGTTTTGCGCCAAGCCCTAAGCCCAAGAGGAGGTTTGTTTGTGTTCGTGTGAGCGAGGAGGGCGAAGCCCATGTGATGTTTGTGTGTGTATTCGGTTGGACCCAAGCCAACCCAAACCCAATCACTTTCTAATCTAACTCAAATACTACAACTATAAATACAACACATAATCATTAAATTGAAACCCTAGTTTTGCTTTGCCTTTTCTTTTCCTTTTGCTCGGCCGAGAGTCTCACACACACCCTTGGTGTCGATTTTTCTTATTCAAGTGAAGGTATAACGTTTATTCATCCTCCTTTTACGTATTATGCATGTACATGTCGAGATATACTTTGTTTAGCCGCGTTTCTTTTCTTTTTGTTTTGGCCGAGAGGTGGTAACCAAGGAAACAAGAAACCCTAATTTACTTTAACATATAATTAATAAGGAACGTGTAAGTGATAAGAAATATTGAATCGGGTCATGTATATGTTGAGTTAATGTTAGCCGAGACATGCATGAGGTTGGACCGAGGCATGCATGAGTTTCGAATGAGGTTTAAAACATATTAACTTGTATACGAAACATGTTTAGTTGAGCTAGGTCTTGTGTAAAACATGCTAGCCGAAACCCTAAGTGAACCGAGTATATATGTACATGAGTTTTAGACATGTAATTAATGAGTAAAGTGCGTAAACATAAACCCTAGTTTTAAAATATGTAAAGCGTATAAGTATACTAAACCCTAATAACGTATGGTCACATGAAATCATAAACGTGCATGATAAAGAGTAAAAGTAAAGAAGGTTATTAATTACGTATTAGGTTAAGTAGCAAGTCATTAAGACGTAACGTATAAAGTAAATGCATATTAATGAGATATTAAAGAGTAAGAAACCCTAGAACATACATAAGAAGTCGATTAGGGTTTTAGCTAAATATAGTAAGTGTTATTTCATGTGAGTTATAACTTATAAACTATTTTCTCATTTAACTTAGACTTTAATAAATGATATAACGAACCCTAATCTACAACATTGATTATAAAATACTTAAGACTCATTAATAAAACCCTAAAGTATAAAGATTACTAATTATGGATACTAAATATTAAAAGATCATTTTGACGATTATGGAATCATTAATAACTTGGGCGACCGTTAATGTCTATAGGTTACGTGAAGAGGAGTAATCCTTTGTTTCGTCTTTACGCTTTTCGATCTTTGCGTTGGAATAAGATGCATGATATTACGACCTTTTCGATAAAGGTTTCTCTTAATGTTTTCTTTAGTATTAGGTTTTCCTAAGCCTTTGCTATGAATCCCAAATCGATTTGTTTGAGCTATTGCTTATCCGAACTTTGATTTCGAATTATGAAACATCCGATTTTGAACTATCGATATGAAAACTATGATTTTGGAAATATGAATGATTTTCGATAAATATGATCGTGTCGGTTATGACATTCGATTTGACCTAAGATAGTTTGACACCCGAGCCAAATATTTAACTAGTCATGGGGTTCCATGTCCGTATCGATGATGCACCTCGATATGACTCTAGGGCGATAGAGTGATGTTACGCCGCGTCTACGGATGGTGAAGCATATTTGTGAATATGTAGGAAGGGCGTATGGATGCATCCTAGATACATTATCTCGTTATATGTTATATGTTGTCGATGATTGATCTTTGCGTGCGTCTGCACGTCGCCATAACTCTGGTAGGTCTCCCTACAAAATGTTGCCTTGTGTGAATATGAATGTGATCGATATAAGTTACGGGCTCGTGGTAGTTGACTATAAAATATCTTTTGAAATTATGATTTATGCTTTAAAAATGATAAAGATTTTGTTATTGCTCATTCACTTTATTTCGTATTCGTTATCGTTTAGTATTAGCTTTGCTTTCATATCTGCTCACCTGGGCTTTTGAAGCTCACCGCACTTTTCTTTTCTTCCATGGCGGTATCTAAGCATTAGGCGGGTTGCTTTGGGATGAGTGCTTGAGTGGACTTACCTTAGAGATTTAGCTTTGATTTCTTATGATGCCATTTAGACTTATTTATTTCGGATATTATGTTGAAGTTTATTATGCTTCCGCTGGGACCTATGTATTAGTCATTTTGACTTGGATTATTTTCCGCATTTATGTTAAGACTTTCTTTTGGTTATGAATGTTTTGCTTTGATATGACACCATTATTTGTGATTCCTTTACCCTTGGCGGGTCGGGGCGTTACAATTTATGGCATCAGAGCCCAGGTTTACGACTTGTAGTCAGGACCCTGTGAACATAAGAACCTTAAGTTATCCCTTAGAGTTAAGATTTGACTGTGAGGATTGGGTAGACTTAGGTTTCCTTCTGCGAACTTCCATTTCGTATCTCATCTTTGTTCATTTTGCTAATCGTTTGAATATCGTTTAGATGGTTTGAACTCGTACTACTGGTGGCGCGGATGGAGACGATGATGCGGTTAACATGGATGCTGCGATTGCGAATGCTCTCAACTCTCTTTTCCCTGGGTTGACTACACCTGAGATGATGGAACAGGTGATCAACAACATCCGTGTCGAATGGTGCCGGGTAGTGGTGGAGAAATCAACCCGTAGGCATTCATACTTAGCTCGGCGTTCGGTAAGCTCAAGCCTCTTTCTTTAGCACTGCTACTCCAGCTGAAGGCGAGGACCTGGATCACTCATGTTGAGAAACTGTTTGAAGTCTTGGGTTGTGGAGATGGATTTAAGACTCGTTTGTTGCATTCAAATTGGAAGGTGATGCTTTGAATTGGTGGAAAGCATTGAAACAAGCACGAGGAGGAGATGCTTTCATTTGTTACTTGTACTTGGCGGAGTTTGGACTATCTTCTATAATAGTTACTTCACGATCTTTGATAAAGAAAGGTATGAGAGGATTATCGAGGCGATCTACCGGTTTGATAATGAGAACTCCAACGAGTACATGAGTAGGTTTATGAGGTTGGTAAGCTTTGTTGGAGCGATTCTTTGGAGATGGTAGGCGCCAAGCTAAGCATTTCAAATGGGGATCGAAGAAGTGGGTGTTGGACCGAGCGCTAACTGCGACTATGAGGATGTGTCGGCTGCAATGATGCGGCTCGTAACATCGAGATCTTTCATGAGGGTTCGGGTTACAACAAGCGTGTCTTGATGGTGATCGGATTCAGTGGGACTCAAAGTAATGAGTATAAGTGGAAATCTTGGCGGAGTTATGATTCGAGGGACAAGTGGATAAGGGTTATGATCGGCCGGTCGATCGGGAAGGAATGTGGACTCTAGGCGCCGAGGCGAGGGGTCGAGGATAGCGAGTCAGCCGGTAAGAATGGAAATGATCGTCGGAATCGAGGTAACAATAACCCGTTACAACAAAGATCGATCGACTCGAGGATCGAATCGGTCGTGCTTCGGATCTTCACAGTCGACAAAGGACGGTGAAGTTTTGCCTCCCCACCTATGTGCACTACTTGTGGAAAGGCTCATCCGGACCGTGTTTCAAGGCCATTGGTGGATGTTTCTCTTGTGGTTCTACTACTCACAAGATCAAGGATTGCCCCAAGAGGAACGGCGATTCACGGAAACTATACCAAGCCGCCACCTACTATGGGCGTGTCTATGCTACTACTGAAATCAGGCGGAGCATACTGTGTACCATTACGGAACTCTTTTCATTGATGATTATTACATCTTCGTTTTATTTGACACCCGCGCCACACACATCCATCATATCATCACATGTGCTAAGAAACTAAATATGAAGCCACAACCACTAACGAATCACTTATCTATATCTACACCTATGAAAAGTCACATGATCATTGATCATAAATACGTTAAGTGTCCTCTCGTTTTGATGATCGTATTCGCCATGCACATCCCGTATCCTCTCGATATGGTCGACTTTGATATCATTCTAGGCATGGATTGGTTGGCTTATCATAGAGCTTCCATCATTGCTATGCTAGAACTGTGATCTTTGGAGCGTAAAACATCCTAAATTCGTTTATTATGGTTCTAAACCACTCAAATCATAAGTTCATTTACGCTATGAAGGCACGGACCATGATTGCTCATGGGTGTCAAGGTTTTCGGCATCACATTGGGACACATCTATGGAGAGTCCTAACATTGAAAACCTTTCCGTTGTTTGTGATTTCACCGACGTTTTCCCGATGAACTCCCGGACTTCCTCCATTTCGAGAAGTTGAGTTTAGCATTGAGTTGATTCACGGTGCTAAACCGATTTCAAAGCTCCGTGTCGTATGGCACCTGTAGAGGCGGAAGGAGTTAAAGGAACATTGCGGAGATGATAGATAATGGATTCATTCGACCTAGTGTTTCTCCACGGGTGCACTGTCTTGTTTGTGAAGAAGAAGGATGGAAGTATGCGTCTATGTATCGACTACCGTGAACTTAAGTATTACTATTCGAACCGTTATCCTCTCCCACGCATAGGCGATTTGTTTGATCAACGCAAGAGCTAAGTTCTTTCTAAGATTGATCGAGTGCGGTTATCATCAACTACGTGAAAGAGCAAGATGTTCCTAAGACCGCGTTTCGTACGGATATGGTCATTATGAGTTTCTCGTTATGCCTTTTGGTTTGACGAATACACTTCTTGTGTTTATGGACACGATGAATCGTTATTTTCCATGAGTTTCTCGATAAGTTCGTTATTGTTTTCATCGGCGACATTTTGGTTTACTCTAAGTCGAAGAAGAGCATGAGCAACATCTAGGATAGTTTTGGAGATTTTGAGGAAGAAGAAGTTGTCACGCCAAATTCTCGGCGCGAATTTTGGTTAGGACAAGTCGCTTTCCTTGGTCATATCGTGTCGGTGATGGTATAACCATGGATCCGTCTAAGGTTGAGGCTATCACTAAGTGGCCAAGACCTACGACGGTGATCGAGGTCGAGTTTTCTAGGACTTCTTTGGATATTATCGACGTTTTGTTGAAGGTTTCTCGTTTAGCTTTGCAGTTAACCCAATTGATGAGGAAAGGTGAAAGTTCGTGTGGACGGATGAAAGAAAGAGTTTTGAAGAATTGAAGCGGAGATTGGTTTCCGCCCTATTTTGACTCTTCCATCCGGTTCGGAGGATATCAAATCTATAGCGACGCATCTAAGAAAGGATTGGGCGTGTCTTGATGCAACATGGTAAGGTGATAGCTTACGCTTCAAGACAACTGAAACCTATGAGGAGAATTACCCAACTCATGATCTTGAGTTAGCTGCTGTGGTATTCGCGTTGAAGATGGAGACATTACTTGTATGGAGGCGTGTGATATTTTCACCGACCATAAGAGTCTCAAGTATATTTTACTCAAAAGGAACTCAATATGAGGCAAAGAAGATGGTTAGAACTTCTTAAGGATTATGACACTAACATTCATTACCATCTGGTAAGGCTAATGTAGTTTGACGACAGCGGGAAATCGGGTATGATTGCAAGTATTGAGATTGAGCCTAGGATTATTCGTGACTTAGAACGTTTGGATGTTGAGTTGTGCGTGCGAGGTTACGATGGATCTTGGGCTAGTATGAAGGTGGAGTCGAACCTTATCACGCAAATTAAGGAAGCTCGAGAAGAAGATGACGTGTGGGCGTAGCTCGAATGTTGAAGAAGGTAAGCAGACGGAGTTTAAGGTTGATAACGACGATTGTATGGTATGAAGATAGGCTTTGCGTTCCCAATGATCGGTGCCGTGAGAAAGTTATGGTGAAGCTCATAGTTCTCCTTTCACTATTCACCTGGTTCTACCAAGATGTATAGGGATTTGAAACGATATTTCGGTGGAACGGCATGAAGCAAGATGTAGCGACATTTGTGTCGAAGTGTATGATTTGTCGACAAGTGAAGATCGAACATCAAAGAGCTAGTGGACATTACAACAATTGGATATTCCGACATGGAAGTGGGATAAGATATCTATGGATTTTGTGACCGGTTTACCTCTCACTAAGAAGAAGCATGATGCGATTTGGGTGGTTGTTGATCGACTAACCAAATCACCTCATTTCTTACCAATCGGGAAGGATTATGGTATTGGCGATTGTCGAGATTTTTCAAAGAAGAGATAGTTAGACTTCATGGCACTCGAGCGGCTATTGTGTCGGAGCGAGGGATCCGCGTTTTACTTCGTTTCGGAAGGGTTTGCAAAAGCTTGGGGTACTCGACTTAATTTTAGTACGGCATTTCATCCTCAAGCAGATGGTCATCGGAGAGGACTATTCGGACCTTAGAAGACATGCTAAGGGCTTGTGCTGGAATGGACTAGCGGTGGGATGAATATTTGTGTTTGGTAGAGTTTGCATATAACAACAGTTGGCATGCTAGTATTAAGGCAACACCGTTTGAACTTCTTTATGGAAGGAAATGTAGATCACCTACTTGTTGGGATGAAGTAGGTGAACGTCTAATTGAAGGACCGGAAATGATTGAGATTACTAATGAGAAAGTGTCTGTTGCCAGAGAAAAGTTAAAGGAGGCTAGGTCTCGTCAGAAAAGTTATGCCGACAAGCATCGTCGTGATTTAGAATTTCGAGTGGGTGATCGTGTGTTCTTGAAAGTTTCGCCGTTTAGAGGTGTGAAACGTTTTGGAATCAAGGGCAAGCTTAGTCCTCGATTCATTGGTCCGTTTGAAATTACGGAGCGATATAGGAGAAGTTTCAGATCGATTAGCACTTCCGCCTCGGTTATCGCATGTTCATGATGTGTTCCATGTATCTCTCCTAGGGGATACAATTATCATCCATTACACGTTGCTTCGTATCCGTTTGATCGATTCGATCCGATATGTCTTTGCACGAAGAACCGAGCTATTTTGGAAAGACAAGAAAGAGTCATGAGAAGTAAAGTTATTCCATTCGTTAAGATTCTTTGGAAAAATCACCCGGGCGTGAGGCTACTTGGGAGACCGAAGAGTCGATGCGAGCTAGTTATCCTCATTTCTTTGAATAGTTGATGCGTTCTCATTTCGTTATCGTTTTCGTTTCGTTTCATTTCAATTTTCGAGGGCGAAAATTTTTTTAGAGGGAAGAGTTGTAAAACCCGAAAATCTAAAACCTATATAAAGACTAAAATACCCTTGGAACCAAGAATAATAAAATACGTAAAACACGTTTATAATAAAGTACGGAAATTAAAAACCTAATAAATAAAAACTTAACGAATATAATTTCGTGGATGACTTTGGTACGACGAAGGACGTAAATGTTTCGCTAATAAGTTGGGCCGTTTGTTTGTTTATTGGACTCGTGTCTTTTGTTTTTGTTTTGCGCCAAGCCTAAGCCCAAGAGGGAGGTTTGTTTGTGTTCGTGTGAGCCAAGGAGGGCCGAAGCCCATGTGATGTTTGTGTGTGTATTCGGTTGGACCCAAGCCAACCCAAACCCAATCACTTTCCTAATCTAACTCAAATACTACAACTATAAATACAACACATAATCATTAAATTGAAACCCTAGTTTTGCTTTGCCTTTTCTTTTCCTTTTGCTCGGCCGAGAGTCTCACACACACCCTTGGTGTCGATTTTTCTTATTCAAGTGAAGGTATAATGTTTATTCATCCTCCTTTTTACGTATTATGCATGTACATGTCGAGATATACTTTGTTTAGCCGCGTTTCTTTTCTTTTTGTTTTGGCCGAGAGGTGGTAACCAAGGAAACAAGAAACCCTAATTTACTTTAACATATAATTAATAAGGAGCGTGTAAGTGATAAGAAATATTGAATCGGGTCATGTATATGTTGAGTTAATGTTAGCGAGACATGCATGAGGTTGGACCGAGGCATGCATGAGTTTCGAATGAGGTTTAAAACATATTAACTTGTATATGAAACATGTTTAGTTGAGCTAGGTCTTGTGTAAAACATGCTAGCGAAACCCTAAGTGAACCGAGTATATATGTACATGAGTTTTAGACATGTAATTAATGAGTAAGGTGCGTAAACATAAACCCTAGTTTTAAAATATGTAAAGCGTATGAAGTATACTAAACCCTAATAACGTATGGTCACATGAAATCATAAACGTGCATGATAAAGAGTAAAAGTAAAGAAGGTTATTAATTACGTATTAGGTTAAGTAGCAAGTCATTAAGACGTAACGTATAAAGTAAATGCATATTAATGAGATATTAAAGAGTAAGAAACCCTAGAACATACATAAGAAGTCGATTAGGGTTTTAGCTAAATATAGTAAGTGTTATTTCATGTGTGAGTTATAACTTATAAACTATTTTCTCATTTAACTTAGACTTTAATAAATGATATAACGAACCCTAATCTACAACATTGATTATAAAATACTTAAGACTCATTAATAAAACCCTAAAGTATAAAGATTACTAATTATGGATACTAAATATTAAAAGATCATTTTGACGATTATGGAATCATTAATAACTTGACGATCGTTAATGTCTATAGGTTACGTGAAGAGGAGTAATCCTTTGTTTTCGTCTTTACCTTTTCGATCTTTGCGTTGGAATAAGTGCAGATATTCGACCTTTTCATAAAGGTTTCTCTTAATGTTTTCTTTCATTATTAGGTTTTCCTAAGCCTTTGCTATGAATCCCAAATCGATTTGTTTGAGCTATTGCTTATCCGAACTTTGATTTACGAATTATGAAACATCGATTTTGAACTATCGATATGAAAACTATGATTTTGGAAATATGAATGATTTTCCGATAAATATGATACGTGTCGGTTATGACATTCGATTTGACCTAAGATAGTTTGACACCCGAGCCAAATATTTAACTAGTCATGGGGTTCCATGTCCGTATCGATGATGCACCTCGATATGACTCTAGGCGATGAGTGATGTTACGCCACGTCTCGGATGGTGAAGCATATTTGTGAATATGTAGGAAGGGCGTATGGATGCATCCTAGATCATATATCGTTATATGTTATATGTTATCGATGATTGATCTTGCGATGCGTGCACGTCCTTCATAACTCTGTAGGTCTCCCTACAAAAATGTTGCCTTGTGTGAATATGAATGTGATCGATATAAGTTCTGGGCTCGTGGTAGTTGACTATAAAATATCTTTTGAAATTATGATTTATGCTTTAAAATGATAAAGATTTTGTTATTGCTCATTCACTTTATTTCGTATTCGTTATCGTTTAGTATTAGCTTTTGCTTTCATATCATTCTTTGGGCTTTTGAAGCTCAGAGCACTTTCTTTTCTTCCATGGCGGTATCTAAGCATTGGGCGGGTTGCTTTGGGATGAGTGCTTGAGTGGACTTACCTTAGAGATTTAGCTTTGATTTCTTATGATGCCATTTAGACTTATTTATTTGGATATTATGTTGAAGTTTATTATGCTTCACTGGACCTATGTATTGAAGTCATTTTGACTTGGATTATTTTCCGCATTTATGTTAAGACTTTCTTTTGGTTATGAATGTTTTGCTTTGATATGACACCATTATTTGTGATTCCTTTACCCTTGGCGGGTCGGGGCGTTACACTAGTAAACGTAGAGCCAAGCACCAAGGAGTGAGAGTCAAGTGTCTTGCACCTAAATTAGACTTGATAACACCTGCATCGTTATTCATTGAGTTTTAGTGAAACCATCGCAATATAGTAAGGAAGATGAGGCAAATTTGCTGCTCCGTTATTTCTGCAGTCGTCATTCGATTACTCTTTGCGTTCTTCATGCTCGAGTTTGGAGTTGGTCAGTACCATGAAGTTTTTCATAATATATAGTTATCTTTGTTTTTTACTTCAAGTTGTCTTTTTAAACAGAAAATCGCCACCTATCTCTATTATGTCTCTGACGAGACTTGAACCCATCCTCTTGGTTGATGAACCACTCACACATCGTTGGGCCAAAGGCCTTTGGTTTCAAACCGTTAATTAATTATGTGAATATGCATGTGCAGTTGGGGCAACACTTGGAGCAATAGCTGGAGTTGTGATAGGATGGAGTCAAAAGACAAGGTTCATGCAAAATGCAATGATAGGAGCAGTATCAGGGACGACTTTGTCTTATAAGCTCACTAAAGCTACCTTTGATCATTTGAATTCTGATGATGACGACGAACTTAGCCTCGCCGTTAATCTGGTGAGTAAATATGTTGAAACTTGATTCATATAACCTTAGCAACAATAAATCCTTTTCTAACTAGTGGATTTATCGATTTTATAGGTTAAGATTATATATGGACATCTGGAGATAATACTTAGTGGTGATGAATACAGTATCATGGGATTCAATAAGGTAATTGTTGTTATATTATATTATAGTTTCATGTTTCATATGTGTGATAATTGAGTGTTTTAATTTTCTTTTTGATGCATCAATATCTGTACAAAAATTAGCCCCTGGCGAGACCCTAAAGGAATACAACCGGAAATAAGAACCAAAACAAAGAAAATGTTCTTATCATATGTGTGCATCATAACTAATAATTGTGTGCTAACGTCCGACCACCTTATGCCATTGAAGATCACATATAGGTTAAGTCGTAAATGTCTTCTTTTTTTTTCTTTTTTCTTTTTTTTTGTTTGTTTTACTATGGAGAACCTTTTTTTTGGATTGTTCAGAATTTCGGGTGTACACATGTATGAGCTCAAATTTGCACAAACTAAGTTTTATGTGGTCAGTCTACAACAATTACACGAGGAAGTCTGATTCCTAACATTGTATCACACACATGTTAATTTGATGTCTAGCTAGCTATTAATTGACCGCTCGGAAAACATGTCAGCTAATGTCACAGACATAATTAAGGGTTATTGTCATCGAAGAGACACTTACTTTTATCAATGATCCCTTTTGATGATTAAACATTTATTGTCCATTTTGATTATTATACTTACCGGTTCAAATCGGTAATTTTTATCCTGTTATATCAAGAGTATGTGTATTTCATGACAATAACCCGAACAGATACTATGTGCCCAAGATTTTGCAAGGGTGTGCTATCTTAAAGTTTAATTTCCTCATTTGTGGGATGTTCATGGCTTCATCTGTTATTTTGAGCTTGTCGCGTACCTTATGCTAATGTATCACGTTTCTTCTATTTGATCTGCAGGCTCCTTTTGGCAAAGGTTATTCATTGGAATGGATGGAATCCTATTGGTCCTGGAAACATTGTGACTACTGAGAATGCTTAGATTTTTAAAGTTTGATACAACTCGTATAGTTGAATGGTGATGATGAAGATCCTTCCTACGCATGTGTTTGTCATTTCATATAGACTTGTTTTATGTCTTTTAGGTTTTGATTTCTCAGTAATTATAGCAGTCTGTCTTAATCTTTGTGACATAGCCTGGCCATGCATAGTTTCTTACTCCTGTTCCGTAAACGTTGTCAAAAAAAGTAGAAAAAATACTGAAAAACCTATGAAGGCGGGATAAAACCTTATGGTGAAAATTGAATGTAAAGTATCATGTTTTTTGTCGAAGTTTTGTTATTTGTAAGATTGAATATGCTAAATCCCTAGCATCACCATGATATGTAATTGCAACATTATAACAACTCAATTTTCAAATGAGCATGCACAGCCAATGTTTTAAAGCAAATCGATCATCACCAACACCATGACACCCTGTTTATAATCATAGAGCAAAGGGTGTCGTGGCATCTCATGACACCCTGTTTGATGTCACGGCTCATGTCACATCAACCTTATCAGCCAATTAAAAATTGCAGGGTTTTTCTTAATTAATCTGCCGGTTTATCCGTTAGCTTTTGTTCAGGTAGTATATTGTCTCTCAAGTCAGTGTGAAAAATTGTGTAAATGCATGGTAAGATGATACCGGAATCTTATAGTACGGATGAGGCCATATATTGTCAATCACAGATGAAGAGACTTCAATAAACTCTCACGAGGTGACTGAAAAATGATTGTTTTCGGTATTGCAATACTTAAAGGAGGTGATTCTGCAGTTTTCATCCATAGACAATCAAAAGTATACATATTGACTCTTTTGCCTTTACCCTAGTTAATACAGTGCATATGTTTCGCTTTTATATGGTAATCGAAGAGTTGTAGATCAAGCATGCTTTGCGTGTTGATTGTTGTATATTTACATACCAACGCATCATAACTAGCTAATCTTGCTTCCTTTCTAAGGTTTTATTTATACGTTTTTTAAATCATACAATATACAGTATATCTTTGGCTCATTACGAATATAGTACGAGTAATAGTTTTGTCAACTAAAAATAAAATTTAGTTTATAACATTAAATAAAAACATAAGCGAACAGCTACTTATGCAATAAAAATAAGTCAATATACCGATAATAATTCTAATAGTTTACAAGTTATTGATCTAGCTAGCTGGTACGCCTTTATTAAAAATGTTTCTTGGAGTATGATGTCTAGGTTTGTTTATTTTTAAAATCTTATAATTATTGATCAAACAAACACACTAGACGAGTAGATGGGTATCTATGTAGCAACATGATTTTATAGCAATTGAGATGTTTTACTTAAGTGTTTTGTTTAACGTTTATGCATATAATGTAAAACAATTAAAAAGTAACTGAAAAAAGATTGTAATATATAGTAATTTATCTCAAAGAATGATCTTTAAGATGTATTAAAGAACAAATTTAAAATTGTTTCAAAGAATGTATAAATATTTAGTGAAGCTGAAAATGAAATATAACACCATTTAGTTAAAACATTCATTTTTTTCCTATAATATTGTTTTTTCTAGTGTGTTTCTACAAATGATGTGTCATATATATATATATAGTTAAAATTATAAATATAAATAATTTATACTAAATGTGATCGGTTAAATTTTAAATGATAGTTAGAAGATGTTGGAAAATTTAATGCACTTGTGGGATTAGTCCACACCTTGTAATGGGTTAGGAGGTACGGAGTGTACACCCATAAGGTCCATGAACACCCTGACTCTAATAGTAGTTTGTATTGGTAGTGTTTGTGAAAAGTACTGATTGTGGTTTCCACTGTTATGCAGTGTTTCCAATGAAGCAGCGGTGTTTCCACTGAAGCAGTGGTGTTTCCATTGAGCGATGTTTCCCTTCTTTGGTGCTATGAAGGTCTTGATGAAATCTTTGCTTGTAGCAGACTTTGGCCTATTCAAGTGGCGATTACAATTGCATTATGACCGCGTTTAATTGGTCATGTAACCACTAACGGCTATAATGGGGATAATTATGAGGCTATTAATGGGCCGATTAATACTCATAATTCCATTTGACTAGCTAAGAGTATTCTCCTATAAATAGGAGATCTGTTTATGCATGAAAACAC
Source organism: Chrysanthemum lavandulifolium (assembly GCA_022545495.1). Taxonomy (NCBI): domain Eukaryota; kingdom Viridiplantae; phylum Streptophyta; class Magnoliopsida; order Asterales; family Asteraceae; genus Chrysanthemum; species Chrysanthemum lavandulifolium. Next base: position 265,673,504 of record CM040238.1, read on the forward strand.
ACAGAAAACGATTAACACTTATAAGCGCAAGGGTTATAGAATTGTGCCTAATTCCATTTTGGTCTTATCTCAAGTAGATATTCGTGTAACCTAGGCATTTGGGTCGAATAGTTTACTTTGGAAAGTGATCACACGATTCTAAGTGATATCCGGTAACCACCTAGTGGTATTTGTTTCTGCTCAATTGATTATCTAACCCTGTTCTGGGAGATACACACCAACAATCAAAGTAAACCATTTTGTGATAATCAATGGCTGCTGCTGCAATGAGACATATGGCTTCAAACTTTTCCAAGCTTGATAAGTTTGAAGGGGTGGACTTTAGGAGGTGGCGGAAGAAGATGCACTTCTTGGCATCAAGCATAAGTCCAGTGTATGTCTTGACTACACCTATTCACGATGATAGGGATGATGCAACAGGATGGAGCGATTAGGAGGTGAAGCAAATGGGAGAATGATGATTACATATCAGAGGTCTTATTCTCGATGGTATGTCGGATGCTCTGTTTGATATTTATCGAACATTAAATCTTCCAAAGAAGCTGATTCCTTGGATGCCAAATATATGGTGAGGATGCATCAAGTAGAAGTTTCTTTTAGTAATTTCACAAATTACAAAATAAGCGATTCAAGACCGGTTATGGAACAATACAATGAACTTCTTGGTATACTTGGAAGGTTTACACAACATAATATGCACATAGATGAGTCTATTTAGGTCTCTTGTGTCATTGACAAACTCCTCCTTCTTGGAAAGATTTCAAGCATACCTTGAAACATAAGAAAGAGGAGTTAACTGCAGTTGAGTTGAGCAATCATCTGCGATTGAGGAATATCTCAAGGTGCGGGATCTTGACAAGCCAAAGAGTAGCAATGTTCTTGGTGCATCATTGTCAATATGGTGGAGCATAACAACTCCACGGTACAATGACAACAAAAGGCAAACGAAATATCATGATAACACAAGGCGATCCAAACAAGAAGGCAACACCTACTTGTTGGAAATGTGCAAACCGGGTCACATTAAAAGGCTGCAAGGTGTTAAAGTTGGTGGTAAAGCCAATGGATCGTGCACTAATGGTTCGTGGAGTGTTGGTTCTTCCAACTCACTTAAAGGTCGAATATGGTTAATAAGTCTTTCGTGATTTATTATGTTACATATATATCGAATCTCATTATGTCGGGATGATGATGTTGCGTGGTGGGTTGACTACGGTGCAACAGTTCATGTGTGTAAAGATAGGCGGTTCAAGACTTATGAGTCACCGAATGATGGTTCTATTCTTCACATGGGAAATGAGTCAATGACCTTGGTGCATGGTCATGGTTGTGTAGATCTTAGGTTTAGTTCTGGAAAGATTGTAACTTTGTTCAATATTATTCATGTTCCTGATAAAAGGAAGAACTTGGTTTCAAGTAGCGTTTTGAATAATCATGGATATAAACAAGTTATTGAATCTGATAAATTTGTTCTTTCTAAGAATGGTGTTTTTATTGGTTTTGGTTATTTATGTAATCAAATGTTCGGGCTTAACATTACCGATAGTGTATTTATTGCCGATAGTGTTAATTCCGCCTTTATGACCACCACCGACTGGACCGACTCTACCCTTTGGCATGCTAGACTTGGCCATGTACACTATAAGAGAATGCAAGATATGTCTAAGGATGGGTTAATCTCACATTTGACATGGACACCGAAAAGTGTAAAACTTGCATGTTGACCAAGATAACCAAGAAACCTTTTCGAGGGTGTTAGTCGTGAGACTAAGCTCTTGGAGCTTATACACGATGACTGTGTGATTTGCATGCCACTCCATCTTTGGGGAATAAGAAGTACTGTGACATTTATTGATGATGCTTCTAGGTTTTGTTATGTTTATTTGTTACATACTAAAGATGAAGCATTAGATAAATTCAAAGTGTTTAAAGCGAAGTTAAATTACAACTTGGGTCTTTGATCAAAATATTAAGGACTGATAGGGAGGTGAGTACATGGATACTACGTATTTCGATCATTGGTATAATCCATGAAACGACTACCCTTATACTCCTCAAAGAAATGGCATTTCGAAAGGAAAAGCGGTCTTGAAGGAGATAGTTAATTCCATGTTGTCCTATTCGGAGATCGAGTCAAGGATGCAGGGTGAAGCTATGTAAACAACTTGATATTAAATAGGGTTCCCAACAAAGGAAAAAGGTTACCCTTATGAACTCACGGACTAAAAGGAAACCCAACCTGAACTATCTCAAGTTTTGGGGTTGTAGGGCTGTTGTAAGACTCTCTGATCCAAAGTTGAAAACTTTGGGTGAAAGAGGCATTGATTGCATCTTTGTTGGATATGCTGAGAATTCCAAGGCTTTTATGTTCTATGTTATTGAACCTAATAAACATGTTTCAATTAACTCCATAATTGAATCAAGGGAGGCAAATTTGATGAGAATAGATTCTCATCAGTCCCTAGACCAAGTATGAGAATTCCTAATGGAACTCATGACACTGGTGTATCAGAAGTCCCTGATGATGAACCATCGGTGGTCCCCGATGAGGTTGTGGTTCAACAACACGAACCTATGCTTAGAAAGAGCAAATGGGTCGTGACTCCAAAGTCATTTGGACTGAGTTTCAAGCGTATTTAGTTGAAGGAACAAGGGATGATGTCTCGATCAATACTCCTATTGCTTCATTGTTAAGGATGATCCCAAGACATTTGAAGAAGCAATGAAGTCCGGGACATTGCTTTACGAAAAGAAGCAATCAATGTTGAGATGGATTCCATCATGGGCAACAACACTGGGTGTTGATTGATCACACCAGTTGCAAACCTTTGGGTTGCAAATGGATTTTCAAAAGGAAAATGAAAGTAGATGGAACTATTGAAAAGTTCAAGGCTAGACTAGTCATTCGTGGCTTTAAACAAAAGTCGGGATAGACTATTTTGATACTTATGCCCACGTGGCTCGTATCGATACCATAAGACTTCGATTGCTTTGGCATCTATTCACGTCGATTATTCATCGGATGGATGTGAAACGACTTTCTTGAATGGTGAATTAGATGAGGAGGTTTATATGAACCAACCTCGAGGCTTCATCATGCTGGCAATGAAAACAAGGTGTATGGCGATTAAGTCTCTTTATGGACTTAAGCGGGCACCTAACAATGGCATCAAATATTTGATGAAGTGGTTTTGTCTAGTGGTTATGTTCTTATCCGGTGACAAGTGTGTATATAGCAAATTTGATGAATCGGTAAAGGGTCATCATTTGTCTATATGTTGATGACATGTTGATCTTTGTGACCAAAATTAGGTTGACTTGACAAAGGAATTTTTGTCATCAAGCTTCTCCATGAAGGACATGGGGAGGCGATGTTATCCTTGGTATAAGGATTAAACATGAAAGTAATAGAATTTCTATCTCTCGGTCTTATTATATTGAGAAGATGTTGAGAAAATTCAATTACTTTGATTGTACTCTCTGAGTACACATATGGATACTTGTGAGAAGTCGATGCCTAATAATGGCAAAGTGTATCTCAACTTGAGTATTCTAGGGTAATTGGGCTTTATGTATGTCATGACTTGTACAAGACACGATATTGGTTTTGTAGTGGGAAAATTGAGCGGTATACTAGTAATCCTAGTGCTCATCGGTGTGAAGCGCTCAAAAGATCAAGTATTTGAAGAGAACTATGGATTATAGTCTCATATCTTGGTTACCCATCGTTGTTGGAAGGATACCGATGCAAGTTGATCGATAACATTGAAGACAATTAAATCTACCGGTGGTCGGGTATTCTTACTTGGTGGAGGTGCAATTTCTTGGGCATCCAAGCAAACTTGCATCACCAGTTCAACAATAGAATCTGAATTTGTGGCTTTGGTCTGGCGCTAGTAAAGAAGTTGAATGGTTGAAAAACTTGCTTCGAGATTCCATTGTTGTCAAACCTATAGCACCTATTTTTATCCGTTGTGATAGTGCAACTACATTGGTCGAGGCTTATAGCCGATGTACAATGGTAAGTCTAGACACTTAGGTGTCGGGCATAGCATGATTCGTGACCTTATCATGAATGGGGTGGTATCTATAGGTTTGTTAGATCTCAGTAACTTAGGCGATCACTTGACGAAGGGATTAGCTAGATATAGTTATAAAGTCCGCTAAAGGGATGAGTTTAAGTCCAACTTAGTCACCGAATGCTAGGACACCCAACTCCTCCTAAGGAAACTTGGGAGCCGAGTTCAATGTGGAAAGTGAACATTCGTTAATTTGGAGCACATGTTTTATTTACATCCCAGGTTGTGCTCGTAACTCGCCGAAAGGAGGATGAAGTCTTTACTTAATGGTTAATTTTCTTTGAAAAAGTGCTTGGCGAGCATGAATAAAGAGGAACCACCTATGTAAATGTTGAAGTTTTGCCGCTCAGGAGCTTTTGGACTTTTAGCTTTTACAACATTTATGAATTTTGGATATGGACACATGGCTTGTATAGTGTCAGGAGCTGATAAGTGTTTGAAAACTTGTATGTATTTTATCTTCAGGTATTCAAATGGGTTGAAGGGTTCAATTCTTAGAACACACTGATTCTCGAATATTTGAACATGTAATTTACTAAGATGGAAATTTAATCCTCAGGACATTTTCGTTTATGCACATGTTTTGATTAATGTTTGTTTTCATGTAAAGGAAGTGAACTAAATTTGGGGAGGATTGTTGGAAAATTTAGTGCACTTGTGGGATTAGTTCACACCTTATAATGGGTTAGGGGGTATGGAGTGTACACCCATGGGTCCATGAACACCACGACTCTAATAGTGGTTTGTATTGGTAGTGCTTGTGGAAAGTACTTATTGTGGTTTCCATTGTTATGCGATGTTTCCACCAAGCATTGGTGTTTCCGAAGCGTTGGTGTTTCATCGAGCGGTGTTTCCACCGCTGGTGCTATGAAGTCTTGATGAAATCTTTGCTTATAGCGGGTTTGACCTATTCAGGTGGCGATTACAAGCTGCATTATGACTACGTTTAATTGGTCATGTAACCACTAACTATTATAATGGGGATAATTATGAGGCTATTAATGGGCGATTAATACTCATAATTCCATTTGACTAGCTAAGAGTATTCTCCTATAAATAGGAGACTGCTTTATGCATGAAAACACACGAAAATGATTAACACTTATAAGCGTTAGGGTTATAGAATTGTGCCCAATTCCATAACTACGTTTGGTCTTATCCCAAGTAGATATTCGTGTAACCCGGGCTTAGGGTCGAATAGTTTACTTTGGAAAGTGATCACACGATTTCAAGTGATATCCAAGTAACCACCTAATGGTATTTGTTTTTCTTTGAATTGATTATCAACGCATTGGAAATACACACCAATGAAGACAACTTTTATTAAAAAAAAAAAAAAAAAAAAAAAAAAAAAAAAACTTTTCTAGTTAGAAAAATAAAAAATAAAAAGATATTGTAAGTATATTACTTTTTTTTTTTTTTTTTTTAAGCTTTTAAAAGGTTATTTTATTTTATATCGTAATATAGATATGAACATGTACACACCAGATGATGTGATGGTTGATATACCAAATCCTATAATTTTTTTTAAGTAAGACTTTTTCCAAGAATTAAAATAGTTAAGATATTTTTTTAGTTGTATTATATTGTCATAATTTTTTGGTCGTCTTCTGTAGTTCAGGTGTTTTTTTCCATGACAGTTCAAATGGTTGATAAAAAATTTATCATAAAGATATGGCAAATCTTTTTGAGACATTATTTGCTTAGAATTTATTATAGTTAACGTCAGTTGAGTTAGCTTGTTGGTTGCTATGGTTGTTACCAGAGCATACTATGTAGAAGACAATTTCTAAAAACTTATGTAACAACTTTCAACATGAGCAAATTACTCTTAATTTTCCCACAGGAACCAACCAAGCTACGTATACAAGCCTGAAAAATAAACCACAATTTGAACTGCAATTCAATTTGGGTTTGCACCATAGAATTCCATATCCGCAACAACTAGACTCTCTCCTCGAAGTTTTCAGTTAAAAACCTTAAACAGCTTTTAGTTGTTAAAAATACAGGTTTAATTTGCTACATATTTTTAGTGAAATCAGTAGCTTATATGTGTAGGACACCCTTTAAAAAAAGCTTTATTTACCCTTCATATAAATAGACCTGATCACATAATACATTTTCACAACTAAATGTAACCAAAGCTTAATCATAAGTCCTTAAGCCTCTCCACTTACCTGTCACTACTTAGTTTTCAATTTACTAATAATACATGTATATCACACAAAATAACATAAAAGGATTCTTTATAGGTATAAACTCAAAACTTGTTCTGCTGGCAAACAACAGCAAACCACGAACTTAAGCCAACATTATTTATCTAATAATTTATTAGTAATAATTCACTGATGCTAATTTGTTATTACACTTGTAAGTTGTAGCTACTCCCGTTTGACAAAACACATGGAGTGGTCCTATATGTAGTATAAAATTCCTCAAAGTAGCCACCTCATTTTTTGCATCTAGTACGTGGATCCTCGAGCATATATATATATATATATATATATATATATATATATATATATATATATATATATATATATATATATATATATATATATATATATATATATATATATATATATATATATATATATATATATATATATATATATATATATATATATATATATATATATATATATATATATATATATATATATATGAGGATAGTGAATATGGGGTTGTCTCACATATAAGCTTACATGCGAAACCATAAAAAATTATGTCGTTTTAACAAGAAAATATCAAATCTACTCATTTTATATCATGTGCTTCACAATATTAATGTTTTCTATTGATTTTATCACAACATGACTTAAGTTGAGTTCACATTGATACATGCATTTTCTACATCATATTGTTAGGTAATTTTATTAACTAAGAAATTAGCTATAGATTCAACAATGATTTAATTTAATTCACCATTAAAATGCATTTCACTATGCATATATTAGTTCCATTACTCTAATTTTGAAAAAATATTAACCAAAATGACGTATTTTTTAGGGATTTTTGAAGGTTTCGTATGTAAGCTTCGCATGTAAGCTTAGATGTGAGACAACCCCATATTCACTTTTCCCATATATATATATATATATATATATATATATATATATATATATATATATATATATACTAATTATAATACCTGCATACGGGTTTTGACAAAAAAAAAATTATTTTGTATAATCTTGAATAGTTTGTGTTTAAAGGTAATTACATATAATTATATACGTATGCATGAGTTTTTCATTATATATTAATATCCATTAGAATTTGTTAAAATAAAATTTTGTAAAAGTTTCTCTTAGATAACTCAAGATTTAACTATATTTAGCAGACATAAATGCTGATGTTGCTATTTAAATTTCACTATTCATATTATGTTGTACACAAGATGCGAGTTTAATAACACATAATTAGCGTCGATGAAGTTAAAATATATTCCTTAAGTTTTAAAAAAATGTTTTTCTACATATCCTTATATAAATACATAAGAATTACATGGTTCGTTGTTATAAGTACAATACATATATATATATATATATATATATATATATATATATATATATATATATATATATATATATATATATATATATATATATATATATATATATATATATATATATAGGGAAGGATCGATGAAGAAGAAAAATTAAAATGAGAAGAATAAGAAGGATTTCTAACCACATTTCAAATAGGGAGGAGAATTTTAAGGGAGATGATCCATTTTGTAGATGCATCCGAAATGAGTGGTTGTAGTTTCTTCTATCATTCTTATTTTAATTTTCTTCTTATTGATCTAACTCTATATATATATATATATATATATATATATATATATATATATATATATATATATATATATATATATATATATATATATATATATATATATATATATATATATATATATATATATAAGGAGATATGATGCTGACATAAAATGCCACTTGGCATCCCATAATGTCATGTCATATTTCCATGTCATCATTCTATTTACGTGGCATTTTTTTTTAAATGACATGTGGCGTTTTAATTAATATATGTATATTTTTTTTATAAGTTTTAAAATTCGTTTTTGTTTTTGTTAAATTCGTTTATGTTTTTGTTAATTTTTAATTTTAAAAGTATTTTATTAAAAAGAAGACATTTGTTGGAGTTGAACTTTGGTCATTCATGATTTTTGTAAACAACTTACCACTAGAGTAAATTGTTTTTTGATTTATATCTTTCAAATCAATACAAATAAGAAGATGATAAAAATCCTCGCAATTTGTATTTTCGGAATGTATATTATGAAGATAACAATTAAAAAAATTATGATATATATTATTTACAAGATATTTATACCATATATATTTTAACCTATTTTTTTTTTTATAAATACACCCTATTATATTATTCCTAAACATAAGAATCCCTAAAAGTTTAATCGAGTTCTTAGTTTTACAGTGAGTAATTGATGATGTCTAAAACTCATCATTTTTGTCTTGATATAGATCGCAAAATCATCTCGAAACACTCGAAACACATCAAAATGATCAAAATATCACAAATCAGTGTTTTATGTGTTTTAAATTCAAAATGTCAAAATCGATGAAAACATATCAAATTTACAAAATTGCGCTTTAGTCCCCAAGTTTCAAAAATTGTCAAAAAATCCCCGAGCACAAAATTTCAAAAGAAAAGTCACCAAAGGTCCTTTTAAAATCATAAGTTGTCAAATTTAGTCCTTTGGTGAAAAATATCAAAAGTTTGAGAAAATTACAAAAATGGTCCTTCAACTTTGAAAATTGGCGGAAATGGCCCTTGGAAAATGACAAAGTGGCAAGTTAGGTCCTTATACTTTTGAAGATTGTCAATTATGGTCCTTGGAAGAAACTTTGAAGTGTTGGCAGTTATGGTCCTTATATTTTCAGAAGTGACAACAATGGTCCCTATTAATATTAAACCCTTTACACTAATTTTGGACCCCCTTTCACAAATCTTGGACCCCTGTCATTTAACCCCTTGTGAACCCCCTGGTATTAATAATCCCAGTCAACCAATTGGTTTGACTAACCACTTGGCGCCCAAAGTCTTCACCTCCTCCAACTGCCATGCCTGCTACCCTGCTAACACTCCACAACACCATCCCCCCAGCTCACATTTTCTTCTCCTTGTCCCCCCACCTCAACACAAATCCAAGAATCATTTAATGATCCTTCAACCCCCTCACTCAACCCTCCACCTGTTAAAACCCATTTTGGCGCCAAAAACAATCAAACGGCCAAAATTCACTTGACTCATCCAATGGTCTCAATTCCTGGTGGGATATGCTCAGAAAGTCAAGGGGAAGCATTTGGAGTATAAAAGAGGAGAGAAGAAAGAAGCAATGGCAGTAGATAGTAGTTTCAAATTTTCTTAAATGTCGTTTTTTTTAATTAATGTTTTAGTTTAAAGTAAATGATGTAATATTAGTTTCTATGTATTGGATTTAAGCTAATTAAGAGTTTGTAATCAAGTTTCATTCCTAATTCCAAGTTTCATTTCATTTTCAAGTTTTACTTACACTGTTACAAATTTTAATTTCAAACCAATGTGTTAAAGCTCTCAAGTAGTTTATCTTAACTCAAACATTCTCATTCAAGCCTATTAAAGCTTGTGATAAGCTTGAGAATCAGTTTTAAGCAAATTTGTTAGAAAGTCAACAAAAGTCAAACGGGTTTAATTTGGAAGTCAAACTCAGTTCTGGGTCATTATGTGTTCTTAAGATGTTTTGTGAATAAGTTTTAATTCAGTTTTTATCCAAGGATTGCTTGATTATTGTTTTCTCTTGTTATGCTAATCTTTTAAGTAGTGTTTGGTTTAAGCTTATTCTTGGGTCTAAAACTGTTTTCACCCACTTTGACTCTCAAAGTCAAAGTGGTTAAAGGTTTAAACAAGTTTTTTAAAGTAGAGTTTAGCTTAGTTTCCAAAATTTTGCAAGTTTTAGCTAAAGAAAGAAGCAAACTGCGCATCGTTATCGTAGTCCTAAAGCAAAGACTTTCTTCATTGTTTGAACACCATTTTAGTAGCTTATTTTAGTCAAAACTTGGTCCAAATTGCTTTTCTTGTATTTTCACATACCCATCTCAACATTTGTTTAGCTTATTTGTCACTTAGGATCATTTTACTTAGCTTAAAATTGCTTCTAAATTCGTCCAAAACCCATTCACATCCTTGTTTACAAAGACCAACATACCCTTTTCTTAGCTTATTATTAAGCCATTCTAGGCTTATTCTTAGCTCCCAAATAGATTTTAGGTAAACCCCACCCTAGTTTGCATATTAGGTCTCCTTGTAGGATTAGGATTAGAGTTAGTGCTTATTTTAAGCTCTAAAATACCCATTTAGCCATCGTTAGGGACCTGCTTCAAGCTTGATCCATTGCAGCCCTTATTTAGAGCTTATTTCCCTTTTGCCTTAGCTTATTTAGGATCCCTTAGTGCTTATTAGGTGGCATAGATTAGGTGTACCAATTTTTAGCTTATTTCATGCTTATTTCGTGCCTACATTGTCTCTTTCATTTAGCCTAAATCTGCCTAAAGGGTGTTTGTTTTTATCTCATGAGAATCATGTGGATAAGGGTTCTAAACTGCTTATTCCAAGGTTTTGGTAAAAGTTGTTTTTACAAAAAGTTCTTATTTTTGTCTTATTTATAAGTTGCAAAAAGAAAAGTTTGAAAAAAAAATGATTTGCAAAAAGGTGCAGGGGTGGGATTCGACCCCCTGACCTCTAGCTCACAAACTCAACACCACGAACTCAAACCAACTGCCCTAGGGTCTTTTCATGTTTAATCTTGCACCATTTGATATTTAAGTACACATAGCAGTTTATAACTACTAGCTTATTTTAGCTTATTAGTTGCTTATTTCGTTAAGTAGTACACCAGTTTTTTATTTTTCTTAAAATCAGTATAACTTAAAGTATTTTCTGTGAAATTTTCAGATTTTTCTAAAATAGTTTAGTATTTTTTATAATTAAATTAGATTAAATTAGTTTTTAATTCGTAATAAATAATTTAAAACTCAAAAAAATATTCCGCTTTTCCTAAAATTTTCTTTTGTCATGTAGTACGTGGGAAAATTGTTTTCATATTCGTAGGACCTTTATTTCATAAATTTTACGTTTTATCTTGCGCTCCAGCGTATTTTTCGTAAATAACGCACGTTTTCATTTTAAGTAACGTTTTTAAGTAATTTAAGTTTACGTTTTAGTTAAAATAGTTTATTTAAGTCATTTTATTTTATATTTCATAAACGTTCATCATTGTAAAAATAGTGATAGCGTTTATTTAATAGATTTTATCTTTTTAATTTTCTTAATTTGCATTTAAGTCGCTTTTATTTATTTCCTTTTTCCGTAGTGTAGTATTCAATCCTAATCCTTTCGATCGCTATCTTTAGTGATCATTCTATCGTCTCAATCGGTGTTGAACACACCATTGAGTCTCCAGTGGGACATAACGACCCGGAATCCTCAGATTCTCCGATCTTCATTTGCATCCGTGCTTAAGCGCTTTAAGTCTTTTGACTTGACTGCTTGGAGCAGATCAAAATTTTAGCTACCACGGGAGGCTTCATGTGTTTAGCCTTTTCAGATCCCACTCTTGCACATACCCCATCTTTTGTAAAAGTTTTTGTAAAGTTATCGGAAAATCCAAAGTTCATTAACACTTTTCCTAAAGTGTTAAAACGCCAAAATATTTTCGTCTTTGTTGTTATCATCATGTTTTCAAAACACCAAAATATTCCTCTTTATCCTCTCACCTTTTGATTCTTCATTTCTTACCCTCGATAACCTTTGATTCTTTCTATGTCTTATCCTCACCTTCTTGATTGTCAATGGTGTGGTGGTCCTTATAATGGTGGCAATTGCCCGGTTGTAGCATGGTGGAATCGTGAAACGGGTCCGTTTATAACTGGGATCCCTATTCCTACCATAACACATCGATTTATTCCATCGGCTACCACACTGTGATACTCAGCATTTTTGTTGTGAGTATCGTGGTGGTTCACACTCAGATTCGATTGTCAATCGGAAACACGCTTGTCTATGAGCGGGTTCCCGATAACGATTATGACTACAACACATACCACTCACGGCCACATCGGTTGTAATTGTTGTGAGTATTATGGAGGTCCTCACCCTAGCTCGGATTGTCAAACAGGAACCCATTTCCTTGTTACGATTACGACTCTTCGTATCAAGACCAACCTCCACAAGACCAAATGATTCAAGCGACTCATGAAACTACGATGCACCTTTCATCAAGACTCGGAGTTATTAAAAGAACTTAAGGAGGAGTCGGCTATGTCATCCCATAATCCAAATGAAAATCAATGGAAGTTTTGTTAGTCAAGAGCGAGTCGCTAAATTAGATTCCCATTGCGTTTGAAAAATGCATTAGGGAATCAATTGCAAAGAAAAAGCGCCAAATCTAGCTCTCGATTCCGTTTCATTCTCCGATGACGATGATGATGAAGATATCCTTGATATCTTACAATTTTATAACGGTTCATCAAGTTCATCGCTTGAAACTCCTTCCATGAAAAGCCGTGGAGAAAAGACTATGATGGAATTACTAGCGGAAGAACAAATGTTAAGTATTAAACATATGTATGCTAGTCCGTCTAATCTCCTCGATCTGTTGTTATCACACCGATATTCCACTCACACTCTAAACATGGGGATGAGCTTAGCACTATTCCGAAATGGAATCGTCTAGTGTTGAGGACCTTATCCCAATCGAGAGAGTCACGGGAATTTTGATCATCCGTGTGATATTCCTTTCCTCTTGAGTGTTCTCAAGATCATTTTGAAACTTTCTCGATCTTAGCGACGATTGTGCTTCATATGGAGACATCGAGTGCGTTGAGGCATCACTTCCTCAACTGATGTCGATCCCCTTCGAGGAGTTCTCCGTGAACTCACTCACATCAATCCACTCTTTGATCTCGGTCGATCCGGGAGACTGAAAGTCTCATTGATAATGATCGTTCACTCACTTCTTATCCCAACAATCCAAATGAGAATGTTGATCCCTTTGTTCCCGAAACATTCAAAGCTACTTTCACTAATCCTCTATTTGAATTCAACTCTGAATTCACTTCAATTTCTGAGAATCCACTCTTTGATACTCAGACTAAGGATAGTGATGAGCCCACAATGGAACAAGAGTTCACAAATTCACGTCATGTGATTGATTCTCTTCATGAGGAGTTCTCCGGTGAACTTTCTCATATCATATCTCCGCTGGAGTATGATTGCTTGGATGGCAAAAATCATGATCGGGGGGAGAGAATCTCAATTTGCATAGTTATGACAAATCTTCCCACCCTCCCCACCGAGATGCCTTCCAAACCAAAGAGCTCTACCAAGAAAATCCAAATAAGTGCAACTGCACTTAATCCCGAGGAAGAAGATCTAGTTATGATTGTTATCATGATCTTCCTTCTTTTCTTCACCTACTCGGTGACTTCCTCTCTTCTTCACTCCTTCGGGAATGAAGACACTATCTTTGACCCCGGCATTTCCATATATCATCTGTGAGCCGGGTCTGTCTTTCTATGTATATCTCATCGGTGTGGAACTTTCTCGTGCTTCAAATGTTTGTCCAAACATCTTGAATGAAAGTCCGATGGAGATTATTTCTTCCACTTTGCTTCCCCATGAACCAATGAATTCGGGGTCGAGTCAAGCTAGCGACTCGGAAATCAAAAACAAGAGACGCATCATATGGGTTTTCACCCATATTTCGCCTTCTCACCCTTTCTACCACCTAAGTGTGGGGTGATGCCCACATGTTATATATATATATATATCTAAAAAAAAAAAAAAAAAAAAAAAAAAAATCCTTTCTAAATAATGGCCGTAGTATTTCCCTTTACGTTCTTTGTTTCGCATAACTGCGGTACTTTGAATATCGAGGCGATATTCATTTCTAAGTGTGGGGAATTTCGCTAATTTCATATATTATCTATCCAATTCCCGCTTTTGGCCAAAATTTTTTTTGGAGTAAGTGTTTTACACTTACTCATTTGTTATCGATCCGCCTTGTCTCGTAAGACAAAAGGATTGGCTAATCCAGAGCAAACGGCTCTTGGTAAAGATATATCAAATCCATTTATATGGCTTGCAATTTGCCCAAAATTGTATGGTTCTTCACTCTCCCATCATCCTCAAAAGATAATGAGTTGGCTAGCCCGCAAGATTATGGCTTGTGGTAAAGGCGTGGAAAACCATAATTGGTATTCACTCACCAAAGATAATATTGATAATTTATCTAAGAGTTGGCTAGTCCGAGATGGGTACGGCTCGGTAAAGACAAACCAAACCGTTGAAAGTCGGTGGTTTGCTCAAAATCACATGGTTATCGGTGTACCATGGTTCTTACTTGAATCGAAACATTTGGCTACTCCAAGTAATGGCTTTTGGTAAAGAGTTTAAAATCCATTATGTTTTCTCAAATCATTGCTAGGGACTAGCAATATCTCGATGTGGGGGATTGATGAGTGTCTAAAACTCATCATTTTTGTATCAGATAGATCGCAAAATCATCCGAAAACACTCGTAAACACATCAAAATGATCAAAATATCACAAATCGGTGTTTTATGTGTTTTAAATTCAAAATGTCAAAATCGATGAAAACATATCAAATTTACAAAATTGCGCTTTAGTCCCCAAGTTTCAAAAATTGTCAAAACAGTCCCCGAGCACAAAATTTCAAAAGAAAAGTCACCAAAGGTCCTTTTAAAATCATAAGTTGTCAAATTTAGTCCTTTGGTGAAAAATATCAAAAGTTTGAGAAAATTACAAAATGGTCCTTCAACTTTGAAAATTGGCGGAAATGGCCCTTGAAAATGACAAAGTGGCAAGTTAGGTCCTTATACTTTTGAAGATTGTCAATTATGGTCCTTGAAGAAACTTTGAAGTGTTGGAAGCTATGGTCCTTATATTTTCGAATGACAACAATGGTCCCTATTAATATTAAACCCTTTACACTAATTTTGGACCCTTTCACAAATCTTGGACCCTGTCATTTAACCCCTTGAACCCCAGTATTAATAATCCTACCAACCAATTGGTTTGACTAACCACTGCGCCCAAAGTCTTCACCTCCTCCAACCGCCATGCCTCGCTACCCTCGCTAACACTCCACAACACCATCCCCCATTTCACATTTTCTTCTCCTTGTCCCCCACCTCAACACAAATCCAAGAATCATTTAATGATCCTTCACCCCTCACTCAACCCTCCACTGTTAAAACCCATTTTGGCGCCAAAACAATCAAACGGCCAAAATTCACTGACTCATCCAATGGTCTCAATTCACGGTGGGATATGCTCGAGAAAGTCAAGGGAAGCATTTGGAGTATAAAGAGAGAGAAGAAAGAAGCAATGGCGAGTAGATAGTAGTTTCAAATTTTCTTAAATGTCGCTTTTTTTAATTAATGTTTTAGTTTAAAGTAAATGATGTAATATTAGTTTCTATGTATGGATTTAAGCTAATTAAGAGTTTGTAATCAAGTTTCATTCCTAATTCCAAGTTTCATTTCATTTTCAAGTTTTACTTACCTTTGTTACAAATTTTAATTTCAAACCAATGTGTTAAAGCTCTCAAGTAGTTTATCTTAACTCAAACATTCTCATTCAAGCCTATTAAAGCTTGTGATAAGCTTGAGAATCGGTTTAAGCAAATTTGTTAGAAAGTCAACAAAAGTCAAACGGGTTTAATTTGGAAGTCAAACTCGATTGGGTCATTATGTGTTCTTAAGATGTTTTGTGAATAAGTTTTAATTCGGTTTTATCCAAGGATTGCTTGATTATTGTTTTCTTGTTATGCTAATCTTTTAAGTAGTGTTTGGTTTAAGCTTATTCTTGGGTCTAAAACTGTTTTCACCCACTTTGACTCTCAAAGTCAAAGTGGTTAAAGGTTTAAACAAGTTTTTTAAAGTAGAGTTTAGCTTAGTTTCCAAAATTTTGCAAGTTTTAGCTAAAGAAAGAAGCAAACTTCCATCGTTATCTTGAGTCCCAAAGACGACTTGTCTTTGTTTGAACACCATTTTAGTAGCTTATTTTTAGTCAAAACTTGGTCCAAATTGCTTTTCTTGTATTTTCACATACCCATCTCAACATTTGTTTAGCTTATTTGTCACTTAGGATCATTTTACTTAGCTTAAAATTGCTTCTAAATTATGTCCAAAACCCATTCTGTCACTGTTTTTACAGCAGCCAACATACCCTTTTCTTAGCTTATTATTAAGCCATTCTAGGCTTATTCTTAGCTCCCAAATAGATTTTTAGGTAAACCCCCACCCCTAGTTTGCATATTAGGTCTCCTTGTAGGATTAGGATTAGAGTTAGTGCTTATTTTTAAGCTCTAAAATACCCATTTAGCCACTGTTAGGGACCTGTTTCAGCAGTCCATTGCAGCCCTTATTTAGAGCTTATTTCCCTTTTGCCTTAGCTTATTTAGGATCCCTTAGTGCTTATTAGGTGGCATAGATTAGGTGTACCAATTTTTAGCTTATTTCATGCTTATTTCGTGCCTACATTGTCTCTTTCATTTAGCCTAAATCTGCCTAAAGGGTGTTTGTTTTTGCTTCTGTGAGAACTGTTGTGGATAAGCAGTTCTAAACTGCTTATTCCAAGGTTTTGGTAAAAGTTGTTTTTACAAAAAGTTCTTATTTTTGTCTTATTTATAAGTTGCAAAAAGAAAAGTTTGAAAAAAAAATGATTTGCAAAAAGGTGCAGGGGTGGGATTCGACCCCCTGACCTCTAGCTCACAAACTCAACACCACGAACTCAAACCAACTGCCCTAGGGTCTTTTCATGTTTAATCTTGCACCATTTGATATTTAAGTACACATAGCGTTTATAACTACTAGCTTATTTTAGCTTATTAGTTGCTTATTTAGTTAAGTAGTACACCGCTTTTTATTTTTCTTAAAATCAAGATAACTTAAAGTATTTTCGTGAAATTTTCAGATTTTCTAAAATAGTTTAGTATTTTTATAATTAAATTAGATTAAATTAGTTTTAATTCGTAATAAATAATTTAAAACTCAAAAAATATTCCGCTTTTCCTAAAATTTTCTTTTGTCATGTAGTACGTGGAAAATTGTTTTCATATTCGTAGGACCTTTATTTCATAAATTTTACGCTTTATCTTGCGCCCAACAGTATTTTTCGTAGTAAATAACGCGTTTTCATTTTAAGTAACGTTTTTAAGTAATTTAAGTTTACGCTTTAGTTAAAATAGTTTATTTAAGTCATTTTATTTTATATTTCATAAGCGTTCATCATTGTAAAAATAGTGATAGCGTTTATTTAATAGATTTTATCTTTTAATTTTCTTAATTTGCATTTAAGTCGCTTTTATTTATTTCCTTTTCGGAGTGTAGTATTCAATCCTAATCCTTTCTCGATCGCTATCTTTAGTGATCATTCTATCGTCTGAATCGGTGTTGAACACACCATTGAGTCTCCGTGGGACATAACGACCGGAATCCCTGTATTCTCCGATCTTCATTTGCATCCAGCTTAAGCTTTAAGTCTTTTGACTTGACTGTTTGGAGCGCATCAAGAATCCCTAACTTTTTTTTTTTTTCGACGTTGAACAAGTTTTTTTATCGACTTATAACTGTAAAAAGTTTTGTAGTTTTTTTAGTTTTATAGTGTTATCAGATATCAAATATTGCTTTTACTGTGTTAACAGATATCTGATAGAAGGATGGAGTCCCAAAAAGAGCAAGGCAGATTTAGACAAATATCGCTGTTTGTTTTTGTTGAAAACAGTGTGTTGCACTTTTTGACGACTACGGTGGCATGGTAAGCATTGTCTCTTTCATTACTGAAAGTTCATCCTTGACAACTATAGAACTTTAACTTCTATGTAAGCACTGGAACAGGTTTATCTGATGTAGTTGTTATATACTTTATAAATGGTTTCAAGCTATTATGCTTGGTGCTATATGAGTATATGACTTGAGTTTTATCTCATGTGATTACGATATTAATAGTTTGTACTTGACCAATTGTTGTGTGGAATTGCGGATGACACCATTGTTCAATGTATCCTTGAGCAAGGTAGGATTTAGTCTACATAAACGGCTTGATTACTTGAACCCATTGTTAGCTTCATTGGTCGCAGATCATATAATGATAAACTTGAAGCTTGGGAGCCTCTTGTTGAACCGGTTGATGCTGTCTTAAGGTCATATGTTATCACCTCTTATATGGTTCTATATTTTTTTACCCCATGATCTTAATTTACTAGAAAAATTATATACACAATCCTCTAAATGTAGTGCCATCATTTGCAACAGGTATGCATTGACTTTTGAGGTCAAATGCAGCAAACCTCAACGTCAAAACTGGTATGAGTTTTTCTTTTTATAAACTTTACTTTAATGTTTATTCAAGAAACTAAACATGACTTGAAAATAGTATTTTTATTTATCTCTAGGCTTCTGATTGACGGTTCACTGATATTAGGAAATTCAGTTTAAGAATAGACTCTATAAAACCTGAAATATCTACAAAACAGGGATATTAAAATCTCCGAACCAGCATATTTATGTAAACGAATACCTATATTTATACTATTATTTTACGAAATAATACATTTATCCGGTCTCTAAAAGGTTGCATGATCTCGCACCGCACTAACTCATCCCCGTTGTTACATGCATTCTTGCAAAAAAGTTACGAAACAATTGATCGATTGGTGCTAAAGCGATTAAGTCTAACAGACTAAAACCGCCAAACACTAATGCAATTAAGATCGAGAGGAATATAGGAATTCACGGGTCGTTAAGTCCCACGGAGGATGAATGGTGTAATAAACACTTGATCGATGGTAGAATGATCACTAAGGATAGTAATCGGTAGGGTTTTGGATGAAAATTATACCTAAAGAAAAGATCTACAAATTAAAGCGACTTAAATGCAAATTAAGAAAATTAAAAAGTTAAAATCTATTAAATAAACGCTATCACTATTTTTACAATGATGTTTTATGTTTTTATAAAACTAAATAACTTAAATAAACTATCTTAACTAAAACGTAACCTTAAATTATCTAAAACGTTACTTAAACCGGAAACGAAGCGTTATTAAATGGCGTATCTGAGCGCAAGATAAAACGTAAATTTTATGAAATAAAAGGCCTAAGAGTGTAAAACTAATTTTCTTACGTACTATTTGATAAAAGAAAATTTTAGAAAAAAAATTTATATTTTTAGACTTTTATATTTTTATTATGAATTAAACTATAAAACACTAATTAAATGTTTAAAATACTAAAACTAATTAGAAAAAATCGAAACTTTTTATAAAATACTTAATACTATTACAAGTTTATAAAATTACAAAAGCGAAAAAGCTAGACCGAATAAGTGTAAATAAGCAATTAAGCTAAATATAAGCTTATTTGGACACAAAAGGGGTAAGTATTAAATAGTGTGAATAAGAACTGAAAAAGTCCCAAGGCGGTTATGTGCGTGTGTGGGTGGTGAGCTGGGTGGCAGAGATCAAATCCAAGGTGGCACTTTTGCAACTTTTTATTTTTGGAATTTTCTTTACAAACTTGTTAAGCACATGATAATAAGCACTTTTAAAACTAAAACTTTTTCAAAAGCAGTTAATAAGCTCAGTATGAGCTTATTTTCTCAACAGTAGCAACAAAATGGAAATAAGCTAAAGAGTAAGCCAAAATGGCTTTTAAGCTAAAAATAGGCAAAGTGAAAAGTGGAAATGAGCTAAATAATGGAAATAAGCTAATATGAAAACTGATTAAGCTTAAAGATTGACAAATAAGCTCTGAGATAAGCTCAAATAAGCACTTAGAAAACCTGTATGCACAGGACACTGTGTTTAATCACTAGGCACCTTTGAGCTAAAAATTAAGCACTTAGATAAGCTATAAGATGAAAACAAAGATTTGAATCAACTAAATGACCAGTTAAGCTATTCAAAAAGCTAAATTACTTACTGTTTGGTTCACTAGATAGCTTGTGAGAAGCTTATTAAAAATTGGAAAACCCACGAGTTAAAACTCGGTGAATCTTGAAAAATGGACAAAATAGAAACTAAATGCGATTTTATCTAAAAAGCTACAAACTTCAAAATTAAGCTTGGATTATTGAAATGGCTTGGTCTACTTTCTAAAAAACCAAATTTTATAAGCTAAGGTACACTGGAGAGCTTTTTACAAGCTCTTGAAGATGCATGTAAACCTGTGCACAGGGCACTGTATTGAAATGGTGTGACAAATAAGCTAAACAAAAAGCTATTAAATAAGCTGTAAATTGAAAATAGGAACTTGTAACCTTGAGACAGCTAGGTTGGCTTCTCAAAAAGCCAAAACACACAGGATTAAGCTAACTTATAAACTCTGTGTGAGCTTGAGAAATTGATAGGCTCACTGATTCACAGGACACATTTTGACTTTTTTAGAAAACTGAAGGTTTGACTTTAATGAACTTTTGATTGATCTAAAACACTGATATTGATGTATTAAGGTGTATGAATACTGATTTGAACAAGTGTACCAACTTCTTAACACAAAACCATGATTATAGAACTTAAAAATTCAACAGACAGATGAACAAGAAGGTTAAAAGGATTTTTGACTTTTTATAGAACTAGGACTGGTTTTAATGATTTGACTGAGTTATTTGCCTCTAATGTGACATGTATCAATAACAAACAACAACTCAAATGGCCTTTAATCCAGCAAACTGAACAAAACCAAACATCCTTTTACAACCTGTTAAGAAGCTTTTCAAAGCTTAACAAAGATTTAGACTATAAACTAGATTGCAGACCTCATATAATCATAAATTAAGACTAAATAAACATTAAACAACAATAATAACTCAATTAAATTCAGAATTGACAAGTATGCTTTAATGACTGTGAAAATGAGATTTAAAGACAACTATGAATTCCAAAGAACAAGCTACTGATTTTAATGTTTAAATAAACTTAACTATAGCTAATAAACATAAAAACAGAAAGATTCAAGGTAATTAACAACTTAATAGTGAAATGCCAAATTAGAACAAAATGCTTACAAATGGCTTTGAACTGAAAACTGAGAACTTAGGCTCAAAGATCACCCCTATTGCTTCCCATGAAGCTCTAAACCCAAGGCAATCCAAAATATACCCTGCTCCAAGCATTCATCAGGTTTCACCATTGATTTTTGATTTTTATCTAATTTATATGAATTTTTTGGTATTTTTGGTTTTTATTCTAAACTGAGTTTTAGAGTATCTAAAAGCTTCAATAAGCTTTCTAAGGAGCTTATGTGTGCTTAAGAGTCCTTATTATCCACTACAAACAACATTCAAACAATTTGAGATTTTGAACTTTGAAAATGCATAAAGCGAAATCATGAACATAAACTGGAATTGATATTAACAAAGGTTTTATTTTACATTGATAATTTGAAATACAGAGCATTAAAGCTTAAACAAACACTGAACTTGAAATTTTACTTAAAAACGACATAAGCTAAAATTACAATTAATCTAGATAACTCTCCAATGACTCCTCTGCTTTCTTTATAGCTTTTCTGAACTCTCCACTTGATTCTGAACATATCCCATCAACAATATCAACCATTGATTCAGTCAAATGTATCTCAGCCATCAAACTTACTTTTGGCGCCAAAATTGAGATAAGGTAGCTTGAGACAGTTTCAAACCAATTAAAGAAGTTTGGAGTGTTATGTGAGGTGTAGGAGACAATTTGTGAAGTAGGCATGGGTTTAGGGTGATTTTTCAGAGAAAACAAAGATTGTGAGATAAACAGTAAAGGTTCAATGGTGGGGATGCATTAAATGCAAGGTGGGCTAATGAGAGGAGGAGGAATGAGCTGGAAAGGGTGGATGAGGTGGAAAGGGTGAGGTGGAGGTGATAAAACCACCTCTGGTTTTGAGTTACAGGGGTGGGGGAGATGGGTCTACAGTGTAGGCGGTTTTATTCGAATTTAAAAACTGGGCCGGGTTACTGTGTTGGGTTGGATTGGGCTTGGGTTGATAATAGAGTCCGTTTGGTTTAGTGTTAACAACAAGGACCTCTTATGCAATTTAGATAAAGTTGAAGGTCTGATTTTTACAAGTTTCCAAACTTTATCACAAGGGTAAAACCTGCCAAGTAAGATTAGCACAAGGACCTTAATTGTTAATTTCCATTTTTACAAATCCAGGGACCAAAACTGTCAATTTAGAAACTATAAGGACCAAACTTGTAATTTTCTCCAAAGTTTATCATAAGGACCATTTTTGTCAAATATGAATAGAACAAGGTTAAAACTTGATAATTTTCACTTTTAAATTAACCAAGGACTATTTTGATATTTTCCAAAGTTCGAGGACTAAAGTTGTCATTTTGTGATTTTTAAACTTTGAAGGGTTTATTTTGACAACTTTTGAATCTCAAGGACCTAAAATGATATTTTACAAGTTTTTGAATTACAGGGACTTATTTTGACAACTTTTGTAACTTCGGGGACTAAAGCGCCAAATATGCAAACTTGATATGTTTTTACCGATTTTGATGTTTTGCATTTAAAACATATAAAACACTTGTTTGTGATATTTTCATCATTTTGATGTGTTTCTGAGTGTTTTCAGATGTTTTTGGCATTCTAACAGTATAAAAATGATAAGTATTTAGACACTCATCACTGACAACCATTGGGAGCTTAGAGACTTTGCTGCCAACCTTGTTTCCCACATATGTAAAAGGTGAAACTTTGAAGCATTATTCTATCAATGTTGCTATTGTTAAGCTAATGAAGTTGACATGCTTCTTATTAACAAGTTGCAATATATTTTGCAGGTTCGTACATAATTATACCAGCCTCCAGACGCTCTTGACTACAATGTTGCTCAAACCATTTTTGGATTGGAAATGGTCGTTGACTCAACACTACAGCGCTGTACAAGGACTATCAGCTCTTGGATCTCATGTGGTAAATAAATACACTATTCCTCTTTTTAACTTCAACTAATGTGCAAATACGTATTATATTCGATGTCATCAACTCTTTTGCGGAGTTAGCCGTATTCTTCCAAATCTTGAGACTAATTTAGGAATTCTTGAACAAATTCTTAATAAAAATTCTCAGAAGTTTTTTTTAACAAAAGGTAGATATGTGACGTTTTATTTGCTTTAGTAAGATCATAATTTCTTGGTGATTTCTGTTACCTTAAGTTGTTTTGTTTTAATAGAAGGTTACTCAAATTTGAAATACAATTAAAGATGGTTACTCTGTGATGCTGTCTAGCTCAATGAGTAACATATAAGTGGTGTCATGCTAATACTCATGTTTCAAAATTTCAGGATCATAAGATTGTCGATCTCTCTGCTTTTCCCCATCGAAAGGCGATGTGGTATTTGCCTATTTGGAAGTCTTAGAGGCTTATAAGCTCTTTTATCAGCCCTTGATTGGAGAAGATTTACTGATTGGCAATAATTGAGCAAACAATTTTGTCGTGATAATAGTCATGGCAGTAGTTCAGTGCATCGATTCCCTTAGGTAGTATAACATTTGGAATTACATAAACATGCTCTGTGTTTATCGTTATTAGTATTGAAAATATTTATGACATTATTAAGATCAACCTTATTTAGGGGTTATTTAAGCATATGGCACCGCTTGGAACTCCTGGAGGTCAATTATTCACATCTCTGAGAATCGACACTTTATCGTATGACTGTGACCGCAAGTCAATGCCATGTTGCAAGTGCCTGCCTTTTGCTGCACCATCACTTGGTGCACGTCACACCTACTTCATTGATTTCCCAACTCCTGATATCTGTGTGACTCAGTCTCATGATAGTTACTCCTCATTCTCTATAATCTTATTTATAATATTAAACCAATAGAAGAGTTGAATAGATTGTGGTGCTTCAGATATGTAGTTGGGATAGCCATGTCTAACTTTGTTAGCGGCTTGAGTTTAGGAAATAATTAGGAGTTTATGTGTCGAAATGAAAAAAGTATTTATAGCATTTGATTGTAGACATCTAATATATTTGAGCCAGTGGCTGAACTTGAAAGATTTTTTAGGGGGGCGAAGTTATGAAGGGGTTAAGTAGATAAATTGTTTCGTGATAGTTATAAATGTTATGTTATTTTCAAGGTGTTGTTTCTTTTGGATAGATCTCTGGATATTACTATTATACATACTTAGCAAGTCAAATTTTTTGGGGAGCCGGGACCCTCCCTTGCCCCTTCTGTGTTTCGCCATTGATTTGGGCGAAGGAGTGATATTGGGTGACACAGTTACAAGATTTGTATCACATCGAAGTTTGATGGTGGTACTTCATGTTTAGCTTATATAAAATCTTTAATTTTATTATAAATCTAAATACTATGCTTCAAGTATGTTTAAGTTGCCAAGTAGCCGGTGATACCGCCTATAAACAGGGAAATAATAGTTAACACCCATCTACGTGTTTCAGGACAAGCTCCGGCATCAAAACCAACCCCAAATCTTACACGTAAGAAGCTGGTTGCAGCTACATGAGCAACAAAATTTTGAAAAAAGATAAAGGTATGGTTCTAAGTTGTACATAATGGTAAAAGTTTAGTGTAGTTGCCCTGTTGCATTATCGAACAGTTTGCATTAAAGCCAACGGAGTAGTTGGGAGTTTAATGATGGATAATAATATATCTTTGTGGGCAAGTATCTTTTAATGCACCTAGGGGGCCAAGAGTGTTGTTAGTATCCTTATACTTATGTACATATGTGTTGTTATTAGCCTTATACTTGAATAAAAACCATGTTAAGTGGCTAAGTTGAGAGATTTTGATAATTAAGATATGAAACATAAGGCTTAACCAATACTGTAGTATTTATCTAATGTATTAGCCAACCAAAGAACCAAGGACAGTAATTTTATAAGCTTAGTATATTCCCAGATGCTTCCATCTCATACATACGAATCTTCCTAAATTGATAGTTTCCACCTGAAACTTTCATAGAAATGTTTGGTAGGACAGAAGATGATGCCCTCATTCTCTGAAGCGGCCCCAAAAAGTCTTGGGAATTGTAGGAAACGGACCCCGAGCAGGAAGGATACTGAAATTTTTAGTCAACGTAACACATTTAATCGATAACCGCAGATGGATTATCAAGTCAGGGGAGATGTAATTCATCTTCTGATGTTGCTACTGATGATGTTTTGAGCAGCCTTTGTGTGGGCCACATTAATAATATATCTTAAATGGGGAAGAAGCGATGCAGTAATTGGGCTTAAGGCATGAATACATCGAGCAATCTCTCAAATTTAGCCTTCATATACATCATTTTCTTCTTCGTGTATATTGTTATAGGTAGGAAGCCTTACAAATGCACTATGTTGGTATATTGGGTTTCATTTAGTGTTCCTAAAATAGTGGGTGGCGAATTTGCGGGATGTTCTCGAAATTGCAATCCTTATATCGTGAAATTGCTTAATTTTAGCTTGGTGACTGATATGGTTTCATATGTTTCTGTATAGGAATTGGAATTAGTAAATGCTCATTCATGCAGCTGCTATAATATGAACCGGTTTGATCCATAATCTAGCCGACATATTTTTCCATGTATTATATATATCCAATCCCCACTAAAAATCGCGAAGCAACTGCTATAATGTGACCCGTTTTGACCCATAATCTAGCCGACATATTTTTCCATGTATTGTATCCAATTTCCACTAAAAGTATACCTCAGGGCTAAAAAGGTAACTTACCCTTTTATAAGTTCGATTCTTGCTCTCATTTTTCATGTGATCGCCAATGTTTGTTGTTTTGGCTTGAAGGAGTTGCTTTGGCAGTTGTCATTACAGACTTTGTGTACCTATTCACCCTTTAGGTGTACTTGTACACAAACGGTTAAGTTTCAATAAAATCTTATGATTTTATGATTTTATATCATTGAAAAAAGTTGTTTATCACTATTAGAAAATATGTTTGGAAAATTCCCTCTTGACTTATAAATATCGTTTTCATATTTTTCTTTAACAAAATAATGGTGGTTAAAAATGTTTGGAAAAGTGGACGTACTTAGTGTCTCCGCCAGCTGAAGAAATGATAATTGATAGACGTGTCTCAAATTTGCAAAGCCCTCCCGATGGCCGGACAACTTATAAATATCGTTGAAATATTTTTCTATAACGAAAGAAGGGTGGCTAAAAATGTTTGGAAAAGCTTACTTGTGCAAAGAAGGGTGGTAAAAATGTTTGGAAAAAAAATAACATGTACATTAGCTAATCTAAATTACATTATACATTTACATCTTATGGCTGCATTTTAGTAACAAGTGTTGCTACCATATATTATTCTAACTGTTCTATATGGTACATGTGTAGTCATTAAAGTTGTGGGCAACGATACCAACTTTTCATTACAGCAAGCATTATCGGAGTTGAAGAATGAGGAAGTCCTATGTCATCTGAAGATGCACGTGCCGCGCGCCTATCATCCGAAGGTGAGTTGTACAATAGCCTTTCTCTCATCAACAAAGTGACTGCCCAAATCTGTCACCAACAGTAATTCTAAATATAACTAAATTAGAAAAAATGTAACCATTCTTGAGCTATAATAGTGAAATCACTTTTGGTTATACCTATTTGATTATTTATGTTACATCTTTTTGTTTACAAGAGCTGAGATGTTTTATGTGAGGATACTTCTACTGTTGTAAACTAAATTCAGCAAAAAAAAATTGTAAATGTGATGCCGATTTTGAGCCAATATAAACATAAGAGTTACAAGTAGTCAAGGGAGTTTAGTTTACTTCATTGTAACCTTACGGCTAGTGAACGTCTTTCCGAAAGTGGATCAACAGGTGACCATTATGCAAAAAAACTTTGTCACCATTATGCAATGTTATATTTACTTTAGCAAGGATGGAATATCATGTTCGCTATAGAAAATCGAAACTTACTTATCTTCAGGGTATACATATGCAAAAGTATGTATTTATTTTTTATTTATTTTTTTTTGTGTTGAAAGATTCTAATGCCAACAGTTGATCAACCTTGCTTAGGTGTAAATAAGAGATCGATCCCGTAGTTCAATCCTGGGAAGAGTATCACGCTTTGCAACATATCCACGATTCCGGCGATAAACCAATCACGGCA
This sequence comes from Chrysanthemum lavandulifolium, assembly GCA_022545495.1. Taxonomy (NCBI): domain Eukaryota; kingdom Viridiplantae; phylum Streptophyta; class Magnoliopsida; order Asterales; family Asteraceae; genus Chrysanthemum; species Chrysanthemum lavandulifolium. The sequence continues at coordinate 265,700,765 of CM040238.1, forward strand.
ATTCATTTTATCAAAATCTGCAAGGTATCTTTAGATTTTACAACTTTCATCACTCCCGTCATCTCTACCTCTATGGTGTGGGTCGTATTAGAATGTTTTATTTACAGGTGAATCGATGGAGGATATATAGAAGGATTGGAGCACAATTTACTTTGATGGACCATTGAAGATCGTAGAATGTTACAACATACTAGAGCTCCATCTCCGTAATGGTAAGGGTACCCCAACTTTGAAACATGGATTCTTTATCAATAGGGTAGTTCTTAATTATTTGTTTGGGTTTAAATGAAACAGTGGTCGATACAGCCTAATTAAAAAAAAGAATTGGAAATCACGTGATGCAGTAAGAAGGTTTATATTTTAGTAAATTCGACCATGAAAAAAAGCATATGGTGTATTTTTATTATTATTCCTTTTTTCTATTTTTTAAGGATGGAGTGATTAGGAGATAATGATGATGTTTCTTGTGCTGGCTGGATAAAAGCTTTACATCTGTGTTGAAAACATCTCCTGCTTGGGTTATTTTTTCCTAAAGTAGCAGGTATAATGTTGCTTTAGTTATGCTCATGCAACATTACTTCTCGATTATTACCATGCAGTAAGAGGTTTGCTACTTTTATCAAGGTAATCGGTCTTTTGAGAAAATACAATAATCCAGTGCTTGCGTTTGTATTAATCTAGAAAATCTCATCATGTCCAGATGTACTTAGAACAAAGTTTCTTATGAAAATTTGAAGCTACCATCTATTAGGATAATTTCGTAATATCAAATAAGAAGATTACTTAAAATAAAAAGGAATAAGAAGAACTATAACCGCAAATCCGAGATGCACCGACCTAAATTAAATGTTTTCCTACAATCTTAGATGCATTATAACGCACCTTTTAGCCGTTTTATGGATTATGGTAACATCCGTTATAGTTCTTAACCGTTTAATTTAACTTTAATAACTTTTAGTATATATTTGTTCTACTAAATCCTAAAATAAAAACCACAAGTCAAAGTACTTACACCTTTTTAATTGCATTTTATAGACTATGGTAACATCAATTATAGTTCTTAACCATTTCATTTAACTTTTAATTACTTTTAGTATATATTTGTTCAACTAAATCTTAAAAATAAAACCAAAATCAAAATAGTTACACCTTTTAGCCGTTTTATGGATTATGGTAACATCAATTATAGATCTTAACCGTTTCATTTAACCTTTAATTAATTTTTAGTATATATTTGTTCTACTAAATCCTAAAATAAAACCACAAGTCATACCGTCCATCGGATGAGTTTTCTACTAGTATATATATATATATATATATATATATATATATATATATATATATATATATATATATATATATATATATATATATATATATATTTCATATTCTGATAACCCGTACTTAAAATTTGATAGTTATATTTTCGTTTTCAAAATTTAGCGTATTTAATATTCAAATTCGTGTCCAAATAATCATACTTTTAAAATAAAAATAAAAAATGAGTACTTACTGAATTTATATAGTAAAAGAAATATTTTGATATTTATAATCCTATGCATATTTATATGTTGTAATTTTAAAACAACATATATATTGTATTTTTAATGTATAAAGTATAGGGGGTATAAAGTATAAAAGTGAATTTGTTTAATTTCTAAAGTTATTATAAAACATGAAAACTTATAATATTACACTTAACCTTATATAATTTTTAAAATTCAACCACTAAAGTTTTATTAATTACCTCATATTTTTTAAGTTTTGGTTTTACAAATATTGTTATAAGTATAATCGCGTATATTTATTTTTATATTAAAATAACTTCAGTGCTTACAATTTGATAATTATATTCTCGTTTTACGTAATTTAGCCGTTTTAAAATGTAAGCGTGTCCACATAAGTTAAACTTTTAAAATGAAATAAGTGGGTCCTTATTGAGCGTAAAAGTAAAAAAAATGATACTTATAATCTTATGCAAATTTATATGTTGTTATTTTAAAACAACATATACATTATATTTAAGATATAAAGTATAAAGGTTATAAAGTATAAGGGGTATTTGTTTATAATCCAAAGTTATTAAAAAAACATTGAGGTTTATAATATTACACTTAACTCTATATAATTTTTAAAAATTCAACCACTAAAGTTTTAGTAATTACCTCATCTTTTTTTGAATTTTTTTTTCCACCAATTTGACACCTATATTTTTATGTGTTTTTTCTATCAACCAAAATTTTTCACCAGATTTATTAAAGTTTGACCAAAATCAATTTAATTTTGACTTTTATTAACCAATCACATCACGTGATTTTGCTTACGTGGCGAAATAATGAATTCTCTCCGATGACGAGACACGACAAAGTTTCCACAGTCGATGACCAAATTAAAAAAAAATTGAAAGGAAAGTGTGTGTAAATATCGGTTGAAAAAACGACCGATTTTCGTTTTTGGGTTGCCTCGACCGATCCTCGACCTACACCCCATTGGTCATTTCAAAGTTATTTTGTCGAGAAAGGCGATGTGGCACCCGGTGACAGGTCACGGCGTATCCAGCTTTAAAGGTTGACCAAAATCTATTTATTTTTGACTTTTATTAACCAATCACATTTCACAACTCATGTATTTCTAACCGTATAACATGTGTATCCGACTTACATATTCGAACATTCCTACCATAAAATTCCCTATATAGGCACTAAAACACATCTTTGGTACATTAAAATACATTCATATATTATCTAAATCAGCAACACAACTTAATTATACATTCATACCTTGAGCAGGCGTAGAAAATCCTTCCACGACAATCATGTGTTGATACTTAATCCTCTTCTAAAAAACGTACAAAAAAAATTGCATTACACTTTAGTATGTGCGATAAGATCATAAAACTACAAAAACCACTAATATGTTGCATTATAGTGAGGATAACAACAAAGTTAGTCATAACATCAAAGAAGAAAACTTCAGATTAGAACTAAAGGGGTGTTTGGTATGCTTATTAAATGTGCTTATTGGCTTATTCAATTACCATAACACAATAAGTTTATGATAAAGCTATAAGCTTTTTTGAGAAGCTTAGTAAAAAAACCCCGAACTCACAACTAATTCTATCATAGTTTAGTGTGTTTATAGTAAAAACACAAATATTAAGCGTAGAACTTTTCAATAAAACATTAAAAAAAAAAAAAAAAAAAAAAAAAGTTACTAAAAGTTGTTGTTATAACAAAAAAGTTACTAAAAACTATGAGCTAGATCAGGCATAAGCCAAAGTTCATTGAAATCTCTTTGGTTCTATTCGAAGCAAAAAGAGGTTAACACATAAATTATAAGTATATAAGAATGGTTGTATCTCACATCCGTGATTACTAACTCAATAACATTATCGCAGTATAGTAACGTAATAACCTGATTAAAAACTATATATTCTTGCTTAATAATTCTCAAATACATACTTTTATTTCTTTACAACGGCCAATTATTACGTTTTTTTTTTTTGAAACATCACATCAATGAATAAAGTTAGGTTACCACCTAAGTAGTTTTTCTTTTATTTAGGAGGTGATTGTTATGAAATAAGGATTGTGATGCGTGCATTTTTTTTATAATTTAAGGAAAACACCTTCTAAATTAACCAATGACTATCGAACATACATTTTTTTTTTTTTTTTTTTTTTTTTTTTTAATAGTTAGCTTTGTAAAACATTTTTAACTGACAGACATGTTGAGGTTGATGTTGTTTAACTTTAACTATTGATATCATATTGTACAAAATGTGCGAGTTTAGTAGCACATAATGAGCGTTGATGAAGTTAAAATATGCTCCGTAAATTTTTTAAAATGTTTTTATGGATATCCATATATAAATTATAAATAATAATTCACGAGTCGTTGTTATAAGTAGAATCGCTTTTATTTATTTTTATATCACAGTAACTCGTGCTTACCATTTGATATTTATATTCCCGTTACTAATATTATAAAGTATAGGATGTATAAAGTATAAGGGGTTATTTGTTTTTTTTCTAAAGTTATTAAAAAACATGGAAACTTGTAATTTTACACTTAGCTCTATATAATTTATTTAAAATTCAACCACTAAAGTTTTATTAATTACTCCATCTTTTTTTAAGTTTATGTTTTTATAAATTTGACACCTATATTTTTATGCATTTTTTTTGTTAACCAAATTTCTCCACCAAAATTATTAAGTTTGACCAAAACCAATTTAATTTTGACTTTCTATTGACCAATCATATTGCTCGATTTTGCCTACGTGGCAAATTCGAGCTCTCCTATTGGTTTAATTTTTTTTTCAATAAGAAGGGTTTTGCAAAAACACTCCGAAATGATGTAATTCTTTTATTATATAAAAGATATTTTTATTTATTTTTGGTAAAACATCAATGACCCGGTAAATATATTACTCTAAAAAATGTTTAAGTACAAAGGATATGGGTGAATCTCATATCTCAGCCCGTTACATAGGCAAAAAGCTTACATAACAAGATACTTCCTATTTTCTAAAAACGAAAATAAACAACTACTCAAAATATAACATCAGATTCCTATGAAGATAACTTTTACTTCCTACCAAGGCCTTGGAGCTTGATACCATATGTGTCGTAATAGGCATCCAAATTACGGAAGATCGTCAACACGATCCGCATAGTTATCATAACCATAGTCATCAAAGTCATCTCTCGATCATGACCACCACCAAATAAGTTACTCGACTCATCAAAGGTGTTTACAACCTCCTCATCATCACCGCCGGAGAAAACAATCTCTCCACCTTAGAGAATGGGTTAACCTCTTAATAGACGGAAGATCCTTTTTACGGGATAATCAATCTTTTTAATAGGATTACCGGCATCATCAACATGAGTAGCTTTCTCATCCATGAAGCTTTTCAAGCTCCCTAATTTTCTCAACAATAGGGGTATGGCCAACCTCGTTAGCTTCCATTGAATCACTCACAAGCAGTTCTTGTGATAAATTCCCGTTCTTACCAGCCCCAACCTCCTTAGCTTCCATTGAACGACCAGAATCCACTATATCAGTAGGAGTACCACATTCATCATTATCAATCACATTAAGTGCATCAAACGGGTTAGATGTAGCAATCGTCGTCCCACTCATACTAGCCACTTCAGTGGCTTTCATCTTAGAATTATCCACCTGCTTGGGATTAGGGGGCGCTTTAGGTTGATACCGAAACTTAGGCCCCACACCCGGTTTGTTAAAACCTCCTTTACCAGGAACACTTGTACCACCATTCCTACCCTTATTCTTGTTACTTACAGTTTGGAAACTATCAGTAACACTATGTTTAGGCTGAGTAGACGGTGGAACATATTTAGGACAGTCAAGCAGCGTATGACCAAACCGTTTACACGTATCACATCTTGGCGGTTTCCATTCATATTCAACCTGGATCTTTTTAATAGTAGAACCCGATCCATCCGATGAAGGTATCTCCACGGTGAGGCTTTCGAAGAGCCTTATCGAGCGAACCTCAATCAAGCACCTAGCAAAACTACTACGGTCCCAAGAATCCAAGCACATTTGACTAGTGTAAGAATCTAGCATTTTCGGAGTACCAATCAATATAGCAAGGAGACTGAGACCATCATCAGAAAATATAGCAAGAGGAACATCATGAAATTTAACCCACACTGGAATGTTAGTCAAATCCTCTTTAAGCAGATTAGTATTCAACGTCCAAGTTTTAAAAATAATTGGCACATTTCTAATCATCCACGGTCCGTTTTCAAGAACATCATCAACACCTTTACGCGTGGATCCTCGATCATGTTCATGTATGTGGTTTGGTTAAATTGCATGTACAATCTTCAAAACCGTAAAAGCTGAAGCGGTGAGTGTTAGTGAGTAATTTTGTTGTGCATGTATTAAGGCGTGACTACGAATGCACTTTCAAAGTTTCGTTTGTTTTCATATTAGGAACGACAATTGCATGGTAAAATTTCTTACTAAAACTACGCAAGCACTTTCAATATTATACTCGACTACACCTGTAACTTTGTCAAACCACAAATACAAGTTTCTACAATTTCCTCCGAAAGATATACTCTATTAGCCAAGGCTATTATCATGTAATGGGTTGCTTTTATGAAGCATTAACTATGACATATTGAACGTGACGTCAATAATTGTTGTCATAAGATGACCAATTAACGACAAAAAATATTCTTAAAAACTTTTTGGTCACACTCAAGTTTGTCTTGGCTTATTATTATTATTTTTTCTTTGTGGAAGTTTGACAAAAAGAAATGAAATTTTCCATATTTCATGTATAATAACGAGTAGTGATTGAGAGGCCCAAAAGATATGACTAAATTCATGCCTAAGCTTATGTAGCATAATCCTGATGACTGCAGCCAAAGGGCTCATATTTTCACAAACCATCAAGATCATGATACATTGTTTAGGCATGAATTTAGGCATACAAATTAGGTTTCTCAATCATTTTCCAATATGTTATGTGTACATGAACATCCACTATGAATTGAAAATTTCATAAATAGGTTTGCGAGACTAAAAATGATTTACTACCTCTGTCCCAATATTCAAGTTCATTTGGATTTTTAGAATCTAACTTTGACTTAAAATGATTTTTTTTTATTATATAATATTTGATACAAAATATATAAATAGATTATGTTTTAAATGTATTTTTCATTTGTATAATATATATTTATCAACTATTATATAATACAAATAAAAATATTTAAGGTGAAAGTTTCATTCAAAAAGTCAAAATGAACTTGAATTTTGAGACTGCGGGAGTATAATATATGTGACGTAAAATTATTCTAATTCTTGAACATCTTCATAAACTCAACATAGTTGTGCATGTGTAATTTGAAACATTTATAAAGTTGCAACATATTTTTCTCATAGTGAAAAAAAGTTTCAAAGAATTAGAAGGTTAACGATTTATACTTTTATAAAAAAAAGTTTCAAAGCACCGGGATTTTATAGCGGCAGATAGCGATAACAATTTCTGACGCGACACGAAACCCGATCGAAAATCGACACGCAATATTGACATGTTCGGGTTGAGTCTATAATAGATTTCGGGTCCGGGTATGAGTCGACCCAACTAACCTGTTTATTAAACAGGTCAGGTTCAGATTGGAACTAATTAACCGAGTCGACTAGCCCAACCCAATAAAGATTTTTTACTTTAACTAGAAACTAATTATATTTTATTATATGAATTAAATGTGTTCGACGGATCGACCCGCAAACTCGTTTAAACTTTTTAACTCATGTAATGTGCCTACTTTTATGTATAAAACATGTCAAATGGCTCACCCGAAACCTGTTTACCCTATTCAACCTGTGTAACCTATTTAACCCGCTAACCGAAGTATATATACGGGTTAAATTGACCAAGTTCGTGTTATGTGTAAACAAGTTAGGGTTAATATAGCTGACCTGATAATTTAAATGGGTTAGGTGGGGGTGGCGTTTTCTAACCTGCCAACCTGTTAACCCGAACCCGACCCGAATTGCTACCCCTAACAGCAGATAGTTCTAGTGATATTTTGGTTACAGAAAATAACTTAAGTAAAAATAATAATTTAACATAAGCTAGAAAAAATAAACAAAATACTATAAAAACTTGAGAGTTTCAACATTTCCTTTATTAGAGAAATGATACATGGACCTAAACTTAGGCAAAAATTTAGACCTAAAACCACTTAGCATCATTCTGATGAGTTGTAAAACAAGTGGGTCTTTGTCTGCAGCCATCAAGATGGTGACACTTGATTTTAGATCTAAATTTAGGCATAAGTTTAGCCATGTATCATTTCTCTTTTATAAATAGTTTAAGTTTTCAATTTCAAGATATATTGTTTTTCCTTTATAATATAGAAGAAGAAGAAAATGTAATGACATGAAGCACGTTATAAAATTTAACAATAGTGGAGGTCTTAACTAAGGTTAAGTGTGCATTATTAAAGGCTTATCAGCAAGCTCAAGTTCTAAAGTCAATAGCTTTACAAGATCAAGCACAAGACAGTCAAGATTAAAGCAACAGATGTGCAGACTTAGAGTGTTGAAATGTTGTGGTGTAATGTAGCTTTGTAAATGTTCTAGTCAGTTAGTTAGGAGTAGTTCATTCTGTATAAATAGCTTTCACTTCATTTCTATTTGTAACAATTTCATAATAATGAAATATCATTTTCACATTTCCTCTCAACCTCTCTAAACTTCATTATGGTATCAGAGCCACCACCACAACAAACTGTGGTGTGCAACTGATTCTACCACCAATAACAAACTTTTTCCGGTGACGGTAACAAACTTTTCCATCGTAACTGTTTTTCCCACCAAAATCTCACCACCATAATCAACTGCAATCAACACCTCTATCATCACTCTGATCATCATCTTTCATCATAATCCTTCACACACAATCCATTTTGATCATAATTCATAAAAAACTACCATTATTTCTCACCGGAAACCACCACTAAACCACCATACTCTGTTTTCTTTTCTTCATTACTTTTGATCATTAAACCACCACTAAAACTGTCATCTGATTCTTAATACATTCATAACATCATGACTATCTCTGCATCTACTTCACAATCAACATAATCTCACACACTAACAGATGATCCAAACTCACCACATCATCCTCTCTATCTCCATCCAAATGATCATCTGGGTGATCTTGATTTCAAAAAGTTAACGGATCGATAACTCTGACACATGGAAAGATCCATGATGATTGCCTTGAATGCAAAGAATAAACTCAAATTGATCAATAAAGAATATCAAGAACCACCTTCTACATCACCACTTAGAGCTCTATGGGAGAGGACAAATGATATGGTTATTTCTTGGATCTTGAACACCATTAGTTATCGATAAGTAATGATTTGAACTTTGTTAATACTGCTTGTGATCTATGGTATGAACTTCATGAACATTACTCTCAACTTGATGGTCATCGCATCTATCAACTGGTCAATGATATTGTACAGTTGAAACAAAAGAATTGCACAATTGAAGTGTACTATCACAAGTTGAAGGGTTTATGGGATGAACATGATGCTCTTGAGGCACCATACATCTGTGTATGTCCATGTGATTGTGAAAATGGAAGGATGAATGGTGATAGGGACCAAAGAAAGAGGTTGATACATTTTCTCATGGGGCTAGATGAAAGCTATGCTAATATCAGAGGTCAGATTTTACTTATGCAGCCATTGCCTACAGTTGCTAAAGCATACAGCATGATAAGACAAGAGGAGAAACAAAGAGAGGACACTCTATCCAAACCAGTCACTTCTGTTGCCTTCTCATCATATTCCAGCAGACACATCAACAATGGTCAATCATCCTACTCTTCAAGGTCAACATCTAGAAACAATAACTTCAATTCAAGGTACACTCCAAGGCCATAAACTGAAAGGAATAGTAACTTTAGGACTGGTGTGTTTTGTGCAAACTGTGGAAGAGAAGGACATCACAAAGAGGAATGCTACAAGCTAAAAGGATATCCAGTTGGCCATCCACTGCATGGGAAGTACAAGCCACCAGTTGTGAAACATGTGAATGAAATCAAAGGAAAAACAATCAACTCAGTAATGGGACAGGATTCTAGCTCATCTACTCAATCTGCTCAGGACAATACAAGCTCAAACAACTCAGATGGCACCACTGAAGCAGTCTTTGTGAGGATGGATCAACTCCAAAATCAACACAATCAGGTCATGTTAATGATGCAACAAGCTCAGCAGAATCCTCCATCTGGTATAATTACATCTATCTCTATTAGGAGACATAAGTTTATTGCATCTGTCATGATTAAGTTCAAGGCTACTTGGGTTGTAGATAGTGGAGCAACTGACCATATTTGCATCACATTAACCATCATGCATAACATTATAACTTGTAATCCACCAATCATAATCACACTACCAAATGGACAACACACAAGTCACCATATATGGATCAGTGAGGATTAATAAAGACATCACACTCACCAATGTTTTCTATGTACCCTCATTTTCATACAACCTTCTATCTGTTAGCACCTTGACCAAACAAATGCCCATCACTGCTATTTTTACATCTCTATCATGTTACTTTCAGGGTCTCAACAAGAGGATTGCTCATGGCAACCTCTGTGATGGCTTATACATCATCTATCCAAACTCACCCACACCTCAACATTCACCTTCTGTCATTCTCAACACCACATCTGATCAAACCAGCTTATGGCACTCAAGAATGGGACATCCTGCTTTTCAGACTCTTAAGAAAATCAAATGTATTTCACATACTTGTAATGACACTTCCATGTTTCGTAATATCTGTCCTTTAGCTAAACAACATGCCTTACCATTTTCTTTAAGTTCTACACATGCTTCACAACCATTTGCTCTCATTCACATTGACCTATGGGGTCCATATAAGCACTCAACACTGAATAAATGCACATATTTTCTAACCATTGTGGATGATTTTTCAAGAGGGACATGGACCTATTTATTGCCAAGTAAACATCATGCAACCTCTCAAATCAAAGCCTTTCACTCCTATGTACAAAATCAGTTTAATCAAAACATCAAAACCATTAGAAGTGACAATGGCATTGAATTCATTAACACAGCTTTTTCTGATTTCACTCAAGAACATGGCATCACACATCAAACCTCATGTCCCTATACACCTCAACAAAATGCAAGAGTTGAAAGGAAACATAAACAGTTACTTGAAATTGCAAGATCTCTGAGATTCCAAGAAAACTTTCCTATTCATTTTTGGGGACAATGTATTCTCACTGCAACGTATCTTTTAAATAGACTTCCTTCCAAACCCCTGAATAACAAAAGTCCTTATGAATGTCTATATGGTACTCCACCATCTCTTGATCATCTCAGGGTCATAGGTTGTCAAGCATATGCTCATCAACACCTCACTGATAAGTTTGCAGCAAGAGCAATTCCATCTATTCTTGTTGGTTATCCACCCACTCAAAAAGGCTATATTCTTTACAACCTTGAAACTCATAAATTTTTCTGGCGGAGTGTCACATTCCATGAAACTATTTATCCCTTTCATAACTCTCCACATATCACTTCACCAAATCATACTTCTTCACACCCATCATCCACACATACAGCACCAACTCAACCTCCACATTATAACATCTCTACATCTTCTACTTCATTGAATTTCACCCCCACCAATACTTCTGAACCAACCACCTCTTCTACTACTAACTCACTTCCCACATCCCCTACCATCACTGTACCATCTTCCCCTATTCTCACTGATCCCACAGACACACTTAATTTACCAACATCAGAACCCCTCTCACCTATTCCACCGCCCATCTTTCCTAGTTCACCACCTATTCCCTCTCCTCATTCAGAACCTTTATCATCTTCACCAATCCCAGACAATCCAATCCCACCCAAACAACCTAGAACATCAACCAGGACAACTAAACTTCCCACCAAACTTCAAGATTATCATCTTTCACTCCCCAAGTATTTAACATCCAACAAACATCATTTCATCAATTTTATTAATTATAACAACATCCATACACCTACAAATAGACATCTCATATGCATAATTAATCATATCATAGAACCTCAGTCTTATACTAAAGCAGCTAAGAACCCAAAGTGGGTAGAGGCCATGAACTTAGAGATCAAGGCCATAGAGGACAACAACACATGGGAGGTTACAAGATCAAATGCAAGGCAGATGGGACTGTAGAAAGATACAAGGTCAGGTTGGTAGCTAAAGGTTACACTCAAAAGGCAGGCATTGATTATCATGAAACCTTTGCACCTGTAGCAAAAATGGTAACAGTTAGAGCATTACTAGCAGTTGCAGTTCAGTCTCAATGGCACATTGCTCAACTAGATATCAACAATGCTTTTCTTCATGGTGATCTCACTGAAGATGTATACATGACCTTACCACCAGGCTATTCAGCTCCCAAACACAGTGTTTGCAAACTTAAAAAGTCTCTCTATGGTCTCAAACAGGCTAACAGGCAATGGTTCATCAAGCTCACTACTTTTCTCCTTTCTCTTGGGTTCACACAGAGCTATGCAGATATCTCTTTATTCACCTTCAAGAAAGATCACCTTTTTATATGCCTTCAAGAAAGATCACCTTTTTATATGTTGATGACATCTTAATCACTGGCAACAATACTACCTTTATCACACAAATCAAGGAACAACTTCATCAGGAATTCAGTATTAAGGATCTTGGTCATCTTAATTACTATTTGGGTATTGAATTTCTCAAAAACTCCTCTGGTCTTGTCATGACACAGAGGAAATATGCTCTGGAGTTGGTTAATACTGCTGGTCTGCTAAATGTTAAACCTTCAACTACACCAATTGATCCATTAGTCAAACTAAATCATGATGATGGTGAACTACTTGAAGATTCTAGTCTCTACAGAACTCTTGTTGGCAAACTGCTCAATCTCACCATCACCAGACCAGACTTGGCTTATGCTGCACAGACATTAAGTCAATTCACACAAGCTCCAAGGACTCCTCATCTTCAGGCACTCATTAAAGTTCTAAGGTACATAAAGGGTAGTCATGGACAAGGCATCTTCTTTCCTCATACCACTTCTCTACAGCTTCATGCCTATTGTGACAGTGACTGGGCTAGTTGCACCTTTTCAAGGAGATCTGTTTTAGGACATTGTGTTTTCTTAGGTTCTTGTCCTATCTCTTGGCAATCTAAGAAACAATCAGTTGTTTCCAGATCATCTACCGAAGCAGAATATAGGGCTCTAGCTGATGCTACTTGTGAACTTACATGGTTAAGATGTCTTCTTAAAGATTTGGGCATATCAGTTACTTCTCCTATACCCATTTATTGTGATAATTCATCTGCCATTGCCCTTGCCTCAAACCCAATACAACATTCAAGGACAAAACATATTGAAATTGATTGTCACTTGTTAGAGACAAAATCAAGGCTGGAGTTGTTTCACCCAAATATATCTCCACCAAAGAACAAACTGCAGACTTCCTTACCAAAGGCTTATCTAAAGCTCCTCATTATCATTGTTTGTCCAAGTATGGCATGTGTGATCCCTACACACCGCCAACTTGAGATGGGAGGGTAAAGGCTTATCGAAGCTCAAGTTCTAAAGTCAATAGCTTTACAAGATCAAGCACAAGGCAGTCAAGATCAAAGCAACAGATGTGCAGACTTAGAGTGTTGAAATGTTGTGGTGTAATGTAGTTTTGTAAATGTTCTAGTCAGTTAGTTAGGAGTAGTTCATTCTGTATAAATTGCTTTCACTTCATTTCTCTTTGTAACAATTTCATAATAATGAAATATCATTTTCACATTTCCTCTCAACCTCTCTAAACTTCATTAATTATGCTAGATAACTCTGTCCTCGGTCTTTTAGCATTTTTACACAGACAAAAGTATATTATATGTAAAATAACTGAGTGCCGGGAATCCATCTACAAATTTTTGGGTGTGCATAAATTTTAATGCACTATTATGCAAAGAAGATATATGTGCACAAAATTTTCTCTTGGTTGTTATAATGTTTCCCATTTGTTTCTATTAGCAAATGATATAATATGTTAGGTGGAAAAGCTTTTATATTTGTCTTAGGTTGTGTGAATGCATGGAACTTAGCTTTTCTGAAACACGTAGTAGAGTATTATATTATCGTGATCATTAATGGGATGACACAACATTGTTTATGTATATACTGTTTCTTTTTCCCATGTCATAGCGTTCATGATATTACTCTTTTATATATATTTTATAGTTACTAGAGAGATTGCATGCAATGCGTGGCCGGGTACCGATAACTATTATGTAGCGAACAAATGTTTTTCATTTTACGTCTAATTCAAGTAAGTTTCTCTCTTTTCAACTCCGCTTCTTCCGACTACTAAAGAAAACTCATAAAATATATCAAAATGGATGTTGAATTAAAGAGCACAAAATTTTAAAAAATATGGTGAAATTAGATCATAAAAAATTAAGCGGATTAAAAGATATTTAAATTTAAAAATAAAGGTGATTAATTAGTTAGGAAGTGACGTGTGTCACCCCATTATTGGAGCTATTTATTTTAGTTTGTTAGAAGCTCTCCTTTTTGTTATTTTTTAGTTAGAGAAGTGACACATGTCAACCGATGATTAGCTACTTATCTTATTTTTTAATTCTTTCCATAATAAGCAAGTAAAAAGTCTGAATTTTTAAGCCTTCTAATTTTAGAAGGCCTAAATGCATTATAAAGTAGTATAGATTGTACTGCTGTCATGAGGGTGATTGGAGTAATAATCTATTTACTTTTTCATTAATCAGTATGCATCAGCCAGCAAATGGATGACATAAATTTTAAGGATAATTCTATATTTACTCAAGTTTTGAATGTATGATGTATAATGCATTTAAAGCATGTTTTAGGTAAATATGACATTATCATATTTAAGTTGTTTAAATATGGAATTGCCCCTAAATTATAATAATAAAGTCCTTTAATAATTAGTTAAGAGTAACACTATTAGAAAAAGAAAAACTGGCGACTAAATCTTTCCCGAAGACACATAGTGGTCGGTGAAAGTCATTAAAGGACAAAAGAATTCATCAACCAAGACTTGAATGGGTTGAAAATTTTACCAAAAATTTTCCAGAGGACATATCCTCTGGAAAAATATGGTCATCTTTGACTTTCTTCCCGACTCTCCTTTTGATTGAATATTTTGTGTGAGTTTTCCATTTTATTGAATATTTTGGCGGTGAGTTTTCCGGCGAAGTTTTCGAAGACATGTCATCGGGAAAAAGTTTGGCCAAAAGTTTGATCGTGCTTAGTGATTGATTAGCCGTAATTTCACCGGGTGGGTGACTTGTCCGTTATCTTTCTGAAAACATGTCCTTGGGAAAATGTTGACCAAAATATTGACTTTGTACCGTTTGATTAGCCATAATTACCCGTGACTATATCCGGTGGTGTTAAACCATATAGTCGTGCCAAGATAAAATAACCAAAACAACTTATTTTTTTTTAGTATTTAAGATTAATATAATTCTGCTATTAAGTTTTGTTACGCTGTCAAAATCGAGCTAAATTCGTCTAACGTTGTTGCACTACGTTGCGCGGTGTTAAACAAACAAAGAAGTAAAACATATGAATAACATTACAAATCAATAAAGTTCAAATATTAAAACATATGAATTACATTACAAATCGATAGAAGTTTAAACATTAAAGTGTACGAATTACATTTCAAATGCTAAATTGCTTTGGCTAAATGAAAAACTACTCCAAACCTTATTTTCCCATGTCATTATAAAGCTCGTGAAGTAGTGTAGTTGAATCAAATGTGTGTTTTGGAATGCATTTTCATTTCGATGTTGCCTCGAGTACCTTTATTTTTCCAACCAAGAACTTGCGGTTTGAGCACTCTATATTTTCAAAAGACCTGTGCATATCTAGAAGGTCCCGGAGAATAACACGGATGTGTTGAAGGTCTTGGAGAATAACTTGGAGGCTTTGAAGCACAAAGAGAATAACTTGAGGCGTTAAAGCTCGGGAGAAGCGGGCGATGAGCGAAGTCGTTTCTCCTTCCATTGACCTTTAATTGATTAATTAATTAAGTAATTAACTGGTAAATGAATTTGAATTTTTTCGACCTGACAAAAGATACCCCGAGGACATGTCCTCCATAAAAATATGGTCAAAAATTTGAGGACGTTTTACTGGAAAGTGTGTGGGTCCCACTCGGTCGTCGGAGAAACTTGTCATTATTGTGATTACCGAGTAGGCATTGCCGATGACTGTAGCCCGATGACATGCCCTCGGAAATAAGTTTTCCCGAGGACAAGTCCACGGAAAAAGCCTAAAAAAGTTATCGGAAAAAAGCGTCGTGGTGCAACAACTTTTCTAGATCGGTTTACAAACTACTAGCAAAGTACCTATATGTTGCGGCAATGCACACAATAATAATTGAATTTTTCGGCAAACTAAATTTTGTACATATATTTTCGCGACATTACATTTCGATAGCGATCCTTTTAGCTTGCAACGAATTAAAACAATAGCAAACTATTATATATGAAAATAGTCGTAAAAAGTGTTGCTAGTCATAAACTTTAGACATGCTAATAAATGAAAATTAATATAAAATATTTTACACATGTTTAATATTATTTTTTGACACTACTTATTATTTATAGAATTCATATAAACTTATACCATTGATTTTAATTATTTTATTCCACATGTAACCCAAAGTTTGAAATGAAATCATTGACGTTTGAATTTCATTAGGCTGGTAGTCTGAATTTGCTAAAGTGAAGGTCGTCCAATAAGTTCTAGTTACGATACAATTCATTTTATTTTCATAATTTTCTTGTCTTAACCATGTTATAAATTTAGCCTGTCCTATTACAAAATGTAAATGCAACCAAGAGAACCCAATTCTTATGTGCATATGTGTGTATACTTGAAAGTCAAAAATATAAATTTTTACTTTAATGAAATGGCTAATATGTAAGAATTGTACCATATAAGGATTACGTCATTTCATATAAAGTATACTCTATGATATTTATGTGATATTTTCTGACATAAAAAAGCACAATAAAATAGAAAAATCGAGGGTTGGTCGATTACATAGAATGTAATTATTATTTTGTTCCTTTTTCACTACTCTAATTTCTAAATACTAAAAAAGTTATTTTAGTCTGTATCAATGAGACATTTTGACGTCTAAGGCTACAAGCATGGCATCCACTTCCTCTTTTATATATATGATGGATTAAAAAGGAAAGCAAGACTAAAATGAAAAGGTCATACATTCACTCTTACCCTCTCTTAACCCATCCAAACATTTTTTCCCTAAATTATTATCAAACAAAGCGCTGCTTATTTATACTATTATTTCTAACACAAGAAGAATCCGACACCCACTACCCTTCACGACCATCATTCGTGTCCCATCACCATCGATCATCGACCATCAAAGATTTGTCATGTGCATTCCTTCACCGCCACATATGTCGAGCTATCACTAAAAAGATTTGACCGCAACCATTACATGAACATGTCACAAGCCTTATTAACAAAGACTCGCTTGCAAGTACCACATATATGACCATAATATTAATCCACATCAAAACATCGTCTTCCCTTCCATTGTCGTTAAAGATTTTGACGCATCTCTTCTAGTTACTTTAGATTCCGATCATATCTATTTTTTTTTGGTAAAAGGTCAAAGACCCGGTAAATACATTACTCCAAAAAACGTTTAAGAACAAAGGACATCATATCTATTTTTAGGATTGGGTTGTATTGTTTTTGCGTTAAAAGAGGCTTTACCAAGAGTTTCGTATTTTTATGGGTGCTTGGTAAATACTGTAATTGTTAAAGATTTGTGATTTTTGTTATAAAAGTATGTACAACTCATATCGAGAATGTAACTATAATTTTTCTTGTGAATGCTACAAGAAAAGTTTTTAGTTTTATTGGTTTGTACAATAAGCTTTTAATTTTGTATGCTTTAATTTGTAGTTTTGAAATGTATAGATATAGATAATTATAATATGTAGGAAACATTAAATGATAATTAAATTAGGGCAAATGGCAAAAATTAACTAACTTGTCACTTTTTGCTTTGTGGTCTACTCAACTTCATATTCTCTTATTGTATTTTTATTTTGCGCTACATATTAGTAAGAGTGTTGATAAATAGGAATGGTAAAATTGTCACAATAATATATAAAATAAAGAAATTTGAATGTACGATATATAGATTTTACACAAGATATATAATTTTTTATAGAATGACGATCTACTATCTTATAATAATTATACCACACAATTATTATATGAGTATACATAACATATTTACATAATATATATTTTAATTATTATTTTATAATTATAAATACATGTATTTATTGGGAAAAAAACTCATATATATTCAAATTATTATTTAATAATTATGAATACAAGCATTTATTGCAAAATACTCATATCTACTATTGTAATTATTTTATATTATAAACACATGCATTTATTGCAAAAAAACTCATAATCAATAATTTATAATTATAAATACATGCATTTATTGTAAAAAAAAAAAAAAAAAAAAAAAAAAAAAACACTAAATACATGCATTAATTGAAAAATAAAAATAAATAAATAAAATAATATTTTTATTGCAAAAAACTTATAACTATTATTTAAATTTTGCTAAACAATGTCTATTGGGTAATGCATAAGCCACATTAATAGTATGTTCTTTTCATATTTAAATTAGTTACATATATAATGTGCAATAAATGATCATAAAAATTAACTTAAATATATGTCATTTTTATTTTAACAAAGTCTAAGTTTCTTTATATTCATATTGATTGTTGGTTTAAGCATTGCCCGATGACTTATAGAGTTTGTCTCACATGTAAGCTTACATGTGAAACAACTCAAAATCACCAAAAGTTAGGCGACTTTGATTATTTTTTTTCAAAATTTGAGTAGTGAAACTAATGTATGAGTAGTGGTAGTACTTTTTAATTGTAAATTAGATCAAATCATCGTTCAATCCACAACTACTTTGTTCTATAATATAATACACTAAACAATGTGATATAAAAAAGATGTATATTAGAGTAAACACCCTTTAAAGTGTATGTTCATTGAAGAGAAAACACTAATGTTATGATGGGACATAATTAAACTCATGTCATTTTGATGTATTTTTGTGGATATGACGTAGTTTTAGTGAGTTTCACATATAAGCTTGTATGTGAAACAACCCCATATTCACTTTTCTCATTGTAAATATATTCATTTATTGCAGAATAAGTAACTTAATACACGCATTTTGTTACAAAAAAAAAAAAAAAAAAAAAAAAATCTTTTATTTAAAAACCTCATAATTATATTTTATAATTATAAATACATGCATTTATTGCCAAAAAAAAAAAAAAAAAAAAAAAAAAAACTCAATCTTTATATAATAGTAGAAATTATATCTACTGACGTCTAAACTACAAATTACTTTTTATATTTATCAAAATTATTGGTTTAACCATTGTCCGGTGGGCAATGTTTAACAAAACCCTTCACATTTATCGATTGTCAAAACATTGATAGTTTTATATTTTCAAGTTTTCACCATTCACTCTGTATATATTTCCTTTCTGTGTTTAAATTTGCGTCTAAACTTATACAAGTTAAATCCTTACACACACGTTGATCTAATCGTGTTGCAACTCGCGGGCAACATAACCTTGTTTTACGCTATTATCAATCACTTAATTATTCAAATTATGAATATAGTTCTCTAAAGTTATAATCAAATGGTAAGAAACATTAAAATGAAGAGAGTGAGAAAATTACAACTACAAATTTTAGATGCGCGTCTGAAAATAAAATTCATTTCCTCTTAAAACTTTTCCTTTTAGTTTTCACAGAAAACATATTTAATTTATTTGGCTATTGTTATATTAGAATTCACACGTTTGTTTTTATTTAGTATATCGAAAAATAAGATTATATATCATATCAAGAGGAAGCATATATATATGAAGAGACTATAAACAAAACTAAAAAAAGACTTCAAACAAAATATTCATCTTCTCCTACATCCAATGAATTTTCCGGCAAATACACAACAAACACTCTTTTGTGTCATCATTTTTCTCATCATTTTTCCAGAATCATCACTTTCACAAAATGTTACCAAGTCTTCGAATTCATCGGATTCGATCTCTAAACTCAAACCAGCTATAGCACTTGTGGTTGGACTTATATTTTGCATAGGGCTTACCTTAATATGTGTAATCTTAATTTATATAAACTGTTGTCACATATCGAATTCTATTCGCTTGGAGCACTTTGGTAATCTTCCAAGAGCAAGAGCAAGATCAAAGTCCTCAGGGATTGACAAAAAGATCATTGAGTCACTTCCATGCTTCAAGTTTTCGACTTTAAAAGGATTGAAAAACGGGTTGGAATGTTCCGTTTGTTTGGCGGCTTTCGAAGATGTTGAAGTTTTAAGAATGTTACCAAAGTGTAAGCATGCTTTTCATATCGAGTGTATCGATAAGTGGTTAGAAAAAAACTCAAGTTGTCCACTTTGTAGGTTTGAAGTCGTCATGGATGATATTGCCCTTTTTACGAACTCGAATTCTTTAAGATTTAAGTTATCCGGGCCTTCAAGTCTTGGGCTTTATATAGAACGAGAAGGGTCTGCAAGATTAGGAACAAATATAGAAAATGATGAAATCTTGCATAAGTTTAATCATCGGATCATGGTCTGTGATGATGGCTATGCAGATCATGATTCATTGATGCATACCAGATGGAGCAATTTGAGCTCCTCTGATCTTTCATTTCTAAAATCGGAAATGATTACTAGTGAGTCAAGTAACCAATTTGATAATCACATCTCTGTGGAAATCGAGGGAATCCCCGGTGGCACACGAGAAAGTGAAGCGGGGCCCAGGGTATCTTGCGGGAGAAGATCGGTGTCAGAGATTACGGTTTATCCCAGAGTTCTTCAAGGTGAAGCTACAGTCCGGGAAGAAAGATTAAGGAAATTACGTTTGTTCATTGCTGGAAAACAGTAGATCGGTTTGCTAATAAAGAAATCAGTCCATGTTCTTCATCATGATGTTTATATAGGAAGCAGAAAGTTAGAATGATATTAATGTGAAAATTAAGACCATAGAATGTGTACGTTCGAAAAGTATTTGTTTCACTAATTGCGGATATCTTAGTATATTTTCTAAGGAAATTTATTCAAACCAAACAAACCGAATACAAACAAAGACATCTATTTTATTAATAAAATTCTATTTAGGGACCAAGATTACAAATACACTTTGTCATAAGACAAAGGAAACCTAAGACAACCACAACTTTATTCTAATTAAACATGTAGTCTCAGAACTTCATTTGGAATTTTGGATGAGTGTTAATATGTTTTTCTTTATGATAAAGTTAACAGTCTACTATTTTATGTTTTATACTTTCCGGTCTCACAATAATATGTGAGTCCTAACTCTAAGAGCATTCACATCAATAACGCCGGATCCGGCGTTAGTGCCGCGTTAACCGGCGTTATTCGGCGTTATCATTAGAGGGTCGGTGTTATTCGGGTGTTAAAAGGCCGGTGTTAACACACCAACACCTTTTTTTTTTTTTTTTTTTTTTTTTTTTATGCCCTTAAATGAGGGGTTATTTTTGTAAATTATTAGAGTGTTAAAGTTAAACTTGGGAATGCTATTGTTGTGAGTGTTTTTTGGGATGTTAAGGTGAAATGTTAAAGCTGATGTGACACTGACGTGACACGGTGTTAAACTCTAACTTGTGTTATTGATTTACATGCTCTAATATATATTATTGGTTTACTTAATCTTTTTAAGATATGTCTATGTCTATACACCTAAACCTTTAATCTAAGTTTCATGAAAGTGATAAGGTATAATAGTTAAAAATTACTACAGTACTTTCTTAATGAGCCGGCCTTTTATTTGTTTTTTTTATTATATTTTATCTAAAAAAGATAAAAATTAAACCCACTCCACCATCACGCATATTTAAACCGAGTAAACTTTGTTTGCACCAAATATGGTTTGAACTTATGACCTGTCACTCTTAGTCGAAATAGTCGCAAGCCCTTATCAATTTGTTGCGGCTAGATAGTTATGGTTTAGTTGTGAAAACTGATAGATAATGGCTGCATAAAATATACTCGATAAGTCAAAAGCAGAAAATCCACCTCAAATATCATAACCTAAAGAGGTTCATGAAAATGTTTATAAAATTTGAAGAGGTTCATAGATCGAGTCATCACAGTGAGGTGAGGTTTATAATAACATGGAATGAAATAGGTCTAAGTTTATAGACTTTTTCATTGCAAACATGTAATTCATTTAATATCTCATCAAATTATAAAGTTTTAACATGTATAAGCATAGTGATAATAGGTTTATAAAATGATAAATTTAAGAACATGACATGGTAATTATATAAACCTTTTCAAAAGATTTATCATAGGAGATGCTACTCAGCATATGACATGGTATTTATATAGCCATTAATTATAACTAGAAGGGTACTCGCGCGTTGCGGCGGCGGGTACCTTGTAAATAAATTTTTTGCCGAACAATATATTTCGATTATATGTTTTTCGTGATAATGACTTTATGTAAAGGTGTGCACGGTTTGGTTTGAGTCGGTTTTTTGCTAAACCAAAACCGAATCGAAATGCGATTTTGGTAGAAGCCGAGGTGTGGAGGGTGGTAAGGTGCGGATATGAAAGTGTGTTTTTTTATCTTTTTTTTTGAATAAGTTGTTTGATGTGTTAGATTGATAGATGATGGTTAAAGACAATTAATATTATAGATGTTATAAGTTTATGAATTTAAAACAATTAAATTTTTAGATGTGTGTATTTAAAAAGCTATAGAAATTTCCTTTTGTAGTAATGTGTTGGGTCTTAAAAATTTTAAGACTTCATTGTTTAGAAAGTCCTAAACTCTTTATCTGAGTAGTATAGATAATAATATTATAGTTACTATATTATTCTACAAAATAAAAGGAGTTATTGTGCTTGTATGTATTAACTTGCCATTGATTTTGTGAAGTAGCTATCTTGTGTTCATCAATCATATGTTATGAGTTAGGAATTGTGATCAGGAGGTGTTTCTTCCTTTGTTTTGATTTTGTAATGTTATATCTTTATTTGCTGTTAAAGTGTTTGATAAAATGCCTAAATGAAGTTTATTAGTTTATCACAAACTATTCACGTTTTGCCGCAAAACACAGCAATTGTATGATTTTTCAGTTCTATACAATATCATGATAATAGGAATCGGATTTTTAGTTGACAAAAGTTCATAAGCATACATAGTTTGTATAGCTAAGCAACAAGAAAAAAACAAGACTCGGACATGAATTTATTGTAATTCGACTCTTGATAGTGGTCATTTGGTTTAGAATCATTGATAGTATTTTATTGGAATTAGTAATTTAGCACTTCGACATATGTTTCACGTCGATAGAAAACACACTAACTTACGTGTATGTTTAGTTGCTTCATGAAGTTTACTGTGAAAGGTGCATATTGCTTGTTGTGTCTTTAGATTAACTTGTTGTAAGGATTGTTAAACCTGAAGAACTAACCTTACTGATTATGATAGAACACGGGTTCCAATTCTTTACACAAGGTTTGCTTTTAACTTTTTAGTCTTGTTTTTGACATTTTCTATATTCTTGTCAAATAGCATTCAAGAAAAAAATGCTTGGTGAAGTTGGCCTCCTGGTTGCACAACAACGGCTCATCTTTAGGGAAAGGTTTTGAAGGACGAGCATCGTCTTTCTGAATATCGTATCCTATTTACACATTTATCAGTAATTATATTGTTCTTTATCGACATTTTTTACCTCGAGATGTCTTGATATTTAGGATTAGAATAGATATACAGTAAAGCAACATATTGCCTTTACATATAGATTCATATGTTAAATAGGTAAATAGGGTGCTTATTCAAAATAAACCGATCAGTATATAAACTTTAGAAGTAAGATGTGGTCCCTTGTTAAACGAAATGGCTTAGAAACGTTCTTAGGTGAAGCCTTTACGAATTATAGACGTTGAAAGTGGAGTCACATTGCATCTAGTGGCTAGACAACCTTCTGAGTCGCAACCATCATTTGGTTCGTCTCCCAGGTCAACAATTTGCAAATGGTACTAAATTATGCGAAACATATGCGAAAGACCAGCAATGTCATACCAACAGAAGACAAAAATCCTAAAGTAGGTATAAATTATGCTTTGATCTCGTTCCTGATGTATGTGGAATCAGACTTTTTATAGTTTGTTTACACTTGATATTAAGGTTATCGTTTGAAACTTTCGAGTACTTTTGTGCAAGTTTTTTATGGAACTCTCTCTTAAGCTAATAATGGGCATATGTTAATGTATTCACTGATAGAAGTTAAAACCATCTAGGCATTAGGCATGAAGACACTTGAATACTCTTCAATTCCTAAAAAAATGAAGGAAAATGCTTAATGTGGTATGCTGACTAGAGCTAGCTCTTATGTTATGTTATGGAAACTAGTAGGGGTGTCGGTAGGGTCGGGTTGACCCGACCCGAACCCGATAAAGCTTATCGAGTTAAAAATCTTGTCGGGTTGTTTTGACCCGAACCCTATAACCCGGCATTGTTATCAGGTCGGATTAGAGCTAGATAATATCGGGTCAACTCGATAAGACCCGATAACTGGTACTTCATGTTTTGAGGTCATATGTCAATACATTTAGTTTAAATAAAATATGAAAAGGACACAGTTAGAAGAGGATGAATTTCGTAAATCAATTACATTTAGTTTAAATAAAATATGAAAAGGACACAGTTAGAAGAGGATATGAATTTCGTAAATCAATTACATTTAGTTTAAATAAAATGAAAAACTACTTCTACAAAACTACATAATGAGTTCATACAGCACTGTTTTGGTCTTCACTCATGTAAGGATGTGACATACATTTGGCAAATAGATTTGTCAAACTCTTTTAAGTCTATTCTACTGAGTATGAAGAAATGCTATTTTGTGTGCTATTTTATCAAATTCTTTCAAGTCTATTCTAGATTTGTCAAATTCTTTTAATAATTACAAGATATATAAATACGGAGTATTATTTTGTGTGCTTTGGTTGTCATAGAAGAGTAATACGGTGATATTTTTTCGAAAACTATTTAAGTTGTTGATCTACTCGTTTATTTACGTAGAGTTTGATTTATCTTATAACCCGACAACCCGACTCACCCAACCAGACTTAACCCGACCCGATAAGCACCCAAACCCGATAACCCGATTTCTTAGCGGGTCGGGTTGCGAGTCACTTTATGAAAACTCAAAACCCGACCCGATAAACCCGACAACCCGACCCAATAACGCCCCTAGAAACTAGTATTTAGGCCCTTCGGTTTCCTCTCCTTTGTTTCATGTTATTTTTATTATTATACTATTTTTGAAGACCAGAAGTTGTCTCTCTCATACTTTCAAGTTAAGGTCTCACTAGCTAGTTTTGTAATATTGTAAAAGAGCTCATGCAACAGTCGTACATAAACAATTGTTATTGTATAATATAGGAGTTTTCATGCTTCTCATGCGCCTGGGTAGTTAAAATCTTGTTTCTGTGATCTAGGAAATTAGTGAATGGAATGAGCGGCAGGGTACTGGTCCACAGGAACAGAATATGGTTGCAAATGTGTATTGATGGGCTTGTGGGTATGTTTCCTGCATTCTGCTTTCATGCATTGACCATCAAGGCATGTTATATTATGTTAATCTCTCTACATTAAATTACTCCATAACACCAAACTAGTCTTTTAGTTGCTCTTAAGTCATGACTGTTAATTTATGGTGCTGATCTTGGGTTCTATCTAATAATTTTCCGGTCGACCAACTTCAATACATGATAGAAACAGGGATAGTGATGAAGATGACATAAATCATGACAGAGATTATGATGTCGCTGCTCTAGCAGATAATCTAAGCCAAACATTTAGGTACAGTGTGTATCAGGGGCGGAGCCATGTTAAGACTACCGGGGGAGTTGCCCCCAACAAACCACTCATAGACACACAAAATCATGTAGGAAGAAAGTCAGATTGGTAGAAAAAAGGGTGAGTGTCCTCAGCTTGTTAATCCGAGTGCCCTCGACAATCACTGAGAATTAAAATCACAGTGTCAACTAAGCTCTAATGCCCAAAAAAACACATATCCGGTGGCTTTGTATAGTCGGAAATGTGAAAAAGAGAACGTGAGGTGATGAACAGGTAGAAGGAAGAGTGCAAGCATTAGGAGTGGGTAAGAAAAAGTCAAAAGCTACTTTTGATTTAGTACTACAGTAGTATTTAATTTTATTTTTTTTAAAAAGCGTAGTATTAGTATATACTTAGGCTCATCTTGTTTAAATACACTAACATGTTTCTCCAATGTAGTCATTATTTAGTTACTCCACGGTAACTTAGATTTTCAGATTTTGGTAGTATTTGTAACATAATTTTGTTAAAGTTATACGGAGTAGGCTTTTTTTATTGTACCTTTTAATATAAGAATTATTTCTAGGATAATGATCATATTCCTTTAAATGCATTGGCTATAAAACCGCTTCAATACAATTTGTGCAATGGTTGATATGTTTCTTTTTTAGTTCTATGGATATGATGTACAATCTACATTAGTTAATCCTAACATAAATTTATAAAAGTTACCAACAATAAGTTATTTGACACCTACATCTTTTATATAGTGTTAATAGCAATGAAGCACCATTGTTTTTCCCTTTAAATAAAACCCAACCCGACCCGACTTCAATTACACTAAAAATGTACATTTCTTGATGTTTTTATTCTTTGCTCGATGCCCCCGGTGATCACTTTTCCTTGCTCCGCCACCGGTGTGTATGATAACGACGATTGAATACTTCAATATCATATCAGTAAGTGAATACATAGATGTTTGCATCGATGTGCTTAAATCAATAAGAACTGTACACCTAATATATTGAAGCCTTACCTGGATTTATTATATTTTTGTGCAGAGTTGTAAAACAATTGTCCAAGAAGTGGCTTTGACTGCTAGCATTAGTTCATGGTTCACCACAGGAGGGTTTCTTTCCCGGATTGACCAGGTTTGTCCGCATTGATAATTTGTTGTTAATTAATTATCTTTTTCTATAGGATCGCTAATATGTTTATTCACCCGGTTGCTCCAATATATTAACCGATATAATAGATGTTGGCCCAAGCCCAATCTGTGGGCTTAGGGTACATTAGGGTTACATTGTACTCTATAAATATTGGTGATTAATAAAGCTAAAGACACACAGTTTCAATGTGAACATACGGTCCAACATGGTATCAGAGGGTTGACCGATCCTCTAAAACCCTAACCTCGTTTACGACCCTAAACTGTCACTTTCTTCCCTCCTAAAACAAAACCCTACTGATGCATCTCCTATACCACCATAACCCTCGCTGTTACAACTCCTTTAACCCTACTGTCGTGATCTCCTTCACTCCACACCATCATCTTCTCCAACACCATCTTTATTGCAATCGCACAGCCCCTCCCTCACCGTTATAATGACAAACGGTCCAGAGCAGCCATAAACACTTGTTGCACCAACACCTGTTGCACCATAAACAAGCGGGTTTTCTGTCAACCTCGCAACTGATTTACTCATATCCCTTCTTGCTGCCGCAGCCTGTCTCCTTCAAAACCATCATAATGACCATCGGTTCTACACATCCACCACACCAACAATCACACCAACAACTGAAGAACAACAACACCAAACCCCTGGTGGACCCCAACACCACAACAACCACAATCGAAAAAGACGGGTAAGATGAAACTAAGCCTAAAACTGAAGATCTAGTGAGATGATGTGAGTGATAATGATGCTCAAAGGAAGATTCATTTGCACATCCAAAGTGCTGCCGCGAGCTCCTCTTCATCTCCACCAACGTCAGGACTGTAACACGAACGTGCGCAAATAAATGATTTGGTTTTTTCGATTTGTCTTTGATATGTCTTCTTCAGATTAATAAAAGAAGTAGATCGTGAACGAAATCAGAAATCAAAATTCAAGATGTGGTTGAGTGTCTGAACTTTTGTCTAAGTAAACGTGGATCTGGGTTTGCAAAAATGTTAACTGATGGTTCATTATTAAAAGTCAAAAAGTTTATATGCTTTATGACCATCATATTTGATTGCTTTTACCAATCCCACTTATGAAAGAGTGATAGGATCTGTGTTTTCCTTCTTTATTATATTTAAAAAAAATGTTTTCAATATCCGCCATTTGAAGATCTCAGGCTCGAAAATTGGGGTTAATTCTTCAATATATCGTATGGTGTTACTTTTTCAAGAATCAATGTGAGTATCTTTTGATGTCATAATGCACATCATTGGTGAATCTACAAGTTTTTTGACAAGTACCACATTTTTTTATTTGCTTTCGCTTGTTGTGGTTGTCTTCATCAATAACTAGTTATAGCTTTACTGTTTTAAGTGTCACCGGTCCGAGCTTTCGTTATTTCGCCGCTCGGACTGCGGATGAATATTAACCGATATAATAGATGTTAGCCCAAGCTGTGGGCTTTGGGTACATTAGAGTTACATTGTACTCTATAAATATTGGTGATTAATAAAGCTAAAGACACACAGTTTCAATGTAAACATACGGTCCAACACAATATTAGTTCCACTTTTCAAATTTTATTTTCACAAAGAAGTTAGGAAAGCAGCTGTTTCAAGTTCTAATGTTGATCCTTTCTATTGTTAGCAATAAGTTTACAAGTTACCTTTCTAATATCCTTTTGTTCTTTTTCAGCCATGTCGAATCCCTTGCGATCTTCAAAACTAGCCATAGAGAAAGGGCTTGCTCAAGGCCGTGATGGAACTTGTTTAAAAGCGCTGTCTAACTACAAAGTTCCAGCGTAAGTTGAAGCTTTACATAAGGTGATGGTGGTACTATATATGTAGACTAATTTCATATTGGTCGTCATCTTATAAATATATCTATCATAGGAGCCCGATACAGAAACAATTGCAAACGTGTTGGATGGTTTAAGTGAATGCTTACAGGTTTGTCAATGTATTTGTTATAGTGCTGTTTTCTGGTTCATATTGTTTTCCTTTCGTTTAATTTTTTAATCTCACCAGCCATGTATTGTCGTTTCGCCCTTTTTTTGCTCTCCAGATTTATGAATAGAAATAGAGTAAATTTTTTATGTACCAAATTTTAACTGGCAATGGTTGTGTTTTAAACGGGTGGTTAATGCAGTAGCTATTGGTTGTGCATGTTTGAACCCTTTTTAATTGTACTATGTTTTGCAGTGATTTGTTCATAAATCATGAGACTTGAATGTGTCATTTTGAAAATTGCTTTCAGATCTCTGGACCACTTCTAGATGAAAACCAAGTTAGAA
The DNA here is from genome assembly GCA_022545495.1 of Chrysanthemum lavandulifolium. Classification (NCBI taxonomy): domain Eukaryota; kingdom Viridiplantae; phylum Streptophyta; class Magnoliopsida; order Asterales; family Asteraceae; genus Chrysanthemum; species Chrysanthemum lavandulifolium. The sequence continues at coordinate 265,729,808 of CM040238.1, forward strand.
GCATTATGGACGAGATAAAGCAGGTGATCAGTGCCATTTCAAGCAGAAAGGGGAACGAGTCGAGAGGACCAAGGCTGAAGATTTTGATACAGAGCTACTTAATGAGGAAAATGAACAAGAAGAATTCTTCAAACAAGTTTGTTCTTTCAACACTATTGATTCTAGTTAGCAGAGGTGGTAATATGTGTTGGTTAGGTAATGGGTCATGACGAGTAATTGTGTTACGAGTCAGAATGGGTAATTATGGCTCTGTTGAGATGGGTTGGGCTGGGCTGGCTTGACCTGAAACCCTTCTAATTAGCCATTTTCGCTATAGTTAATTGTTGCTTTTAACCATATATTGTGTAGTTCGTGAACTGAAAATATATATTATGTGCCAGATGTTATTATTCAGACAAAGCTAAAATGTTTCTGCGCTATTAAATTCCTCCAAAACCACTTTTCAAAAATCGTTGCAGAAACACATTAGCTTTGCAATGGGAGGCAATGTATGCAGGTATTGATGAGTCACAGTCTGATCTTACTCAAGTTCTCTACTCGAGCTAGCTGTTAAGTTAATCTAACTGTTAAGTGTTAAGTTATTGATGAGTAACAACCTGATCTTACCCAATTGTTTTGTAAATGCAGGTTACTGTAGGCTTGGGTAACTGTACGGAGTTCTTTTCCAATTTTCCTTCGTATTCTAATTACTACACCATTCAAATATCAAAATTCTACTTGTGACAATAGCTTATTGCAAAATGGCAACAACTTATTTCGTACAGTTGAGATTGAGATTGTTTTCGAGATTGAATTTGTTTGAGATTGATGTGTTCGAACTTATTTTTGAGAAATCAAGTTTGTATTTGTGCAAAAATATTTTTGTTGTTTTAATTATTTTGAGAATTCATTATGTATTTGTACATTTGAATTGCAGTTTGTATTTCAGCCATATCATTGCAAAGCCTTTGCTGACTCAAAATTGATTTAAATTTTCAGTCATTTTAATGACTTTTCAGAAAACTTGTGTACCCTTTAGTGACCAAAATAGTTGAGTAACTAAATCTTTTGAACTTTTGCTCACTAAAAATTAAGTAACAAAAGATTTTTAGTGATCCCTTTGCTACTTACTCTTTTTATTTTAGTGAGAGTTGATATATTAGCTTTTAGTGAATTTTTTAATCTTTTGCTCACACTTGCATTAGTGAGCAAATGTCATTAATTTTGTAGTGACACCTTTTAAAAAAAAGCTTTATTTACCCTTCATATTAATTGAACTGATCACAAAATACACTTTCACAACTAAGTATAAGCAAAGCTTAATCATAAGTCCTTAAGGGGTTGTTTGATAGCCTTTGAATGGGCCTCATCCAGAAGGAAAATACTAATAGGTCAATGTGGAAGTGTTTGATAAAAAAAATTGCACCACTTAAGCATTCCGTTAAGCATTGTATCGTTAAGCATGAATAACATGCAAAATCATTCAGAACAAAAGGTCCACCCAGCTTCAAATTAATTGAATATTCTAATTGTTAGAGCATCTCCAATGAGTCAAACAAGTAAAAGCTTTTCACTATTACAAAAAGCCTTTGAAGATGGTTTTTAACATTACATCAAAAGCTTTTTGTAAAGCTTTTTAAAAAGACTTGGTGAACTCCAAGTCTTTTCTAAAAGCTTTAGTAACTAAATGTGTGTAATATTAAATGCATCAAGTCTTTAAAAACTTGATGCATTATAGATGTTCTTATAATTAAATATTTAAAGTACTGATTTCACTTGCTCCTTTCACGTGATGTAACTTGCAAACAAATTTTATTGGTCTATTTTTATATTTTTTTTCCAATCTCAGGTGTTGCATGCTAATCTAATAAATCTTGTAGAGTTATTTAACATAAACGCAATACACATCTAATCACACAAATCAATAGCATTAAGCGAAAACTAATATAAAATCTATTTAAAAGAATGAACATGGTAAAGAATATGTTTAATCTATGAAATATGACTAAAAATCAAGTAAATTAAAAAAAAAAAAAAAAAAAAAAAAAAAGTAATTAATCATGCAAATTATAGTGATCATTTTGCCAAACAATATGTCTTCATTCAAAATCGGTGTGATTCAAAGCTTCAAGTCATTCGAGCATTTGACTTATTCAACACTAAATCACTATATTCTATCAAACGGCCCTAAGCTCTCCACTTAGCTGTCACTACTTAGTTTTCAATTTTATTTTATTTATTTATTTAATCATTTATTTATTTTTATTTTTTTGAACATAGTTTTCAATTTACTAATAATAAATGTAAATCGCACAAAATAACATAAATAGGATTCTTGAAAGGTATAAATTCAAAACTTGTTCTGCTGGCAAAAACAGCAAACCACGAACTTAAGCCAACATTATTTATCTAATAATTTATTAGTAATAATTCACTGCTACTAATATGTCATTCCCCTTGTAGCTACTCCCGGTTGACAAAACACATGGAGTGGTCCTATCTGTAGTATAAAATTCCTCAAAATAGCCATCTCATTTTATGGATCAAGTACGTGGATCCTCATGTTCATGTATGATCCTTTTTAAATCTAGAAGCTAAAGTAAATTGCAAAAGTCGTCTATGTGGTTTGGTCAAATTGCATGTACAGTCTTCACAACTTCGTAAAAACAGCAGACGCAGTAGTGTTAGTGAGTAATTTTGTTGTGCATATATTAACGCGTGACTACGACTGCACTTTCAAAGTTTCGTTTGTTTTCATATTAGGAATGATAATTGCATGGTAAAATTTCTCACTAAAATTACGCAAGCACTTTCGATATTATACACGACTACCCATGTAACTTTGCCAAACCACAAATACAGTTTCTACAATTTCCTCCAAAAGGTATTGCCAAGGCCATTATCATGTAATGGGTTTCTTTTATGAATCATTAACTATGACATACTGAACGTGACGTCAATAGATGTTGTCATAAGATGACCAATTAACGACATAAAATATTTCAGGAAATTTTTCGTTCTAGACTCAAGTTTTTCTTACTTTCTTTAGTGTAACTTTGACAAAAAGACACGAATTTTTCCATGTTTCATGTATAATATGAAATGCTATTAATGGATTTATAAAACATAAAAAAATCTATATCTCATCAAACATAATGAGAATCCATTTCATATCTTTATTGCATAATGTCCTAATTTTTCAACTTTTTCATAAACTCAACATAATTGACGCATGTATAATTTAAAACATTTATAAAATTGTAACATAGTTTTATCATAGTGAGATCGTACTTAAACGTTTATTTGGTTAATATATTTACCAGGGTGCAGGATTACTTCCTTTTACCCAGAAAAAGTTTATAAAATCAGAAGTTTTATGATTTATAGTTATGTAATGACATGAAATGCTTATAAGATGAAAGGAAAATTAAGCTTAAGGGTACTAATCGTCAGGTTGATGGGATTTGTTTTCAAAAACCTAAAGTTTCGTATTACTATAGGCCCATTACTAAGCCAAAGAATGGAGGAACATCGACGTCTGAGCCTTTTGTCCAATTGAATACAGGTTCTCCAACGGTTAATGTAGGCTCTACTTCTTGTAACGAATCTACTACTGATCCTACTAGTAGTACGGCTCCATCCCGGGATGACAAAGGCAAGAATAATAATTGGGTGGATAATATCAACCTTGTTGATTTGAAGAACAGTTTTGATGTGCTTATGGAACAAGATTCGGTTTTGGAACATGTGATTGGCACTACGTGTACTACTGAAGTTATCTCTTGTACTTCCAAAACAACGCCTCCATCTCCTATGGAGAACACTCCTATTGATGACAAAATTGGGATGCTAAAGCTTATTATTGATTGGAAAGCTACCTTTGTGGATGATAATGGTAAAACTATTCCGGTGAGTGATGGTGAAAGGAAGGGCAACCCATTCTCTAAGGTGGGTGAAGTGGTTGATTCAGATAGTGATGATGAGGTGTTTGAGCCAAATGATCATATGGGCAGTTACTTTTCATCAGCAAGAGGACATAACGAGCTTGAAAGCTATTTTTCTGATGATTATGCGGCCCAGGTCTATGACTTACCTGGGAAATTTGAGGAATTTAACAATCAGCTAGATTTTAAGTTTTAAGGCCGTTCGAGGAAGTAATCTTTTATGTAGATTTGTTTATTTGTTTTGCATGTCTTTTTATGTTTTAAGTGGTTATTCTAGTTGTTGGTAACTAGTTGTTCATTTATAGCATGTCATAAATGATCTAGTGGTTGTTTAAGCGATTGCTTGAGATTAATGTGGCATTCAGTCACATTTCATTGTACTTTAAAAAGTTTTTTGGTTAATATATTTTATTAAAGTTCCATTTTACCTAAAAAATGAAATGCTTGTAAAGCTTTATAAAATTCAACAATAGTGGATGTCTTAACTAAGGAGTGCATTAAACTAGATAATTGTGCTCGGCTTTTTTAGCATATTTAGACCGACAAAAGTATATTAATAAATATGATGTGAAATAACTGAGTGCCGGAATCCATCTACAAATTTTTGGGTATGTATAAATTTTAGTTTTAATTCTTACTACTATTTATGCACTATTATGCAAAAAGAATATATGTGCACAAATTTTATGTGCGATTACCTAATAGCGGGAGTTGCCACTGATGGATGAACACGGTCGGTGCGATCTAAACATCTAAACCATCTCATCACCCTTTAAGGTTTTATCCAAAACAATAATGCCTTCATGGTGACTAGATATGCTTGTTCATAAGAACGAAAAATTATCTGCATTATTTTACGCACTATAAACTCATATACTTATTTAGTCTATGTGAGCATTACCCATCCTATGAGAATTATTGATCTTTTCACGCATTCCTTAGTGGATTAACGTGAAAATAAATGCATGGGATTTGCGACGATATTCCAAAATTTTTTTTACATTTTATTGTAATATTCTATTGCAAATCCGATGCAAAATTATAATATTTGCAGCAGAATTGCAGCGAAAAGAAATGGCAAGTTCTTTTATATTTAAACTATGGCTTTTATTGCTATTTCGTTCAAATTTTGATTTCTGCAACGGAACTGCAACGAAAAATAAGTGATAATTTGTTATAGATTTAATTTTTGTCTTCCGTTGCTATTCCGTTGCAAATTTTAAAAATTTGCATACGAACTACAACAGAAAACAAATGATAACTATTTTTAGAATTAAATTTTTTCTTCGGTTGCTAGTCTGTTGCAAATTATGAAAACTTGCGACTGAATTGCAACGGAAAATAAATTATAATTTCTTTTATATTTAATTTGTCTTTCGTTGCTTTTTCGTTGCAAATTTAAATAATTCGCAACACATTTGCAACTGACAAATAAAAATAAATGTAAAAGAAATCAGTTTATATTTTGCAACGGATTTTCAACCATTTTCTTTGCGTTGCTATTTGTTGATAATTCGTTGCATTACGGTTGCAAATTTGCAACAGAAATCTACCGTTGCAAATTTTCGTTGCATTAGCCTGATTTTGTAGTAGTGTGAGAGTTAAGGACGAAACGTGCAATTTTGATCTCACCATAAGGATGATTAGTGTAATATACTCTATGATTAATGGTAAATATTAAATAGCACCTGCAGTCGTGCAAATAACAAACTGATAGATGCAAAATAAGCTTCCTGTGTGAAATCAGTTTTGAACAGCCCAATTGTAAGTAAATGCATACCAGAAACGTAGAACTTTGAAGGTGCGTTTGGTATGATCATGGGGTTAGTATGGGATTTGGATTTGGTATAGATTGAAAGAAAAGTAGGAGAGAGAAATTATATTTAATATTGAATATAAAAATATTTTTTAAAAATAATAAATAATAAAAAATTATGTTCAAAAAAGAAAAATGATAAAAATTAATATAAAAAAAGAAAAGTAAACATATATGTGGCTGAGAATTTAGATGGGTGATGTGTCAGTGGTATTGAGCAAACCCCACTAATTTAGTGTGGAATGAGTTTTTTAATTGAGTTATGATTGCAATCCCAAAAATAGTGTACCAAACTGTATAAAATGAGTTTCATTCTATTCTAACAGTACAAAACACGCTAACCAAACTGCACCTGAATCTCTTATGTTAGATTCATATGATATGATGACATATGGATTGTGACGTCATATTAATATTATGTATTGTTCTTTTGTGTGCGTGAATATAAATACGGTTAGAACTACATACAATTAATGAGATAATAATGCTCCTTTTTCTTAACATATTGACACAAAAAAGTAAATTAATTAATACGATTTGAAATTATTGAATATCGAGAAATCATCTATAAACGTTTGGGCAATTATATTGTCTACTAGCTAGTTAGGTAGACATGCATGCATATATCTATATGTAATTTAAATGAAAAACAAATTAAATATATTAACTATCACCATCGTGACAGGTACAATAACCATAAACTATAACATAATGCTGAGTCATGATATAAACACATTAAATAAATAGTACTGACTAGTAAATTATACTGATCGAGCTTGTTGTATCTACCATTTTATTACGTTCACACACGTTAAACGTCATGCATTCACACAACTTAAGGGAAGAAGAAAAAAGACAAGAAAATATTTTCTGATTATATAAAAAACGACAAGAAAAAAAAAAAGATTTTGAATGTTTATATGTAAGGACTTGTTAGCTCTAGTAAACGCAGAGCCAAGCACCAAGGAGTGAGAGTCAAGTGCTTTGCACCTAAACTAGACTTGATCACACCTTCATCGTCTTTCTTCTGAATTAGTGATACCATCGCAATATAGAGAGGAAGATGAGGCAAATTTGCTGCTCTGTTGTTTCTGCAGTTGTCTTTCGATTACTCTTTGTGTTCTTCATGCTCGAGTTTGGAGTTGGTCAGTACCACGACGTTTTTGATCATATATATGAACTAAACTATATTTGTTTTTATTTCAAGGTGTTTTTTTAACAAATAATCACCACTTATATCACATATGTCTTTGACGAGACTTGAAATCTGCCTACAATTGATTAATGGGTCACTCACATAACAGTGGGTCAAAGGCCTTTGGTCATAAACTGTTAATTAAGTGAATATGCATGTTGGGTGCAGTTGGGGCAACACTTGGAGCAATAGCTGGAGTAGTGATAGGATGGATTCACAAGACAAGGTTCATGCAAAATGCAATGATAGGAGCAGTATCAGGGACGACTTTGTCTTATAAGCTCACTAAAGCTACCTTTGATTATTTGAATTCTGATGATGATGATGAACTTAGCCTTGCTGTTAATCTGGTGAGTAAATATGTTGAAACTAGATTCAGTATAAATATAACCTAATTAGCAACAATAAATCATTTTCTAACTAGTGGATTTATTAATATTATAGGTTAAGATTATATATGGACATCTGGAGATAATACTTGGTGGTGATGAACATAAAATCATGGGATTCAGTAAGGTAATTGCTGTCATATTATATAGTTTCGTTTGTGTGATAAGTGATTTATTTTTCTTGTGAAGCATCATAAAATTTTCCGAGCATTATAAACTTCACCTTCAGGGAGAAGCTAAAGGGATACAGCCCAAACAATAATAATTACACTAAGAAGTAGTCTTTATCAAAGGTGTGATAATTGTGTACTTGTGTGCTAATCTTCGATCACAATATGAAATTTGATTAAGATCACATACATAGGTTAAGTCGTTAAGGCCTTTGTTTTCTTGTGAATTTGGAGAGTTCTCTTCGGATTGTTCAATATATTGAAGTTGCACTTGTATAAGCTCGCCTTTAATTTGCACAAAGGTATCCCGTGAATGATAGATATCGGTTCAAGTCGATCTAACTAAAGACATGTGTACATGAGTATATATTTTAACACTCTAACAAAAATTTGCTTAAGGTAATTAGTATTCGTGATAAAGTACATAGGCCAGTGTTTCTAAATGAGCCACTACAACAATTACACGAGGAAATTTGATTTATAACATTGTATCGCACATATAACTTGCTGTCTAGTAAAGAGAGTATGTTACCTAATGCAATAGATATGAAGGTTTTTATCAATTAGCTTTGATTTTTTCATTTGTGTTCTTTTTTTTTTGGGGGTAAGCATGGTTTCTAACCTTTTGGGGTAATCCAACGGGTTGTTCATGTCTTCATCTATCATTTTGAGCCTGTTATGTACCTTATGCTAATGATATGTATCACGTTTGCAATATATGATCTGCAGGCTCCTTTTGGCAAAGGTTATTCATTGGAATGGACAGAATCCTATTGGTCCTAGAAACATTGTGACTACTGATTTTGCTCGGATTGTTATACTTTGATACGGCACGTATATAGTTGAATGGTGATGAAGATCCTTCTTACGCATGTGTCGTTTCATAGAGACTTGTTTTATGTCTTTTAAGTTTCGATTCTTCAGTAATGATAGCAATCGTCTTAATCTTTGTAATATATAGAGTTGTTTTATCGTTGTAAAAAGGGAATTGATATCCACACCACATATTTTGATGTATGCACCATAATTTGTGCATTACAGTTTGTATCGTACAATACTGTAATGCGAAAATTGTGATTCATGCATCAAAAGATATGGTGTGAGTATCACCCTCTTTGTAAAAAAGTAGTAAAAATATTGAAAAACCTATTAAGGCGGGATAAAACCTATGATGAAAATGGAATGTATGGTATCTTGTTTTTTATCGAAGTTTTGCTATTTGTAAAGATTAAATATGCTATACTTTTACACATTAAAACTTCTAAAGCCCTAGCATCACATGATATGTAGTTGCAACGCTATAACAACTCAAATTTCAAACAAGCATCCAAAGCTAATTTTTTTAGAGCAAATCGATCGTCACGAACACCAACTAGCGATATTATCATTCATGTTTATAAGCAAAGGATGTCATGACATCCATGATGCCATGACAGCTTATTAATTCATTTATCATAGGTCATGTCATATCAGCTTTAACAAACAATTAATAATGATAAGGCTTTCTTAATTAATCCGGGCTATCGATCAATAAACTTTTGTTCAGATAGTAGATTGTCTCTCAATCCCATGTGAATACTTGTGTAAAACGGAATGATGATAGTGGCACATTATAATATTGGTGATGGAGGCCAGAATCAATTTCAATAAGAAACGAAGGAATTTTAATAAACTCTCACAAGGTGACTGAAAAAGGATTGTTTTCAGTATTGCAATTGCAATACTTAAAGGAGGTGCTTTACGAGCTATTTTTTCATCCATGGACCATCAAAAATACATATATAGACTCTTTTGCCTTTAGCACAGTTAGAACGGTGCATATGCATAGCTCTTATATGGTCATCGAAAAGAGTTGTAGGCTAAAAACAAAAGAGTTGGAGATCAACCATATATATATATATATATATATATATATATATATATATATATATATATATATATATATATATATATATATAGAGTTAGGATCAAATAAGAATAATAATAAAAATAAGAAGGATAGGAAGATGCATAACCATTTCATTCTGATGCACTTTCTACAAAATGGACGATCTTCATTCAAATTTTCCTCCCATATTAAAATGTGTGGGTAGAATTACTTACCCTTCTCATTTTAATTATTCTTCTTATTGGATCCCTTCCTATATATATATATATATATATATATATATATATATATATATATATATATATATATATCGTGCTCGTGACTGTTGTATATTCGTTAACAACAGATAAATAACTTTATAAAAATCAATCAATATACCAAAGATTTTGTTTCCTATCTGTGGTTTTATTTATGCTTTTTCATATCATCCTATGTATATTTCCGGCGGTTACGATTAATGTAATAGTTACTAGCTTTGTCAACCTGTTTAAAAAATATTATTTAATTTATAACACATTCAATAAAAACTTGAACGAACAGCTGCTTATGCAATAAAAATAATTCAATATACTGATTAGAATTTCTAATAGTTTACAAGTCTTTGATCTAGTAAGCCTTTAATAAAAATATATGTCTTCCTGGAGTATATTTATGATGTTAAATGTTTATTTTAAAAATCATATATTCATTGACTAAACCCTTGTGAAATATGCACACACCAGATAATGTGATGGTTGGTATAACAAATCCTATTTTTCTTAGATAAGACTTTTTCCAAGAAGGTACAATGGTTAAAAGATATTTTTTATTAGTTATACAATGCAATCATTTTTTTTTTTTTGATCTTCTGTAGTTCAAGTGTTTTTATCTTTAACGGTTCAAATGGATGATAATTTGTCTTATCATAAAGATATGGCAAATCTTTTTTAGAGACACTATTGGCTTAAAAAATTTATTATAGTTAACGTGTGCTGATCAGTTAGCTTGTTATCGCTGTTACCCGAGCATAATCTGTTGAAGACAATATTCAAATACTATGACTCAACGACGCTTAAACATAGTATTGAACTAAATTGAAAACCATGAGCAAATTCATAAAGTTTTAATCTTCATACTATAACCAACAGAGCTACGAGCTAACGAGCCTGTAAAATAGCCCATAAATTGAAAAGTAAATGAGATTAGGTTTACAGTAAAAAATTCCATATTTGCAACGACTACACTATCTCCTCAGAGTTTTGGTCATAAACTTAAACAGCTTTAATTTGTTAAAAATACAGGTTGGCTACATAGTTGTGAAATCACTAGCTTGTATGTGCAGGACACCCTTTAATAAAAAAGCTTTATTTACCCTTCATATTAATAGAACTGATCACAAAATTCACTTACACAACTAAATATAATCAAAGCTTAATCATAAGTCCTTAAGCCACTCCACTTACCTGTCACTACTTAGTTTTCAATTTACTAATAATAAATGTATATCGCACAAAATAACATAAATATAGGATTCTTGAAAGATATAAATTATTCAAAACTTGTTCTGCTGGCAACATTATTTATCTAATTATACTAATTAATGTGTCATTACCCTTTTAGCTACTCCCGTTTGACAAAACACATGGAGTGGTCCTATCTGTAGTATAAAATTCCTCAAAATAGCCACCTCATTTTATACATCAAGTTCGTGGATCCTCGATCATGTTCGTGTATGATCCTTTTAAAATCTAGAAGCTTAAGTAAATTGCAAAAGCCGTCTACTTGGTTTGGTCAACTTGCATGTACAATCTTCACAACTTAGTAAAAGCTGCAAACGCAGTAGTATTAGTGAGTAATTTTTTTTATGCATATATTAAGGCGTGACTACGACTGCACTTTCAAAGTTTCGTTTGTTTTCATATCAGGAATGATAATTGCATGGTAAAATTTCTTACTAAAACTTCGCAAGCACTTTCAATATTATACTCGACTACCCCTGTAACTTTGCCAAACCACAAACCACAGATACAGTTTCTACAATTTCCTCCGAAAGGTATATTAGCCAAGGCTATTATGATGTAATGTGTTGCTTTTATGATTAACCATGACATATTGAACGTGACGTCAATAATTGTTGTCATAAGATGACCAATTAACGACAAAAATATTTTCTAAAACTTTTGGTTTCACACTAAAGTTTGATCTTTTTTTTTTTTTTTTTTTTTTTTTTTTTTAAAGTTTGACAAGAAGAAATGATTTTTCCATTATCTATACTACATATAATAAAAAATGTCAAAAGTGAAAAGTTGAAAAGTTGAATTGTTTAAATTGGTCAAATGAGAAAGAAATGCATAATGTATGTCGATTTAAACCGAGTCAAACCAATAGGTTGCGTCGAAAACAGGTCAAATTAAACCCGGTCAGCCCACCGGGTTTGAAGCGTCCCGAGTCAACCCGGTATCGGTTTCAACGGGTCCTCTCTGGTTCGTTTTCGGATGGCTTTAATTGGTTAGCCGAACCGGTGGTGACACCGGTTCCTAGTTGAACACGTTGGTCCGGTGCGGTCCGATTTTCAAAACCATATGTATCATCAACTTTTTAGCTTGTATGAGCTTTGCGTGTTTTATTAATATGTACAATGTGTATAATAAAATTTACTTTTAATTTTAGGGTGTTTAAAAATAACATTAATTATTTATATTTTGTATTATGTTGTAGCTTTTTAAACATCGTTATGAAAATTTTATTGTACTTTTAGTAAAGAGTGTATTAATTGTATCACTACCACATTTACCGGTTTCCCCATTATGTTTTCCCGTGACAATGTGTCACATTGGGAATCATCACTAAACGACAAAATATATCCCACGTGGCACGAAGTCTCGTAGAAAAGTCACTAAATTATGGAGGTTTTCCCGTGACATGTCATGGGAATCATCATACGACATTGTTATATTTTGACCGAAAATTTCATCGTGCAGCGTGGCGGGAACTTTTTGCTTACCTTTCCCAGCGTGGCGGGAACATGTCAATGACATGTCGCGGGATTCATTGATTATTTAAAATATGTAATTAGTGTTAATTTTATTACTTTAAAATTTTATTTTGCATGTTTCCCAGTGACATGTCGCCGGGATTCATTGATTATTTAAAATATGTAATTAGTGTTACTTTGATTACTTTAAAATTTTATTTTGCACTTTTCCCCAATGACATGTCATGGGGATACTTTATTAATTGACTTCGTTTGACTTTATTAATAATAATAGTAATGGTAATAATAATAATAATAATAATAATAATAATAATAATAATAATAATAATAATATCGTATACCATAACATAACGACTCATCCGTTCAAAGTCTAATGTCTAACCATAACATATCGACTCATCCGTTGAGCGTCTAATGTGTAACCATAACATATCGACTCATCCGTTGAGCGTCTAATGTCCAACCCTAAGATATCGACTCATCCGTTGAGCGTCTAATGTCCAACCCATAACATATCGACTTATCCGTTGAGCGTCTAATGTGTAACCATAACATACCGACTCATCCGTTGAGCGTCTAATGTGTAACCCTAACATCTTGACTCATCCGTTGAGCGTCCAATGTGTAACCATAACATATCGACTCATCCGTTGAGCGTCTAATGTGTAACCATAACATACCGACTCATTCGTTGAGCGTCTAAATTGTAACCATAACATATCGACTCATCCGTTGAGCGTCCAATGTGTAACCATAACATATCGACTCATCCGTTGAGCGTTCAATGTGTAACCATAACATACCGACTCATTCGTTGAGCGTCCAATGTGTAACCATAACATACCGACTCATCCGTTGAGCGTCTAATGTGTAACCATAACATACCGACTCATCCGTTGAGCGTCTAATGTGTAACCATAACATACCGACTCGGATGTTGAGCGTCTAATGTGTAACCACCTAACATACGGACTCATCCGTTGAGCGTCTAATGTGTAACCATAACATACGGACTCATCCGTTGAGCGTCTAATGTGTAACCATAACATACCGACTCATCCGTTGAGCGTCTAATGTGTAACATAACATACCGACTCATTCGTTGAGCGTCTAATGTGTAACCATAACATATCGACTCATCCGTTGAGCGTCTAATGTGTAACCATGTGTAACATACCGACTCATTCGTTGAGCGTCTAATGTGTAACCCTAACATACGGACTCATCCGTTGAGCGTCTAATGTGTAACCATAACATACCGACTCATCCGTTGAGCGTCTAATGTGTAACCATAACATACCGACTCATCCGTTGAGCGTCTAATGTGTAACCCTAACATACCGACTCATCCGTTGAGCGTCCAATGTGTAACCATAACATATCGACTCATCCGTTGAGCGTCTAATGTGTAACCATAACATACCGACTCATTCGTTGAGCGTCTAATGTGTAAGCATAACATACCGACTCATCCGTTGAGCGTCCAATGTGTAACCATAACATATCGACTCATCCGTTGAGCGTTCAATGTGTAACCATAACATACCGACTCATCCGTTGAGCGTCTAATGTGTAAGCATAACATACCGACTCATCCGTTGAGCGTCTAATGTGTAACCATAACATACCGACTCGGATGTTGAGCGTCTAATGTGTAACCCTAACATACGGACTCATCCGTTGAGCGTCTAATGTGTAACCATAACATACCGACTCATTCGTTGAGCGTCTAATGTGTAAGCATAACATACCGACTCATCCGTTGAGCGTCTAATGTGTAACCATAACATACCGACTCGGATGTTGAGCGTCTAATGTGTAACCATAATTATTCTTGATGAATCATAGATTTATAAAACACATTCAACTATGCATCGTTTGGCTTCTTGATCCAATTAAATATTGCATGCAACATTTTGATGTAATATGTTCTTGTTCCTCTAGCCCGTTACTAGATTGTAAATCTAACTCTCATATAAGAATATAAAGATGCCGAATGGTAACTTTTTGTTCCCGAGTTTATATTAAAAGAAAGGAAAATATTTAGGATTATAATAAAAATAAAAGATAAAATTGTATTCTTTTGAAGTCGTTAACAACATAAAGTAATTAAATTTTACCCAAAAAAAAAAAAAAAAAAAAAAAAAAAAACAGTTTTCCCCGGCGACATGTCGCTGGGGATTATAATAAATAAAAATTAAATAGTTTTCCCCGGCGACATGTCGCGAATATCTCACCAAAATTTTCGTTATCGCGCCATTTACGCTAAGCGACAAAACTATACCTTTCCCCGTGACATGTCGCCGGGATTGTCGCCGGGGAAAAAACTTTATCATAAAGTAGATCTGGATATCTTCTTCACTGCAGAAAACGAAAAAAAAAAAAAAAAACCTTCCTGTGGCGATTTCTGTGGCGATTTCTGCAGCAAAAACCATCACCATTCACCAACAATCATCAACCATCACCACCACCGCATCCACCATCACCACCAACGCATCCACCATCACCACCACCACACGTTACACGGTTTGTTTTACAAATTTTAAATGTTATTCAACTAAATTAGTTAATTATATTATGATTTTTTGATTATTATTGTTGTAAGTTGTTGTTAATTAAAAAGTGAAGTTTTTTTTTTTTTTTTTTTTTTTTGGCGGCGATGGCCGACGAGGACCGACGAAGAGCAAGAGCGGTATGTTATAATTTTGCAGATTATTATTGTTGTAAGTTGTTAACTTGGAAAGTTTTTTTTTTTTTTTTTTTTTTTTTTTTGGCGGCGCGACGAGGAGGCTAGACAAGGTATGTAATAATTTTTTTCTCCTTTTGGTATCCCGGGTGACATGTCATTTGGGAATGTTTATTCATGTCATTGGGAATGTTTATTGTTTAAATTTTGTTAGTTTATAGTTATTATTAGTTCAATTGCCTTGAAATGTGCTCGTTTATAATTATAATAATTAGTTGTTTAAATTTTGTTAGTTTATAGTTATTATTTGGTGAAAAAGTGAAATGGTATGTATGTTAAAATAATGGTATGTATGTTAAAAAGTGAAATGATATGTATGTTAAAAAGTGAAATGGTATGTATGTTAAAAAGTGAAATGGTATGTATGTTAAAATAATGGTATGTATGTTAAAAAGTGAAATGATATGTAGTTTATAGTTTATAGTTATTATTTGTTGACATGTGCTCGTTTATATTATTTTGTTAGTTTATAGTTATTATTTGTTGATATGAGCCGTTTATAGTTTATAATAATTAGTTGTTTTAGGATTTTAGTGATTAATTTTGGAAAATCCCGTCTAAAATTAATCATCCTATAGAAACCCGTCCAAATTAATTTATTAGAAATTAATTTGGAAAGTCCGTTTGGGATGCTTTTGAATGTTTTGTCTCATTTAGGATATGAATGCGTATAATTGGATTACTATTTGAGATGATTTCGACGGTGTTTCTCCTTTACTCCTACGAATATGTCTTTAAACACATATTTGGGAGTTGAGAAATCTTGCGAAATTTTCTTAAATAGTAAATCGATTATACGCATTCATATATGAGACAAATTATTCAAAGAGTGGAGTTAGGATTGCCTTCCATAGTTGCACTAGGTGAACAAAACATCCGGTATTCCTCGTTTGAATGTGTTTAATTAAGTTGCATATAATAACTAAATGTATCGTTAAAAGCGCAGTTATGGTATTCGATGATAAGACTTGGGCGGTTTCTGACGTCATGAACCATTATTTATTCTCGGTCTTGAAAAATTAGTCAATCATTGCAAGTCGTTAGTGACTAGTCTTGGGAGAATAAGATGTCCATGCAAGTCTTGTCGAAATATATTATGGGTACACATCAAAACCTTTCAAACCACATTATGAGAGAAGGGTGGGACCCACGTTATAAAATATGGGTGGAACACGGTGAACCGGCTCCACCTATGCCACCGCCGATAATAGATAACACAAGACAACCTCGATGAGTGACATGGCGTTAATTAATGATCTTAGCTATATTCCTCCGAATAATGAACACAATGAACCAACTCAAGGAGATATTGGTGAGACAAGTGTGAACCGACTCAAGCTACACGTAACGAGTTTGAAGAGTTATATGCGGTGCCAGCGAGGGCATACCCGGTTGTGACTATGTGACTCGATTAGACTTTATGGCAAAGTTTACCTATTTTAAGGCTAAAGGTAGATTGGTGATTCTATATTTAATGAAATGTTAGAGTTTTACAAAATGTATTTCCCATCGATAAAGGATTCAAGCTCCCACCATCATACTATTCAATAAAGAAGACATTTAAAGCGATTGGGTTAGAGTGCAGTCGATACATGCTTGTGAACACGATTCTTTGCTTATTTCGGGAGACAAGAACAAAGATTTGGATTTTGTCCGGTGCATGTCTGAGTAGATGGAAAGACGATAACACGTCGGGAAGAAAGTTCCTAAGAAGGTGTTGCGTTACTTTCGATCATTCCTAGACTACAACGTTTGTACAAGTCTAGTCACACCTGCAAAGGATATGATTTGGCATGCTCTTGGAAAGTGTCACGGAGCCCGGTAAGATGCAACACCGGTTGATGGTGGAGCATGGAAGAAATTTGACACAAAGTATCCAGTTTTGCAAAAGAACCAAGAAATGTTCGACTAGGGTTGGTGGCGATGGTTTCAATCCGTTTGGGAACCTTAGTCGAGCCTACGACATGTGGCGGTGATATTGACAACATACAATCGCCTCCGTGGTTATGTATGAAGAGAGTTCTTTTATGCTAACGTTGTTAATTCTGGTCCTAAATCCCGGGCAAGGACATTGATGTTTACTTGAGGCCTTTGATTGAGGACTGAAGGATTTATGGGACAAGAAAGGTATCGAGACTATAGGCGTTGCCTCGGGCCGAAGTTTAATATGAGGCGATGGTTTTATGGACCATCAATGATTTTCTGCTCAAGTAGTTTGTGCGGGTGGAGTGGGCAAGGTTACAAGGCATGCCCTACATGTAATAAAGACACTCCATCATTCGTGTGTTAAGCAAAGCGACTTATTTTGGCCACAGAAGATTCTTAACGAAGCCCCATAAATGGAGCGCTCACTTGAATTCAATGGCCAAACCGATAACGCAGATCCTCTGAAGAATTTGGTGGGATGTAATCACGGCTCAACTTGATAGATTGCCAACGCGTGTGAAGGGTAAACATCCGAGTTATGGAGGTGTGAAGATAAAGCGCAATCTTCTTGTCGAGCATAAGCTGGACTAAGCGGTCTATTTTTACGAGCTCGAGTATTGGTCTTTTCTTTCACTAAGACACAATTTAGACATCATGCATATCGAAAAAATGTGTTGGAGGCCATCTTGAACACTTTGTTAATGAATGATAAATCTAAAGACACCGTCAAGGCAAGACAAGACTTGCAAATGTTGGGCATTCGAAATGGCTTGTGGCTCGGCCAAACCAAAAGCAGGAAGTGCTTGAAGCCTCGGTGCGTATTCTTTCACACCGAGAACCGAAAAAGTTTTGTCGGTACATCAAAGGATCTAAACTACGGATGGGTTCGGATCATGCTTCAAGCACGAGTGACCGATAATGATACCAATATAACGGGCACGAAGTCTCATGATTGTCATATAATGATGCAACGTTTACTTCTTACGGACTTCAAAATTACTTGCCCGATAAGATTGCAAAACCATTAATTGAGTTGTGTTCCTTTTTAAGCAAATATGCTCGCAACTTTGATGGAGGATGACATGTTGAAAGCTCGGATCAAGGTGGTCGATATTACATGCGAGCTTGAGCTCATATATCCTCCTGCTTTCTTTGACATTATGGTTCACTTGGTTATCCATTTACCTATAGAGGCTCTTGAAGGCGGGCCTATTCGCCCCGGTGGATGTATCCATTTGAAAGATACATGAAGAAGCTAAAGGTTATGTTCGCAATAAAGCTAAGCGGAAGGTTCGATTGCGGAGGGTTATGTTCTTTGAAGAAGCATTGACATTCGATTCTCATTATTTTCGGGATGTTACCACGAAATTTAATCGTCCCGACCGTAATGTGGACCCCCTCCCCAACGTGTCGATTTCGGTGTTTCGATCGGTATGTAAAGCGATTGGTTTACGGTCATTTATTGGGTTTGATGCCCAAGAGTTTAAAAAGTGAAATGGTATGTACTTCACATGATCCACGAGATCGACACGTCTCGGACCCGATTCAAGAGGTGCGCGTTTTTATTTTGAAACTTCTTTTCTTAACTTATCATTTCGACGACTTATTCTAATACCATGAGCGTTTTGATTATTTCCTAACAAAGACATGCAAGAAGAATTCCCGATTGGTTTGGGTCGCAGTAAACTTAAGACTTATTTGGTCTACTTAGCGTAAAAATAACAATATCATATTTTGTGTTCTCTATCTAGCTAATCTGTCTTCTTCATAGATCCGTCAACGTCACATAGACAATGACCAAGACTCGAGAGGTTAGCACTGTGGCGAGTTATTCGCTTTGGCTAATGGACCATCATGGACTCCAATCTCGGTAAACTCTTGCGTAGTCAGCGGTGTGAGGTATGTCGTGCACAACCGTGATGAGCGTCGCACAACTCAAAACAATGGCATTTGTTCGCTGGCCGTGACGGAGAAATGTATTATGGTCGACTTCAAGAAATCCTCGAGTTTAAGTATTTGTTGTTCACGATTGCGTTGTTCGAGTTAAGTGGTTCGACACTAGCAACGAAGGACGTAAAGTCAAAAACTTGTCTTTAGAAACAACATGACACAAATCGTCATTGCGGGCTGAGGCATTTAAAGATGACCAATACATTCTCGCAACACAAGTCAAACAAGTCTTCTACCTTGAAGATAAGACCAAACCCCACGGAAGGTCGTCGAACATGTTAATCATAAAAGTTTTCCGGCGGGGTGTCATCGTGGTGAGGGCGATCACGATATTATACATTTCGACAACTCATCGATCTCCCACTTTCTACTAGTTTGAATGACTTGGATAATGCGACCTTGCATATAGATGGTCAATCAACGGTTGTTGACGCACCGCCGGATATCATTGATGTTCCGACGAAGGCGATGATATTATTGCCGATGAAGGCGCCTTCCTCATGATTTAGCGATTCGATGTTGAAGCCCTCATCAATGTTGATGATGATGGTGTTGAGAAAGTTTATTCTAGTGAAGAAGAAGATTGATCTTGAGTTGTAACTTGCAAAATACACTTATATATTTGAATGAATGAATGAAATTGTTGTGGATTGTTTAAATGTGTATATTTATTTGGATGTGTATGTATTTGGATGTGTGCATGCTTATATTATTTTGTTCATGAATTTCTATATCTTATGCTAATTGTACTTATACGGATGTCGACAGATGTTGCACGGTCCACGGCGGTGGCGGTGGCGGGAGGATCGTCCCCTCCGGACCAGCGTACCCACCGGTTCTTGGGCAAGCTTCATTAACAAAGGTAAGAATTTCCGGAGTATTGTAATACAAGCATAAATTTGATACATATTTATGACTTTTATCACTAACTTGATTTTGCGAGCAAAGGTAAGCGAAAGCCCAATTTGGGCGGCGGAGGTGTGGCGGTGAATACCGCGACAAGACCCGGAACCTTTCGGCGAAGGCAATCGTGAGCGAAAAAGGTCCGTGTCGATCACTTTTGAGATGGGTGACAAACAAACCTTAAACCTCTCGGCCCCATGCGGCGCATTGGTCTAACTACATAGGGAGGTCGTTAGGAAGGTGCCGTTTACTACCCTTCTTGGGACAAGGTCCCGAAGGAGAAGAAGGCGGGAATCATTTCGGATATTGGGGTCGATTATCCTTTTATGTTTATTTCATTATCGTGTTCATTTATTTAATTGTGTATATTTATCTAAATTCGCTTATTTATTTATATCATATAAATAAATAAACAAATTAAATAAATATATAAATTATATCTCTAACTCTCTTTTCGTTTTGTTGTATATGATTGCGAGACCTATTTGACCTCAGCCGCACATCGACTCCTCCGGTGGCCCCGGATCTCGAAGGCATAAACTCGCACATGCAAAAGCCTACAATACTAACAAGGCTTCTTTCAAAGCCAAACATTGGAAGGTAGACCCCACCACCGGGATTACGATGCGGAGGCGATTAGGCGGGCACGTCCGAGGAAATTACAATGGTGATTGGGATGAGTACATTAAGTTTTGGAATGATCCCAAGAACATTTCTCGAGCCGCTACAAATCGGCTTAACCAAGCAAAAGAGCAAGGTCATATCTAGGCAGGGATCCCGTTGACTTCGCTCGCCGAGATAATATGGTAATAAACATTATAATTATTTTACATGCATATATACATATATATAATATGGTAATAAACATTATATATATATATATATATATATATATATATATATATATATATATATATATATATATATATATATATATATATATATATCGATTATACGCTTTGGTGTGTTGTGATTTGTCGTTTTAAAATTATTCATCTTATATGCGTGTGTATGTACGGATGCGAGGCATCGAGACTCATGAATACCCGTCACTCATCGACACTTATTGGCGAACACATATTTGTTGATGGGGTATTCCTTAACGATGAGGACCATGGGATATATGTAAGTTTTGTTTCAAAACACACTTTAATGAATTATCGAGAAATAATGTAGCAACCCGACTAATATATTTACTATCTTGTGTTTTGTCACTACATAGGACGAGATGAAAAGCTTGAGGCCACGGGTGAATACACGGAGGATCAAATCAATGCGTTGGCAAGAGGGGTAAGCTTCGTGGGCATATTCCGGTGTGGGTCGCGTATTGCCATCACGGGCCACATCCGGGCCAAGTATGCCCGCCCCCGAGAAAGTCACCAAAGATGTAAGCTTTATGATGAGTCTCCTCGAGCGACAATGAATCTGCGGATATGTTCGGGGAGTATGACTCGGGTGGTGCTAGCGGGAGTGGTGGGTGTGGTGATGGCGAGGAGAATGGCGGTGATGAGGATAACAACGAGAGGTAGTTGTGTATATATTATTAGTATGTTACATTGGTACTAGCTTTAGCTAGTTGTGTTATATATTATTAGTATGCTACATTGGTACTTTAGGTAGTTGTGTTATATATTATTAGGTTCATCTTGGCGCCATTTAAACACTTGTTTCCCTATCTATCAATGCACATATTGACTTTTGAGTCGTGTTTATGTAAAAGTTGTGATCTATTTGTATTGCGTTGATCCGTTATATGGTATTTGTGTTTTGGTACAAGTTGTGGCGAGTCTATCTGAGGTTTTAGTACAGGTTTATTTGGTAGATTTTTCCGGAAAATTAGGAAAAAATCTGAAATCTCTTTACCGCAGTCGCATTAAAAAAATGCAGACCTTTCCCGGCGACATGTCGCGGATAACTACGCTAAGCGTTGACAAGTCAACGAGAAAACCAAGTTTCCCAGCGACATGTCGCCGGGATAGTAGGCTAACTCGTTGACTTGTCAACAAGTAACCATAGTATCCCCGTGACATGTCGCGGGGATACTTAATCAATATAATTAGTGTCTTAATCATTTTGCTTAATTCGACTATTCCCAATGACATGTCGCTGGGGATAATGTGCTGATGATGCCGCTTCTTTGACTTAAATTTGAGTGGGACCCACGTCGTCGCGGGGATTGTCGGCGGGATACAATCCTTACGAGACTTCCCGGCTAGGATTCCCAATGACATGTCTTTGGGATATTTTTCCCCAGCGACATGTCATTGGGAATCCCATATGTCATTGGGGTAGCCGGTGAATGTTGTAGTGTACAAACTTTTGGGTGGGTATATATTTTAATTTTAGATCATACTATTTAATTATTTATGCACTACATGGGAATGGAACTAGTGATCGAGAAGATTTATTGAAATGAGAAGATTAAGAAAAAAAAAAAAATAGTCATAAAATTCTAATAAAAAATGAGAAATAATTAAGAAATGCGTATATTTGTGTGAATGCATTTAAAATTGATGGTTGTAATTCCTTCTCATTCTTGTTATCTTGATTATATTTCTCATTTGATTCTTACTCGTGCACTATTATGCAAAGATGATATATGTGCACAAAATTTTCTCATGTTTCCCATTTGTTTCTATTAGCGAATGATATAATATGTTAGGTGGAAAAGCTTTTACGTTTGTCTTAGGTCGTGTGAATGCATGGAACTTAGCTTTTGTGAAACACGATATATCGTGATCGTTAATGGGATGACACAACATTGTTTTTGTATTTATTCTTTTTTTCCACGGCATAGCGTTCATAATATTACTCTTTGTATATTTTATAGTTATTGTACTGCTGTCATGAGGGTCTTGAGGGTGATTGTAGTAATAATCTATTTACTTTTTCATTAATCAGTATGCATCTGCCAGCTAATGGATAACTTAAATTATAATAATAAAGTCCTTTAATAATTAATTAAAAGTAATTTTATTAGAAAAAGAAGAACCGGCGACTAAATTTTCCCCGAGGACACATAGTCGTTGGTGAAAGTCTTTCACCGCTAAGTGAAAAAAAAGTCATTAACCAAGACTTGAATAGGTTGAAATTTTACCAAAAGTTTTCCCGAGGACATCTTCGAGAAAAATATGGTCATCTTTGACTTTTTTCTGACCAATATTTTGGCGATGAGTTTTCCTGCTGAAGTTTTCCAGAGGACGTATCCTCGAGAAAAAGTTTGGCCAAAAGTTTGACCTAGTGATTGATTAGCCCAACTACACCAGGTAGGTGACGTGCCCATTATCTTTCCCGAGGACATGTCCTCGGAGAAAATGTTGACATTGCTTTACCGTTTGATTAGCCGTAACTAACCTTGACTATGTCCCGGTGGTGTTAAACCATATAGTTGTGTCAAGATAAAATAACCCAAATAACTTCTTTTTTTAGTATTTAAGATTAATATAATTCAGCTATTTAGTTTTGTTAAGTTGTCAAAATCGAGCTAAATGCGTTTAACGTTGTCGCACGCTATGCCGGTGTTAAACAAATAAAGAAGTAAAACATATGAGTTACATTACAAATCGTTAAACGTTCAAACATTGAAACATACGAATTTCATTACAAATCTATAGAAGTTTAAACATTAAAGCAGACGAATTACATTCCAAATAAAAAACTACTTCACACCATAAAGTAGTGCAGTTGAATCAAGTATGTGTTTCTTGGAATGCATTTCCATTTCCAGTGTTGCCTCGAGTACCTTTATTATTCAAACCAAGAACTTGCAGTTTGAGCAATCTATATTTTGAAGACTCGACGCAAATCTAGAAGGTCTCGGAGAATAAACTGGATGTGTTGAATGTCTTGGAGAATAACTTGGATGCGTTGAAGCTCCAGGAGAATAACTTTGACGCGTTAAAGCTCCAGGAGAACTGGCCAATAGACGGAGTCGTTCCTCCTTCCATTGACCTTTAATTAATTAATTGGTATCTGAATTTGAATTTTGTTGACCTGACAAAAGTTACCTAGAGGACATGTTCTCGAGAAAAATTTGGTCAGAAATTTGAGGACGTTTGACTGGAAAGTGTGTGGGTCCCACTCGATTGACGATGAAACTTGTCGTTATTGTGATTACCGACTAGGCATTGCTGATGACTGTAGCCCGATGACATGCCCTCGCCAATAAGTTTTCCCGAAGACAAGTCCACGGCAAAAGCCTCAAAAATTCGCCAGGAAAAGCGTTGTGGTGCAACTACTTTTCTAGATGAGTTTAACAAACTACTAGCAAAGTACTTATATGTTGCAACAGCGGGTAATATGTAATTAAAATTTTCGGCTAACTAAATCCTTATATTATATATATTTCATGACATTACATTTACAAATGCCGATCCTTTTAGCTTGCAACGTCTTAAAACGATAGCAAACTATTTTATATGAAAATAGTCATAAAAAGTGTAACTAGTGATAAACTTTAAACATGTATATCTATGAAAATTAATATAAAATATTTGACAAACGTTTAATATTATTTTTTGACACAACTAATTATTTATAGAATTCATATAAATTTGTACCATTGAATTTAATTATTTTATTCCACGTGTCACCCAAAGTTTGAGAAATAAAATTATTGACGTTTGAATTTCATTAGGCTGGTAGTCTGAATTCTAAAGTGTAAGCCTTCCAATAAGTTTTAGTTATGATACAATTTTTTTATCTTTACAATTTTCTTGTCTTAACTATGTTAAAAATTTAGCCCGTCCTTTTACAAAATGTAAATCCAACCAAGAGAACCCAATTCTTATGTGCATATGTTTGTATACTTGAAAGTCGAAAATATAAATTTTTACTTTAATGAAATGGCTAACATGTAAGAATTGTACCATATAAGCATAACGTTTTTTGGGTAAAGGTCAATGACCCGGTAAATATATTACTCCAAAAAAACGTTTAAGTACAAAGGATATGGGTGAATCCCATATCTCAGCCCGTTACATAGGCGAAAAGCTTACATAACAAGATACTTCCTATTTTCTAAAAAAGAAAATAAACCACTACTCAAAATATACTATCAGACTCCTATGAAGATAACATTTACTTCCTACCAAGGCCTTGGAGCTTGATACCATGTGTGTCTTAATAGGCATCTAAATTACCTGGAAGATCGTAAACCCGATCCGCATAGTTATCATAACCATAGTCATCAAAGTCATCTTCTCAATCATGACCACCACCAAATAAGTTACTCGACTCATCAAAAATGTTTACAACCTCCTCATCATCACTGTCGGAGACAACAATCTCTCCCACCTTAGAGAATGGGTTGACCTTCTTAATAGATGAAGTAGACGGAAGATCCTTTTACCGGATAATCAACCTTTTAATAGGATTACCAAGATCATCAACAAGAGTAGCTTTCCATCCATAAGAAGCTTTTCAAGCTCCCAAATTTTCTCAACAATAGGGTATGGCCAACCACGTTAGCTTCCATTGAATCACTCACAAGCGGTTCTTGTGATACATTCCCGGTCTTAATGTACCCCAACCTCCTTAGCTTCCATTGAACAACCGTAATCCACTATAACATTAGAGTACCACATTCATCAAGACGATCACATTAAGTGCATAAAACGGGTTAGATATAGCAATCGTCGTCCCACTCATAATAGCCACTTGGCTTTCATCTTAGAATTATCCACCGCTTGGGATTAGGGCGCTTTAGGTTGATACCAAAACTTAGGCCCCACACCAGTTTATTAAAACCTCCTTTCCAGAACACTTGTACCACCATTCCTACCCTTATTCTTGTTACTTACAGTTTGGAAACCATCAGTAACACTCTGTTTAGGCTGAGTAGACGGTGGAACAGATTTAGGACAGTCAAGTAGCGTATGACCAAACCGTTTACACGTATCACATCTTGGCGGTTTCCATTATATTCAACCCGGATCTTTTTAATAGTAGAACCCGATCCATCCAGTAAGGGTATCTCAACAGTGAGGCTTTCCCGAAGAGCCTTATCCACACGAACCTCAATCAAGCACCTAGCAAAACTACTACGGCCCCAGGAATCCAAGCACATTTGACTAGTGTAGGAATCTAGCCTTTTCGGAGTACCAATCAATGTAGCAAGGAGACTGAGACCATCATCAGAAAACATAGCAAGAGGAACATCATGAAATTTAACCCACACCGAAATGTAAGTCAAATCCTCTTTAAGCAGATTAGTATTCAACGTCCAAGTTTTAAGAATAATTGGCACATTCCTAATCATCCACGGTCCGTTTTCAAGAACATCATCAACACCTTTACGCGTGGAAAACTTAAAGAAAAAGAAACCCTTAGCATTCATCATAACCTTTTGAGTACCATACTTGGCCCACGTATTACAAACATAATAATCAACGACCGGAAAAGCAATACGTTTACCAAGAAAATAACCATAAAGGGTATTCTCAAATTTAGAGTTTACCTCCTCCACTACTTTCAGAGGAACGGAGAGATCCACCTCAGTAGACTTGTTACTACATTCCAACCTACGAAAATTAGGCTTGTGCATCATAGAATCCTTGGATGTAGTACCCGCATATGAAGCCGGCTTCGAAAATTGAACCTTGGGAGATGGATTATTAACACCACGCATAGCCTCTTCAAAATTCTTGCACGCCGCCAAAACAACCGGATCATGACTTGGCTCAGCTTCATTCCCACTGTTACCAGGATATTCATCAGAACTTGTTCCAAACTTTTGTAATTGGCAAGCAACAGTAAAGCTCGAAACAAACACAGCATCCCCACCACTATCACCACTCGGGTTAGAATAAGTGTTATGTGGATCCGTCTCCACATGATGATCAATAGAAGACTCATTCGATTGAGTACCAGGTACATCGACAGCAATAGGAACACCCTCCATGAACAAAAAAAAGAAACTAACCCTAATTCAAAAACCAAAAGACCAGATCGGAACTAGAAGAAAACCTCGAAAAAACCAAATCCACGTACTCCCAACGTTTGTAGTTAAACCCTAGTCATAAACTAGGGTTTATAAGCATGAAGAACATACGGCTATCCCATGAAAACAATTTGAATCAATCAGAAGTTGCGATAACACTAAACCCTAAAAAAACGATTTATAAAACCCTATATGCAAACCTTGTCGCACCTCTGAGATAGTAAGAAAAACCACGAATGATTTGTAACACTATAACAGATTTAATGTTAAAGAGATGAGAATAGGGAGCAGTTAAGGATCAGAATTTTTAGGTTTTAGTGGAGTCGGAATTCGCCAGAGGAAACAATCGGTTTTAGGGTTTAAGATCTCATTCCTTGCATTATATATATATATATATATATATATATATATATATATATATATATATATATATATATATATATATATATATATATATATATATATATATATATATATATATATATATAAGACCCGTTGACACCGGTTATTTTTTAAAAATAGATAAATCGATGATAATAAAAGTAATAAGATGAAAAAGATGTTGCAAAAGATGAAAATTAGTATGTAAACAAAATAAGAAAAATAATGAAAGAAAACAAATAGTTAATCTATTATTTATTAATATGAAGTCATAAGTAAAACATTTGTGTGAATTAAAATAAACATGTAAAAAACAAATTCGTATCACATTAAGTGAATATCCGAACATACTTGTTGATAACTGATTAAAGACCGTGAAGAACCACTTTATAGACTACATTTTTAGTAGACTTCAATAAATTACTATCGGCATCAGAAATAATAACCTTCAAACCCTTTTTGCTTTTTACGCGTGAAAGAGCCACATATCATTGTCCGTGCGTGAAAACAGGACGTGGTAGGTATAAACCAACTTTCGAAAGTGATTGTCCTTGGCTCTTGTTTATCGTCATGGCAAAAGAAACTGACACAGGAAATTGTTTGCGCACGATCTTGAGTATACTGACATGTTTATATAGCAGATTGATTGAGTAGGCATGCAAGTTCAGCTCGATTTCAATTAAGATAAGTTTACTTTTTAGAATGAAAATGTGCAGCAATGTATATCTTGACATTTTCTTTATGACACATCAAGATGGTTTCATCTTCATCTCGAATAAAAAGAATATAGATTTGTTGTCTTTTAAAACAGCTTTGGATTTAGAGTACTTCCATGATCCTTAAATATGTCATACACACATGTTTTATTGTGATACCAAAATGTTTGTGGGAAAAAAATAACTATTTTTTGTAGACTTGGATGAATGCTTCAAGTCATAACTTACACATAATTAGGCTTATTATCACCATGGTATAACTGGGCCCATTAAATCCAAACAGCCCAATCAATTAATTTGACATGTCCCGGTAAACTACAAAAGTCCAAAAGGTCAAGATATTTTTTGATGCGTGTATAGATATACATTAAGTTTTCCAAGCACAAAACATCATTACATGGTATGTTTTTAGGTGCACCCTAACACCCCTGTCAAATCATCCCCATTGATTCCAAAACTGAGAAATCTACTCCAAGGTTAGTAAGATAACTAATTGTGATCTAAAATAGTTTAAAAAACATAATCAAAAGAGATAGTTGTTAGTAGATTGTTAGCTATCAAGTCGTTAGGTGTTCCACTTTTCAAAACCTTGCATGATGATAGTTTTTAGATTATCCAACTTCCTATAAGATAGTTTACACAAAATATATTAGCGATGATAATTGATCATTGAAAAAAATGCATGATATTTGTGTACTTGATGATCTATATAGGGTATTATACATGAATAATACCCTAATCCTTTTGAATCTTAGTTCAATATTTAATGCATGTGGTTGTTGTGGTTGGAAATTAGTATTTACTTAAATTATCGTTTAACTTGACAGTTAGGTTAGAAATTAGTACATTACGGGTTATATGGTATCAAAAATGGTGTGTCGTTGATCATAATGTTAGAATCTTATGGTAGGATTTTATGCGTTTGATGGTTTCATTGTTTACGATATATGACTAATGAATGTTGGTGGATATATGAAATAGATTTTGGTTTGTATGCATAATGATTTTGTATAAGTTAAATCTGGTTACTAAATCGTGTTTGTGATATTATGGTTGTATAATTTTAAGTAGATACATTCGAATATAGTTAATAGATGTTGATTAAAATAAAAAAATAGGAAAACCATAGCATTATGTTGGTTATGATCTTATTATAGAATGTAAACCTGGTATGAAATTCTCATTTCGTTCTTGGCAGGAAAATGCCGTTCGAGTTTGTAGTCTTGGTGAACCGCACAACATATCCTTCGAAACAGGTAAAGTAAACAACACCATAATATTATGTATAAGTCTTCATCAGCGGTCAAAAGTTCATTTAAGTTTTGAATAATTATTCGAGAACCGCCTCAAGTTTTTGAATTTGAAGGATACAATGGGAACAATCATCTATATCTGACCAGCTCAGCAAGGCTTCGTAAGAAAGTCTGGTTTAAAACACCAACTGTAGGACCTATAACACTGAGGGGTAGGGATTGGAAAAAGTTTGCTAAGGAGAACATCGGTCCGTATGTAGATTGGTTGCATTTCATCCAGGAAGGGGATGACGGTTTCTACATGGCAGGATACGATATTAGGGATGGCCAAGAATTCAGGGGATACGACGAAGACAACCACCGTTATTCACGTTTTAAGAGCCGTGTTTGGGCTGTTCAAAACAGGCCTCAGGTATCTATACCATGTAACATAATATTATATTACCTTTTTAAGTACGTTAATGTATTCCCTTAAAATGTGTATTTAAGACGCACGTTAACTTCGTCGACATAGAATTGCAGCTGATTTCTTAAGTAGGATAGGCCACGCAGATCGTATTAGAATTAATTATGGAGAAGACTACTTTATGGTTCCTGTGCTCCATGTTAATAATCCTAATCAGCCAGATGAATATGAATTGGATTCACAAATTTGGAATATTATGACATTCACTTTAGGTTTGCAAGCTGGACAGATCTTGGTGTTCACAAAAGAGTATAATAATGTGTTTAGGTTGATGGCTTTTAACTTGGATGGAAGTCCGCATACACCGATGCATTTCTATGGAGCAACACAACTACGTGTGGTGCAACCTGCTATAGAGTTTTACGACCAAGGTGCTATAAATATTCACATTCTAATTTAGTTGAAAATTATATATGTCTTTATAGAAATCCTTAGTTTCAGGGAAGAAAATTGTACTTAGATATTAGTGATATTCGATAGTACCAGATAGCATATCTAACATGTTAGATGTATAGTCGATGATGACGGGATGCACCACATTTGTGGATGGCGGGACATCGAGAGCACTTTGGTGAAGTGGGTGACACTTTCTATAAAAGTTATTCTATGATTACGTTGTTGAAAAGACTCGTAAGTAATATTATTTGATGTAACATATTTATTGCATCACGTTATTCATGTTTATGAAGAAGTAGTTATTCACATCGTGGCGAATGGTTTATTTCAGACAATACCTGCAGACTTCATGCAATACCACCCG
The DNA here is from genome assembly GCA_022545495.1 of Chrysanthemum lavandulifolium. Taxonomy (NCBI): domain Eukaryota; kingdom Viridiplantae; phylum Streptophyta; class Magnoliopsida; order Asterales; family Asteraceae; genus Chrysanthemum; species Chrysanthemum lavandulifolium. The sequence continues at coordinate 265,760,204 of CM040238.1, forward strand.
ATGCACACATACAGGAAGGTTTTGATGATACACCAACATGTGGACTGCACTTTTAATGTGAAGATGGAGTTTCATAAAGAGGATCCTGGCAGGACCAACCATGTGAACGTATTTGGTGAATGGAGAGAGTTTGCATGTCAGTGTAATTTTGGGTAGAACAAAATGATAAGGTTCAAGTTCATGCATTTGCTTACGGATATGGGTGGAGATGAAGTGGAGGTGTACCCTGTGTTTCACGTCTGTTAAAAAATGATCCTAACAACTTATGTTTATTTTGTATGGTTAATATGGTCTGAACTAATGTCTGGATATATGCTTTGTTATGTTATGTTAGAATAGTCAAGATATTTGCTATTTTTGGATTATCAAATGGCCTTTTATGATAAGGTAAATCGCTGGTTTCTACAAATATGGAGTGCAATCTATGTTGTTGCTTAAGATGTGTCTTTGTTTTCAAGTATTATATTTGTAGATGTTTCATAAAATGGTTTGTTGATGCTTATATGAATTGCATATCGATGTTCATTTTTTAATGTTGGTCGCATAATTTGTTGGTGATGATATGAATGTCAGTGTTATATCAGATATATCATAACAGTGTTGTCCAATATGTGATAGGATGGAAGTATGGATGTTGTTTTCAGATATAACAGTTATGTGACAATGAGTATAGATTGGGATAATAAACTGGTTGTCCCAAAAAGGGTAACTACACATCATTATCAAGAAGTGATTTTTTCTATTATGCTTCAGAGACACATTAATTCCTGTTTGGCTAATGGTATACAAAGTTTTAGCATGTACATAAAGGATTTATTTTCTCATGAACATAGTAAACAAATATTCAATAAAACTGCGTTGATAGTTAGGAAAAAATACAAATGTCAGTAAATAAAGATGGAATATTATCTTAAAATATTCATTAGAACATATAAATATTACATGAATGTGCAAGTATACATTTGTTATTTATGCAAACAAACTTTGAAGTATAAAAAAAGCTATATTGGCAAAGTGCCAGGTTTTTAGGACTGAAGGTGGTTAAACTTGATCAAGCCATATGGGTTCCGGAGAATGTAGCACAATCTTACCGCAAAATGAGCGTAACAAAGAAAAAATGTATAGAATGGTAGCCGGTAAAACCTACAAACTACTTTAAGCACAAAACTTATTTCTGCTCAATACCAAATCTTGATCGTTATTCTTCAACGAAAAATCGTTCAAACAAAGATCGCAAACGCGAGGAAAATAAAATAATAGACCAACATAATGGTAGGAAAAAGTATTGTTTATGTGGATATCCATCCAGCTTCCGGTTAGTTCAAAAGTAAGAACTCCAAGACACAGTTCATTCACGGTTTCTCAACTTTAATCTCCTTGTCAAGAACCAACTTTTTCCTTTTAGTAGCACTATTTTCTTCGCCTTGGAGCAAGTCAGTCTTATCCAATGGATCAACCTTCCTTTTTTTCTTGAGATGTAGTATCAGACGACGATTGCTCGACGTTCACAACATCATTCTTTAGGCCGGCGACCGGCGTTGTGTTCTCATCGGTCTGTGACTCCAAATCCTGCGAAAAATAAGAAAAAAGGTAGGTTAAGTATTGTAAAATGGTTACCAACAAACGTCGCAAATCACGGTAGAAGATGTACTCAAAAATGTGTACGATATCATCAATGAAAATACTTACAAATGGGGTCACATCAAGAACCTTTAAACCGGTGGCTTTTCACCGAGAGCCAAATCAAAAAGAAATTATATGGCTAAACTTTGTTGGTAATGAGTTTGCTCAACATTAAGTTTGGTTAAAACTGTAACAAATAAAATTCATTTATCACCTTTCCGGTGTAGCGAGAGTACAAACAGATTTAATGATATCGGGATCATTAGACAAACGTAATACATTGAAGACAGTATCGGCTTTTCTTTGTTTTTGGCATCAATGACACCTTAAAAACAAATTTCTTATCAACAATTTCCATAATCTCCGTCGGAAGACAACATCATACTACATAAGAACAATTAAATGGGTGGACAATTTAGCATGTACAAAGTATTTAAAACAATTAGCTTATCGATAAACAATTTATACCTTGCCATACTTATCCAAAGAATCGATAAGTAGTTAAGTTATTCGTAATAGCCTGCACCTCATCATTAAATAGACAAACAGAGATACGATGGTTTCATCTTGAACCCTCACTTGTAAGCGGAACCTAAATGCAAAAAAGTACATATGCGATATGGCACTAACCACAGAAAACAAATGCTATAACAGAGCCAGTTTAAGGGAAAGTATATACTCACTGGGTTTTGATTGATGTAGCAGCAGCAGCATTGCATTTTGAGCACCACCATTCATTAGGGCCACCAGTCGGTTTTGGTGTGGTATCGGATTCAAGGTCAACAATATATGCAGACTTAACCACCTTATTTCTACACGCCCTGCATCCGAGGTACCACCAACCTTCCTCCTCTTGGATAGCACATATTGTAGCGACAATAACGGATGGAACACCCTGCATATACGTACGGAAAAGTTGGTGTTATTTTTGTACAAACGTTTGCACCCAAAAAAACATGAGAATAGAGATTTTGTAACCAAATTGGTAGAAATCGTTTTAAACATGAAACATCAAATTGGTATGCTACATTTCATTACATAACCCAACAAAAATGTATTGTTTGGAACATAAAATGTATATGATACGGTTTCATTGTATAATTTTTATTCTCGAATAAGCGTAGATGTAAATCTTTGGGATTCTCAATGAATTTACATTCAACATCAAAATTTCCGCAATGTTTCTAAACCGGTACTTGGTGACGAAATCATCTTTTGTAGAATTCTTTGAAGCAGTTGAGATACGTGATGCGCTTTGTTGAGAATCCTCTCAGACCTTGAGCGACCACCAAACTACGTATGGTTAAGCAGGACCAAAGTTATTAAGATGGCATTACAACGCTAATATAGTAACCAATTTAAAAACATATACAAATATTGTTTTAAGATATTTTTTCCTAAAAGATTCTACATCTTTAAATTCATTACCGGGTATCTGGTCTTTGCCGTTGAAGAGAACAACCTTGTTCCATTGAAACCATTTTGGATGGCCATTCTTCCCTGTGTATTCAAAAACATTTACAAAACATTTAAATGATTTTGGAATTATACCTATTGACACTAGTGCAGACAAAATCAGTGAATGTAAATAGAAAATAAAGCGGAACGTACCATCCCAGAGTTTCATCATGGCCAGCTGTAGGACAGCAATGATCTTACCATGTTCCTTGAGTTTACTCAAAAAGTCAGCGAATTGTTGAGCAAAACTACCCCACAAGGTACACGGCAACTCATTGCCCCTGCACATATGATCGTTATAAATTCAGTAAATACATTCTAAATGTAAATGCAAGTGTAAAAACTTGGTTAGAATGACCTACTCAGCATCAATGATTGTGATGTGTTTCTTCTTGCCAGACCTGCCGTTTTTGTCATAATTATCCAGGTCATCACAAGCAACCACCTGGCATATCACATCTGCATAATGTTGAAACACAAAAAGTTTCAATTGGTTGCCATATCATGTACTAAAGAAAAGACAAATCTATACAAATAAATAAAAGGTTTCTACATATCAAACTGGCCAACTTCCTCATTCTTAAGAGAGGTAATGGTTCCATAGGGACGAAATTCAAATCTATAAAGAGAACCGATGAAATCATGCACTTTTCTATGACAGCAGCGTAAAGGAAGCTTTATGAGAGGTTTTTCAACGATGTGGAACTTTGGTTGGATCTCCCAAGACTATACCGTTGAAGAATGACAAGATTGCCCTCTTCTAATTGATGTTTGAAACCACTGACCAACGCCATCCTGACCGTTGCTTGCATTCTTGTGTTCTGGAACAAAACATTTGCATATTTTTAATTTTAGTACATAAACAAAACTTCCATACAAAATAACAATTCATATCTAAAATGCCAAGCATCAACAAACAATTCATCTAAAAAGGCACAAATAAAAAGTATAATACGGAGTATAACATAAGAGATGCTTGCCTGCTCATCAAAAATGATCATCTCCATATTAACAATATTTGGCTTGCTAAACAATGGTTTCATCCAAGTCCAAGAATACGCACTCGTAACTTGATGTTGTCCTTAATGTGATATATCGTTGATATACCCGTAAACAAAGGTTGCCATTGGTTGATTTGATATTCAACGCTAGGTAAGTAAATGAGATGTGCATCTTTATCAAGACGGACATCCTCAATTTATACAATGTTGTGTCGCCCTGAAAATTAGGGATCGTATGAATCAGAATAATTTTAATTGCATACTCATCTTCCCAAAATTAAGATCATTACCAAAAAGAATAAAAAAGCCCCAAATTTATTTTAGGGTTCTTGTTGGCCATTATATAAAATCAATTAAAATCACTAAAAATTAACATAAACGAAATTAACATAAACGAAATAAGATTATTTAAATAATTAGTTCAAAATGAAGATCATTACCAAATGCATAATTCTGCCAGCAAACACCAACTATTTTGGGATGTGATATGTATTAAACCCAAAAGGTATTGGCCAAGAAAATTTGAGAGATTGATATGCAAATTGAATGATTGAAATGCATAATTGAAGGTTTTAATGACTTTCCGATTTTGTGTTCCTGTATGTCGGTTGATATGAAACGCACAAATGAAAACGTGAGGAGAAAGTGGTCACGTGAGGTAGCACGTGACATTTCTTAGGGGATGCATTGGGTCTTGTACATTAGTGCTAAATATGGAAGGGTTTTAATAATAAAATTTAATGATGTGCTTTATTTGGTGGTACAAGATATCATATATTATATAGTGTGTATATATATATATATATATATATATATATATATATATATATATAAGCATAACGTCATTTCATATAAAGTATACTCTATGACATTCATGTGATATTTTGTGACATAAACAAGGACAATAAAAAGAAAAATCAAAAGTTGGTCAATTACATAAAATGCAATTATTATTTTGTTCCTTTTTCAACGCTTCTAGTTTCTATATACTACAATTGATCTTTTAACCCAGTATCAATGGGCCATTTTGGAGTTTAAGGCTCCAAGAATGGTATCCAATATTTTCCTCTTTTGTATATACAAAAGATTAAAAAGCAAGACTAAAATGAAAAAAGGTCATACTTTCACTTTTCATATTATTATGGGCCTCTAACTTTACCTCTCTTAACCCATCCAAACATTTTTTGCCTTAAATTATTATCAAACAAACGCTTATTTACACTATAATTTCTAACACAAGAACAACGACATCCACTACACTTCACGACCATCATTCGTGTCCCATCATCATCGACCATCAAATATTTGTCATGTGCATTTCTTCACCACTGCCACATATGTAGAGCTATCACTAAAAGAGATTTGACCGCAACCATTACATGCACATGTCACAAGCCTTATTAACTAAGACTCGCTTGCAAGTACCACAAATATGACTATAATAATAATCCACATCGAAACTTAGTCTTACCTTTCATTGTCTTCTAGATAAAATAGAGATCATATCTCTTTTTAGGATTGGGTTGTATTGTTTTTGTGTTAAAAGAGTATTTACCAAGAGTTTTGTATATATCTTTTATGGGTGCTTGGTAATAATTGTAATTGTTAATGATTTGTTTTGGGATTCAAAGACTTCTAGATGCTGTTGATTTCTGCTAGTGCTCATATGGTTAAGATTGCTCTTAGAAATCAATGAAAATGCTCCAAGTATATTACTGCTGCTAGTTAAGGAATTAAGACTGATAGTGTACATTAAAACTTCTGATAACTTCAAGGTAAAATACACTAATTGGTTAATGCTGCTAGAAGAAAACTTAGTGCTGCTAGTACAGTGCTGCTAGTACTAAGTTACAATTGCTGAAGAGTTAATGCTTCCAGAGTAAAGATTAAGATTGCTGGTTAATTATTACTGCTACTTATGTTATTAAGTCATTTAGATATGTATAGAATCTTTTGATAAGTATAAAAAAGATTTATCTTAGAGAACAAGTTATTGTAAGCCAACTAGGACTCCTTAGTCTATAAAAAGAGGTCCTAAGGCATAAAGTTATACGAGGTTTTTTTTCTTCATATATTGAGTTATAGCCTCAAGGTTTTGTAATCCTAATACTTGTGTGAATATTCGTATTATAGGCAATAATATTAAAGCGTTTATTGTTTATTTATTGTGTTCTTGTGTTACATTACAAAGTTCTTCTTAATATTGAATTTAAGATTTCGCATAGTATATGATAAATTCAAGAGTTTCTATTCTAGTTGTATTAGTTATCTAGCGTAGCTAAACCTTTACAAGCTAAGGGAATTCGATCAAGTACATAATTTGGATCAATAATTGGTATCAGAGCACATAATTCCCCAATTCGGTCTCTTAATTGATTTCACGCGCACATACTTCTCTCAAAGACAAACCATAACTCTCTTTTATCATCAATTTTCAAAAATCAACAATCAATCACAACAATGTCGAACCTTTATTTTGCCAACACTCATAACATGATTGCTTTTCCAAAAAAAACCAAAAGAAAGTGAAAGTTTTACTGAAATAACTGATTTCTTAAATGCAAACCCTATAAGGTATGCATTAATAGTAAAAACCTATGTTAGGAATTAGAAATTCCAGGTTTAAAAGATTCGGTCACCTCATGTATATGTAATCGTTAGAATGCTCGTAGTCGTAGTTCTTTTAAGTTAAGTAGTATTTAGTTCAAGAACACCGTGGAGGACGGACGGTCTTTACCCATTGTATGCACGATCCATGACCCGTTGTGCGGCGCTTTATTGTAAGACTATAAATACTCTCTACCTTCCAAGTTAGAGTTGGAGCTCATAATAAGAATTTTCTTTCTCTCACTAAAGTTCCCTAAACCTCTAACTTTCTCTCTAGTATTCCACTTATACGCCACCTATTTCTTATGGTTTGATGTGTATGTGAAAACTAATATCCTACAATTGGTATCAAGAGCCATGGTTAGATCATATCTTGCACATCTTTGGATTTCTAGTGGTTTTAGGTGGTTTTGAGTTTGAAAAAGTTTAGTGGTTTGTGCATCATTTGGTTGATTTCTTGTGTTAAAGCTTGGATTTTGTTAGTACTTTTACGTTTAGAATCATCACAAGTGTTTAGGTTTTCATTTGGTAAGCTTGAATCATGTTTGTTGGGTTATTTTTGGATTGAAAAGTGATGTTTGTGAAGTTTTCTTGCTAGCGACTTGACCTTCGGATTATTTTCCTTGTAGCGACTTGCTTTACATTTTTGTAGCGAGTTGCAGTTTTTGGAGCTAGCGACTTAGGGTAGCGACTTGGTGTTAGCGACTTGGTGAGTAGCGAGTTGCTATTTAGCGACTTGATTCTTTAGCGACTTGAATCTTAGCTTAATTGTCGCCAAAATTTTGCTAGCGACTTGAGGCTTAGCGAGTTACTATTTAGGACTTGCCTTTGTTTAGCGACTTGGGACTTTAGCGACTTGGTGGTATAGCGAATTAGGTGTTAGCGACTTGGTGCATTATCTTCTAGCGACTTGGGTGATTTTTTACGGTTTTCTCTTGATTTAGTAAAAATCCGTGAAAGAATCTATTTCCGGTTTAATCATAGAGTTATAAAATCCCGTATAACTGTTAACATGTCTACCAACGTTCCTACTATCATATCCTTGCTGCAGAGGATGTTCAAGCTGGCTCGGATACTGTCCACCCATGCTTGATGTGAACCGACTATGACTCTTGGGCTCAACGAATCGATTGTCTTGTCTTGGTAAAGAAAATGGGGTTAACATTCTCAAATCAATCGATGAAGGACCTTACCGAGTTGAAACCACTAGAGATGTACTTGATATCTTGAAGATGGAACTCGATTTATGGAATGGATGGACCAAAAATGTATGATGAGCTTGATGATAAGGAGAAAAGAGATTCGATGCGATATCCGAGCTTCCAACATTATACTACAAGGTCTACCTAAAGACATCTACAAGCTTATCAATCACAACACCAAGCTAAAGTCGTATGGGATAATGTCAAGATGCTTCTCTCGGTTCGAGCTAAGCTGTTGAAGACCGAGAATCACAATTTGATGATGAATTTGAGCATTTCAAGATGAAACAGGGACGAGTGTCTATGAGTACTATGTGAGATTTTATAAGTCGGTGAATGACATGAGAAACATCGAATGACAATGCCTAACATTCACCGAACTCAAAGTTTGTAAACAACATGAATCCCGAATGGCACAAATTTGTCACTTCTGTGAAGCTCACAAAAGGATTGAAGAATACGAATTATGAGCAACTCTATGCCTTCCTTCTTCAAAATGAGAGGCATGCCATGCTTGAAAAGAGGATTCTTGATCAGTTCAAAGCTCAGGGAGAAGCAAGCTCAACAAATGATTCAACTGCCTTTTACTCTAATATTGGGATTACCACCAAAGCTTCTCAAGTTGTACCTTTGGGTAACGGTAATCATAAAATCATCCCTGATCCAATGTTCAAACAAGCTGATGCTGATGCAGGCATAGGAAACTTCATCAATCAACTAGCACTTATGATAAGTCAAAACATGAATTCTATCCCACAAACCAACAACAACCTCGAGCAAAGATCTAACCCACACAATCAAGCTAGTGTCGAGATGGGAAGATTGTTGTGCAACCGATTCGGGAAAGACAGATGATCGTGGAAGAGGTGGAGTGGTAGGGATTATGTCGCAAATCGAATCGGGAAGAAATGGAAATCTAGGTCAAGCTAAGCCGATCAAATGCTATAACTGTGGTGGTGAGGACACATTGCAAGGAACGCACATCTCCAAAACATCCACAAAATGCCGAGTACTTGAGGATAAGATGTTGCTAGTACAAGCTCAAGACAATGGAGCGACTTTGGATGAAGAGGAGTTACTATTTCTTCTGTCAAGGAAATGCCAAAACCTATGATGCCGATGTTGATGAACAACCGATTCAAGAGATAGGTCATAATCATCGAATGCTTTTCAAGTGGCCGACCGTGATGCATACGATTCGATGTTGATGATGGACCCTCCGCACAAACAATTTTCATGGCAAGCATTTCTCCAATGGTCTCTCCTAAGGTCTCTTCTTCACCAAATGGACCATCCAAAGACAAAATCATTTCGGATGTATTAAAACTATATGATGATATTGATGAGCAAAGATGCATCATGAAGTACAATCTTTTGAGACTTACGACTCGAGATATTGATAATATGGGTAATAGTAATGTTGTCCCACACGATCAATATGTGAATCAAAGTGAAATTAAGGTTGTACTAAGTAATGCATCTTCGCGATCAATGATGACTATGTTGTCGAGGATTTCACTGCATGTACCCCTGATGATTCTATTGTCTCGAACTAAATGCCTATAAAGAACGGGTTGCCATTTATGAACAACGTGCCAAGTTTGAGTTGACCACTGTGAGCAGGAAATGGATGACCAAGTGCGCACAATCATTAGAAAAGTAATTTTATAGAAGAAGTATTGAAACAAGAGTTAAATTCCTTGCAAGAAAATCTTTCTAAAACAAGCTAAGCAAAAACAAGAACTTCAAGAAAATGTGAAAATGCTCAAGCAAGAATTTAATGCAAAGGAATCTAAACTCTTGAAAGATTTTTCTAATCGAAAACTTTGAAAACAAACTTGAAAACAAGTTGTCCATACAAGGAATACCATTGATCGCTCACATGATCACTAAACATAGAGTCTTAAGCGATAAACACAAGATTACCCTTGTTGAGGAACCCAATCACGAGGTCATTAAAAGGCTAGAATTGCACATAAGGTAATTTATGATGGTAATGAAATCCTTAAACCTAGACAAAACCTAGTTGCGTTAGTATTCAGAGGATGATAAAAATCGATGAAATCACTAGGAAAAGATGAACAAGAAACTAGGCGATCCAAAATGTAAAGAAAAGAAAGTAATCATCACACCCCATGATTACAAAAGGAGACTGGATTGCCTTAAACAAGTTTAAGCCTCGAGACATTGTTGACTCTGAACAAGTGTTCGGAAAATGGATTTAGATAAGCGTAAAGCTAAAAATATTGTTGAAACCAACCCCCCCCTTAGGAAAATGCCTAGAGCGATCAGATATCCTCCAAATACACCAATGCATCTAGTTCCTAGAACAATTGCCACTAAAAGCAAGACCTTAATCGGTCAATATGTTATCTTTCAACTGCTTGTTGATTTTGAGAAAACTTGCAAGAAAAGGATCACACCCACCGGTATTACGGAAGGAGAAAGAGGTTTTGAGCAAACTAAAGAATGTTATTTAACTGAAGTCATGCCTTTCTTTAAACAACTAAAGGATCACTTTGAGAGTCTTAAAAAAGGAATGAATTCAGACATTACGGAAATGGAAAAGGAATTTGATGCAATGATAGTTGAGGTTAGTGATTATGAGCGACCATTAAAATATAATGAGATTGAGAGGAAGAACTTGCATACACTGAATGATAACATGATTTCTGAATGTATTGCTCAAGATGTGTTTTTCGCTGCTACAAATTGCTCCATTAATGCTTCTCAATTTCATGAACTATCTGTTGCTCGAAAGTCTCCCATGATCGTGTCATTGAGCTTGAAAAGAGTAATTCTAAACTATCGAGAAAATTGAACCGATGATCACGACAATTTGGTTAAACATTTTCTAAGTTAGAAGTTGAGCATTTTAATTTACAACTAAAATATCAACATCTTAAAGAAAATGTAAAACTTCAAATATCAAGACATCCTCGGATGCTCCGAGTTTGATGCGCTTTTCAAATAAACAAACGAGATGAACAGATTCAGCTCATCAGAAACGATCGAGAAAATTGAAAGCCCAAATTTCTCAATTGAAGGGTGAAAAGAAGAATGTGATCGGCTCCCAAATGCCTCCTCCTTTAGATTCTCGAATTCCCAAACGTTTCATCTTCAAAACTTAGTAAACACATTACAAAGAAGAAAACGAAATTTTTGTTGAAGAAAATGAAAAGGTTAAACGTCATTTCAATGAGTTATTTGAATCAATAAAGGTCACTCGTAACAAAAATAACGATCAAATAGCTTCATTACAAAAGGAAATTGAGAATCTGAAGAGCCAGGTAAAAGGGAAAATGCCAATGATCAATGGGGGGAATGATGGACCAAAGGTTCCAATGGATAACGAATATGCTTTATCTGTGAAATATGTCCCTCCTCATCTCAGGAATAACAAACTTGCTATTCAAACATACTTCTCATCACTTAAGGATTGCCTAGAATGTCTGCGTGAGATTGTTGAAGAGGTTAAGTTAGAAAAACCACATGATAATGCAATTGGGCATGCATGCTTATATGCCAAACGATATCAAGAAATCCTAGAATGCTTAATCACAATATGCCCTAAGTCATTAGGTGAGAGAGTTAATCCTTTGATTCCATGTTCTATGCCTAGTGCCAAGTACGATATTCATTCGATGCCCAATGTGTTGAATGTAAACCTAAGTGTGCCTTCAAGCAGCTGAGATTCCAGATCTGTGAATGCTAAAAAGGCAATCTCTAGTGCGGACTCTAGAAGTTCAAATCCCAATGATTCTAGTGATAATAAAGTGAACCTTAGTGTGCCTGCATGTAGTTCAGATCCTAGCACATCTAAACAGGTGAAGCAAAGAGTAGTAAAACCAACTAATGTTCCCATTCCTCTACAGAGTAATCGGTGACATTAAAGGGAGCAGTCAAAGTCTCAAGACAATACAAGGAATGATAGGACCTCGCAAGCTAAGAATGTGCACTAGAAAAGAGTAGAAGAACAATCTAGGAACTTTATGTTTGAACCTAATAAACGAATCGTGTTGATTCCAGATAGCCTTAGGCGCATCGTAATTAATTCAATTCGATACTATTTGCAAACCTTGTAATGATGATTGCTTGAATTACATTACTTATCATGAAGGTGGTATGAATGTTTTGCCTAATGTTGTCGATTGTTACGTGAAAAGTGTTAATGCTAAAAAGCGTGCTAAGAAGGCTAAAAGGCAAAACGTAAGAAAGCTAGGAAATAGTGGAAACCCACGGGAAGAACCTTGAAGGTAGGATATAGATGGATTCCTTTTGTCAAAAGGCTAATCGGTCATGTCCTCAATATGCTAAGTCAATGCCCACTAGTAAATGGATGCTCTAGGAAGAACTATCCCTTTAAGAAGTGAACATACTTTGAATAGGTCAAATACGAATACCAAGATTGCATCTATTACTAATGATTTCATTGACTCTATCTTTGATTTAAATGTTTCCATTCACGATGTAGGTGTTCCAATCGCTTTCACTAACCAAATGGAACCCATTCTCGCATGGGGATCCCAATTATCCGATTATCCATTCTTGTCTCGTGTTCAACCGCAGATCGCTCAAATCGTTTTGTGGTACACGGACTCAGTGTGCAAGCAACATATATTTGGAGACGGTCATGCTCATGAACCGTGAGCAAATTCATCGGACTGTTAGATTCGGTAATGATCATTTCGTGCAATCATGGGTTATGAAGATTATGTTGTTGGTGATAGTGTCATCTCTAGAGTATACTATGTGGAAGGTCGGGTCATAATTTGTTCTCTCGTTGGTCAATTTCGTGATTACGATCTAGAAGTAGCCTTGAGAAAACATACTTGTTTTGTTAGAGAACTTAATGGTCGAAGCGCTAAAAGGAACTCGTGGCTCAAATCTTTACACCATCTCTATCGATGACATGATGAAGTCTTCTCCAATTTGCTTGTTGTCAAAGGCTTCAAAAACAAAGTCATGGTTATGGCATCGTCGCCTCAATCACTTGAACTTGGCACCATCAATGATCTTTCCGAAAGGACTTAGTTGTAGGTTTACCTAGACTAAAGTATGAAAAGGATCATCTTTGTTTAGCATGCTAATTGGGTAAAAGCAAAAGTATGCCCACAAACCCAAACCTACAAACTCAATTCTGAAGTTCTTCATACCCTTCATATGGATTTGTGTGGACCAATGAGAGTGCGAATATCTTTGGGAAGAAATATGTGTTGGTTGTGGTTGATGACTACTCTAGATTCACAGGTCAAGTTCTTAGGACAAATGATGAAACTCCGATATCATCATCAAACTCATCAAACAGCATTGCGAGTTCGACTTAACAAAACAAATGAATTATCCGAAGCAGACAATGGAACCGAGTTTGTTAACAAACAACTTAGTGATTTTTATGAAAGCATTGGAATCGACCATCAAAGAAGTGTTCCACGAACTCCTCAACGAGCGGTGTAGTTGAAAGGCAAATCGAACCCTTGTGGAAGCCGCTAGAACAATGCCGATTTACTCAAAGGTTCCAATGTTTCTCCGGGTGAAGCTATTGCCACCGCATGCTACACACAAAATCGTTCTCGATTCACACTTGTTCATGGAAAGACACCATATGAACTTGTCCACACAGAAAACCTAATCTCTCTTTCCTTCGTGTGTTTGGAGCATTGTGTTATCCAACTAATGAAGGTCAAGACTTAGGCAAACTTAGAGATAAAGCGAGACATTGGAGTATTTGTAGGGTATGCACCAAACTAAAAGGGATACCGAATCTACAACAAAAGAACCCGAAATATCATGGAAACAATTCACTTGACGTTTGCTCTGAACAATCCATTCGGACCCACACTTCAAAATAGTCCCATTGGTTCATCCTTGTACCATTTCCCACCCCATCGATTCATATGTACCTCCATCGAAGATGAATTAAAACTGTTTGATCCTATGTTTGATGAACAAGATGAGCCAAGTGCTAATGATCTGTCAATTCCTACATCGAAGCTACTCTGTCCAAGTAAATGATGTTGATTCTTCAATCTCTATATCATTAAGCCAAGAAGCACCTGCCGCTGATAATTCTGTTTCATCAACAAATCATCAATCATCGAGTGTACATCAGGGAATTGTATCTAGTATCAACAATGAAGATTATCCCTTTGCTACTCAGGAAGATGCTCCGTTTGAAAATATATTTGCTCCTGAATCATCATCAGAACTGTCTTCTTCAGTAGATATTAACTCTGCTACTTCAGTCCCCCAACCACTGCCACACGAACACCTCAGAAAATGGACTCATGACCATCCATTAGACAACATCATTGGAAACCCCTCTCGTCATGTATCAACACGAAAACAACTTGCAACCGATGCCTTGTGGTGCTTCTTCAACTCTGTGCTATCTAAGATCGAACCAAAGGATGTTAAAACCGCCATGAATGAAGACAGATGGTTCAATGCCATGCAAGAAGAAATTCATGAGTTTGATCGACTTGATGTATGGGAATTAGTACCGCTCCAGTTGTGCTATGATCATTGCTCTAAAATGGATCTTCAAAGTAAAACTTGATGAGCATGGTGATGTGTTAAAGAATAAGGATCGATTGGTTGCTAAAGGTTATCGTCAAGAGGAGGTATTGATTTTGAGGAATCGTTTGCTCTGTTGCGCGCATCGAGGCAATCGTAATCTTCTTGGCTAATGTGCTAGTAAGAACATGGTAGTCTATCGGATGGACGTAAAGCGGCATTTCGAGCGGAGATCTTAAAGAAGTCGTCTATGTCGCCCAACTGAAGGCTTTGTGAATCCCGAGCATCCGACTCACGTTTATCGTCTAAAGAAGGCTCTTTACGGTTTAAAACAAGCTCCAAGGGCATGGTATGATACGCTATCAAAGTTTCTTCTATCCTTTGGATTCAACAAAGGAGCGATTGATCCAACATTGTTCACCGTGAAGTCGTGCAAACATTTAATTCACGTTCAAATTTATGTTGATGATATCATCTTTGCCTCGACTAACCCCAATGAGTGTGATCGTTTTCTAATGAAATGAGTTCAAAATTTCAAATGTCAATGATGGGACAAATGTCATTCTTTTGGGATTACAAATTTCACAAAGTCCGGAGGCATTTTCATAAATCAATCTAAATATGCAACCGAGATCTTAAAAAATTTGGATTTGATTCAAGTGACCCGGTTGACACTCCATGATTGATCGAACCAAACTAGATGAGGATCACTCGGGGATCATGGTAGACCAAACGAAATATCGTAGTATGATTGGATCCACGATGTACCTCAACGCTAGTAGACCGGACATCTTGTTTATTGTTTGTATGTGTGCTAGATACCGTGCTAAGCCTACTAAAAGCACCTTGAAGCGATTAAGCGGGTCTTCGGTATCTCCAAGGAACC
Source organism: Chrysanthemum lavandulifolium (assembly GCA_022545495.1). Taxonomy (NCBI): domain Eukaryota; kingdom Viridiplantae; phylum Streptophyta; class Magnoliopsida; order Asterales; family Asteraceae; genus Chrysanthemum; species Chrysanthemum lavandulifolium. The sequence continues at coordinate 265,775,497 of CM040238.1, forward strand.
ATCAATATGGGACTTTGGTACCCAAAGACACCGGTATGTCACTAACAAAGATATGCGGATGCGAGATCATGCGGTGTCAAGATACTCGTCGAAATACGCCCGAGGTGCTCGATTTTGGGTGATAAGCTTGTGAGTTGGTCATCAAAGAAGCAAATGAGTACTTCTATTTCCTCTCAGAGGCGGAATACATAGCCATGTCATCGTGTTGTGCTCAAATCCTTTGGATGAGATCTCAATTAAGCGACTATGGCTTTGTATTCGACAAAATCCCCTCATCTTGTGATAATAAAAGTGCTATTGCTCTCTCATGCAATAACGTTCAACACTCAAGAGCTAAGCATATCGACATTCGACATCATTTCATCGGGAACAAGTGGAAAAAGGTGTAGTGGAACTCTATTTTGTGAGGACCGAATACCGGTTAGCGAGACATCTTCACCAAAGCTCTTCCAAGAGAACGCTTTGAGTTTATTCTTCCACGACCGGGCATGAAAAGCCTTCAACCGAAACACTCAAGCGTCTTGAGGAGGAAGGCGAGGAGTAAAGGTCTATCTTCATCTATCTCTGTATATATCTATTCGAAAAACAAAATACAAAATTATAAAACCAAAAAAAAAAAAAAAAAAAAAAATCAAATAGAAAAATATAAAACTTTCAAAATCCATAAAAATCGAAAAATTCAAAAAATCTTAAAAAATATTGTCAATTTGTCATGTTTTTTTTTTTTTCTCGGTTCGATAATATCTACGGTCTTTGTAATTGTCATTCAAAGAATGACACGGACTTTAGATGTTGTTCAAATTTTTAAAAATAATAATAATAATAATAATAATAATAATAATAATAATAATAATAATAATTAATAATAATAATTTTGAGAGAAACAATGGTTTATTTGTCATTTCGAGCGATAACCGCTTATCTAAGAAAGAACAGAGCCATGTTTTATCATGTCTTTCAAAATTCCATGCTCTGATTCTATAAACAGTTATCTGCTGAAAACAAATTGTTTTGATAAATAACTTGGACTCTATTTTTGATAATCATCCGGACTTATTTGTCAAAATATCTATCTCTCAATCAACAACCTATGTCATTGATTGAGGGGGAGAATGATTTCAATTAAATTAAAATGTTATTTGTCATTCAATTGTTTTTCAAAAGATAATCATGCATGTTCAATCAATGGAGTTTAAAGTCTTAATATCGACCCATATCGATTAAAACTTTTCTTAATCAAGTCACAATTCTCCTTAAAAGCTTTCAAAATCAATTTAAATCTACAGAGATCACAAATCTCAAATGATTTGATATTTGTGATCGGGGGAGAATTTGTGATTTAAATTGGATTTATACTGATAAATCGGTAAATGGTTTTATAAGGATCTACAAGCTCTCCTTCCCACATGTGCCAAACGATTTTAAATTTTTCATGCACATGTTGAGGGGGAGCATCTATCTTAAACCAAAATGATTTGAAACGTGATCATTTTTCTCAAAGAGCAGGTTCCCTCTAGTCTGTCGAGGCACATATTGAGGGGGAGCAAAATCATGAAAACCTCATCCTTCCCCAAAATGCTTTATCTACTTGATTTGATCAGGGAAGTGATGATTGATATCTTTTAGAAAATAGTAATCAAAGAAGTTAATTCTTTCTCTTGCCTCCGTGTGCAAAACTATTTCAAATACTTGATGCACATGTTGAGGGGGAGTTGTCAGGACCGATTACTATAAGATTTATGTGGTTTAGAGGTCTAGGTTGGTGGAAGAAGATGAAGATCTTCATCCTTTTTAGTGAGAGAAAGTAGAGAGAGAGGAGAAAACAAGGTTTTATTAAGATAAACACAAAAGAATACAATGACCAAATGCTTCACCTCACCCCTCATGGAGAGTCATGAGGGGTATTTATAGGCTCTATCTTTGCCACTTACACGATACTAGTCCCTAAGGGCAAAGTATACTACGATCTAGTTTATTTCACGTATGTGGCGTTATCTTTAGAAAAGCGAGGCTAACAATCTCCTCCAAGATAGCCACACGTGAATGGTTACAATGAGACCTATAAATACAAAACAAAGTAAATTACAATAGTAATGAACAATGTTGACTTTCTTGAAGTGCGAGTCTCGTAGTCTAGATCTTGAGGCAAACTTGAAGTTCTCCTTCCGATGACCTCGGCAAATGATCTTCTTGTAGCTCGAACTTCAAGCGTAACGGTCTAGTTAGGTTATTACTCCCTCCTAACTAGTGAGCCTTTTTCTTTCTTTTGCTCCCTCCCGAACCGACAACACTCTTCCAAAGACGTCTTTAATCTTGAGACACGCAGCGGAGAAAGTAAACTCTTGTAGCACGGTGGTTGTCGTTCGGGAACATCAACATAACTCACTTAGTATTGCATCCAAGTTGGTAAAAGACCCGATGTACACACACTACTTCTCCTTCTTCGTCTTAAGCAAAAATCCTTCGTAATCCAATCACGGAAGATGAAATACCAACTTCTCCCTCGATGGTTGCGAGCTATCGGAATCATCATAATGTTGCGTACATGCCGTATTACCTTCTTGATGCAATTTTGAAACATCATAGCTTGATCAAATTTCCGTGAGAATATGTCGCAAAGATACTCTCAATATACTTTTCTCAAACCAACCTTATATTGAACCTCCTTTGAATTCACCGCTAAATGTAATGACCACATATGGAGATAGCCCGATCGACTAACTTGAAAATGATGTAAACATCCCAACTTGTGACTTCTTGCTTGTTCTAAATTTTTGAACAATCCACAACTTCGTGTGACATCGAGCACAACAACGTAACTCCTTAAAGTGATGGTTACACACTGTGAGCACTACAACGTAACTCCTTACCAGTTATAACCAGATTGTCAAATTTCATAATGTGCTCCAACAAGTTATCTTGAGACATGCATCCAACCAACCATCATCTCAGAGATAAAGAAGTCCACCCGTGAAATGTCACTTCAATTCCGCATCAATAATACCGTACTAAAACTCCGTAGCCATTTTTCACATCTTCGCTTAAGCCGTGAATTATGTATCCCTCCGTGAAAATTTACCATATATAGCACTCATAACCGAATAAAAATTAGTTTCCAAAATTTTTGCATGAAACAAAATTCGGATAACCAAATTTTTTATTACTCCACGAGCCTACCAAATCAATGCATCATGAATTCATACACACAGCCCACGAAATTAACACCACTTCAGCCCATATTCGAATATTAGTCACATGACCCATCCAATTAAAACCTTATACCCGGTCCAATTTAAATGATACTCGATCCATGCCCAAATCTTTAAACCGGATTAAAAACTTAAATATACGAACCCCACTTCACAACCTTAAACAAAAGTAACCCTACACACATCTTGTGCGCCTACCACATAACTTTATTCTCTCACCCAACAATTATCTCCCATCATAGATCCAAAATGAATATTCATTTCACCCAACTTATCTTTTCTCCTCAAAATCAATCCGAGTTATATAAACATAAATTAAACCCATTCAACAATCACGAATAATAGCTAATTCGTCCTTTCTTTTTTATATGCACAAGTGAATCAAGAAAACGAGTCATACGGCTTCAAGATCCATTGGGTCTAAGGTAGGTTGTAATTTATGTTTTCGTTTTTGTTTGTGGTCTATAAACGAATCAAAGAGATGAGGTAACATACTTGTTAATCTCATGACTTTAAATTCGTATAATAATCACATTAGGGTCGATGATGATGAGTGATTCATTTGAAATAATCTATAAAAGATTACACAAAAAATTGAACCGAATCGAGATTGTTATATGTTTTCTTTGATGTTTGAGAGTTGGGAGAGATATGTGAGGTTAATTGGTGAGTCTAGATGTAGGATTGGTTTTGGATTCGGATCTCATGGACTTTTGTGGTATATGGTATGTTGGTCATGGTTTATGTTAAAGTTTACTGTAACTTTTTCCTTTTACGCTCATGAATTTCTTACGCGTAACTTTGCTTATGCGTGAGGCATACGCCGTAACATGCTTATCGTAGCCCATTCTTCACGTGTAAAGCAAGTTAGCGTAAGCCTGCTTAGCGTAAGCGGACTTAGGCGTAAGCCTGGGCTTAGGCGAAACGCGCATGCGTAACTTTTTCCACGGCGTAACTTCACATTCACGCGTATCTCAACGTAGATTCTTCTTATGCGTGAAAAGAGGGTTTTGACCTTTGACTTTTTCGGCGAGTTTTCCGACCATGTTTTTCCGTCCGGTCTTCATAATAAACCCGAAGAGGCATAAAAATGCTTCCTTTTCTCTGTTTGACCACTAAACCGACGGTTGACCATATGATGTTTCACGGATATTTGGTACAAAAGCATACAAGTGACTGTTTGGATAAGATTTACCCAAGGCGAGATATTGACAAATGACACGGGACTTTTGTGTTTATACCAAAATAAGGATACCAAACCGGTTTAAAAGACTGTTTACCAAAAGATGGAAAAAAATTTTCCGAACCAAAAAAATGTGTAAAACAGCCTAAAAACTTAAACAAAACCACAATAAATCATCAAAAATAACCTTGGCTCGTTATACCAATTGTCGGGACCGAAAAGCATATGATTTATGTGGTTTGGAGGTGGGGTTGGTGGAAGAAGATGAATATCTTCATCTCTTCTAGTGAGAGAAAGTTAGAGAGGGAGGAGAAAACAATGATACTTTTATTAGATGAAACTAACACACACTAAACCAAATGCTTCACCTCACCCTCATGGAGAGTCATGAGGGTATTTATAAACTCTATCTTTGCCACTTACACGATACTAGTCCCTAAGGGCAAAGTATACTACGCATCTAGTTCATTTCACGTATGTGACGTTATCTTTAGAAAAAGCGAGGCTAACAGGAGTTCTCGTTTTAAAAATATCAAAAACAATTCAGGTACAAAATGCTTTGATAATATATCATAAGTATCTGGATTGATTTTCAAATGGTTTTCAATTGGTTCCATATGGCACATGAACAATACCAAATAGACCGACCAACTTTACTTTATGTACGGTGATATAAGGATGATAAGGTTAGGTATTTGTTCCCATGATCCGCCAAAACCGAGGGATCTACCAGGACTATCCACTAGTTAGTGTAGAGTTCTTAGGTATAATGATAAAAGGAGAAAAATGAGATAAGGAAGAGTGCGGATGAGACCGAGCTAGTACCGGAATAAACCCAACAAGGTTCTAGCTATGAAGTCTTGGTAAGCAATGAAGGGTTGAAGAATTAAAAGAATTGAATGAGAAAGGGTGAAAACAAATAGCCTCCATTGATTCAACCTTAGGCGTAAACCGGGTTCAATTCATTTGCTCCGGGTCGTTACCAAGGTAACACCGGTATTGAAGACAAGGCGTCATGGACCTAGTGACGACCGCACTAAACTTCCCAAACTACTCAAGTTCCTCTTAAAAGGGCTTGTTTCATTCTCACGGGAACCGACATTATCTATCGACTTTCTCTTAGAGATTGTTCATATGAAGAAGGAGACCCTCTCCTAGTCTCCAATATAGGATCCAAATATGCACAAAATTGAGTCTAGAGCCACGAGATCATCAATAAATCTCATTAGGACACTTTCAATGAAGACTCTCTGTTCACACAATGTGGAAAGAGTGATTATATCTTGAGTCCCACGCACTATCCTTGTGGTATTGCGGAACATCCGAGTGATATGCATACATATTCACAATGAAGATGGAAAGCCTTCGAGCCAACATCAAACAAGCTCCGGTAGGTGGCATGTGAGATCTAATCATTAGATCAACCATGTGACAAGCGAGCAGAAACAATGGGCGATTCAATTCTTGAATCAA
>CM040238.1:265781461-265981461 GCA_022545495.1 Chrysanthemum lavandulifolium
TTTGGAATCTATATAAAGGCTTTGATTGATATTCAAAACACATTACAAGGATGTTATGACTTAAATGAAATACATTGAACTTGAAATTACAACCTTTTGCACTGAACTAAGACATGTTTTAAAAAAAACGACATTAAGAAAATTAATAAAACTAACTACTACTTTGAAACTGCTTCTTTCTTCTCTTTTATAGCTCCCAGTTGCCTTCTCTCTCTCTATCTGCAAATCCCACTTTTAATCTCAACCTTTGGATGAAAAATTTTGATCTTAGCCATTGAATGTATTTTGGCGGGAAATGGGAATTCGGCAGTTAAGGTTGAGTAGAAGGTTAAAGATGCATTTAATGTAGTTTGGAGTTGTGTGGAGGTGGGGGGACAATGAGGAGATAAGGTGATGGAGGGGGGATGGCTTGGAGATGTGTTGCAGTGGTGAAGCAGGGTGTTTGTTGAAGAGGAGGACTTTTGGCGCCCATGGTTGGTTTTGACCAAAAGGTTGACTGACCAGGTATAATAATAGGGGGTCAAATGGGGTTAATGACAGGGGGTCATAATTAGGCTTAAGGTCCAAAAAGGGTTTAAAGGCTTTAAATAATATAGGGACCTAAGTTGCCAATTCTGAAAATGCAAGGACCTTTTCTGCCAATTAAACAAAGTTTCTCCAAGGACCATAAGTGACAACCTTCAAAAGTATAAGGACCAAACTTGCCATTTTGCCATTTTCCAGGGGCCATTTCTGCCAATTTTTAAAGTTGAAGGACCATTCTTGTAATTTTCTCAAACTTTTGATATTTTTCACCAAAGGACTTAATTTGACAACTTTTGATTTTAAAAGGACCTTTGGTGATTTTTCTTTGAAATTTTGACTCGTGGACCTGCTTTTTGACAAATTTTGAAACTTAGGGGACTAAAGCGCAATTTTGCAAATTTGATATGTTTTTCATCGATTTTGATTTTGATATTTTGCATTTAAAACACATAAAACACCGATTTGTGATATTTTTATCATTTTGATGCGTTTCGAGTGTTTCGGATGATTTTGCGTTTATATTGTACAAAAATGATGAGTATTTGACACTCATCAATGACTAAGATTTTTATCCGAAACCACTTACGGATGTGTGGGGTTGGGTGTCGAGATGATAGCTCCTCTTTCATTCTTGTCTAAGATTGTTATTACTTGGGTTCTTGTTGACCTTGGTAGAATTTCGCAAGTGAATGTTGGAATGTGATTCGCTCCCAACAGATCAAGTTTATCACACAAACTAACCACTGTGAATGGTTAACCGTAATAAAATTCAAACAATTTCGAAACAAATGCAATTAATATCCGGAGAGTATAGTGTTTCCACAGTCGTTAAGTCCCACGGAGACTTAATGGTGTTTGAACAAATTCAGATGTCGAATAATCACTAAGGATAGTGATCGGTAAGGATTTTGGAATATTTATACCTAAAGAAAATTTTTGTAAATTACAGGGCTTAAATGCAAATTAAAGAAAATTAAAAGCTAAATTATATTAAATAAACGCTATCACTATTTTTAAAATGATGTTTTCTAGATTTATAAAACAAAATAACTTAAATAAACTATTTTAATTAAAACGTAAACTTAAATTATCTAAAAGCGTGACATAAAATGAAAAGCGTCGTTATGTATAAAAATTACAGCAGTGCGCAAGGAAAAACGTAAAATTTGTGAAATAAAAGTCCTACAAGTGTAAAAACAATTTTCTTACTTACTATATGACAAAAGAAAATTTTAGAAAAAGAATTATATTTTATGACTTTTATATTTTTTATTATGAATTAAATACTATTTTAGACTAATTAAATGATTAAAAATACTAAAACTATTCAGAAAATTCTGAAACTTTTTTGTAAAATACTTATTAACAATACAAAGCTAATAAAAATACAAAAGTTGAAAAAGCATGTTTTAATAAGCTAGAAATAAGCTAATTAACTCGTATAAGCTAAACTGGAAAACAAATGTTATATATTAAATTGTGCAAACCTATACCAGTCAAAGACCCAAGGGCGAATGGTAAGGGGTGTGTGTGGTGAGCTGGGTGGCCAGGGTTCGAATCCCAGCAATGACTTTTTGCAAAATACTATTTTTTTTGGACTTTTTCTTTTACAAACTAGTTAAGCTAATGATAATAAGCAACTTTTCAAACTAGAACTTTTTATGAAATCCACTAATAAGCTCAGATTTGAGCTTATTATTTCAACAGTGGGCAATAATATGAAAAAAGCACAAATATTAAGTTAAATTGCTAATAAGCTAGTGAATAAGCACAAGATAAACTGGAAATAAGCTAAAAGACTGATTATAAGCTAATATTATAACTGAATAAGCAATATTACTTGAAAATAAGCACAAAATAATCTCTAAATAAGCATAAACTTAACTGTTAAACAGGACACTATTGGTTTTCTAGCTACTTTCTAGCTTATTTTTAAGCACTTACATGAGCTAGGAAATGAAAACAAAGACTGAATTAACAAGTTGACCAACCGAGCTTCCTAAAAGCTAAAGTTCTCACCGTGGTGTTGGCTAATGAGTTTATGGTGAGCTTGAGAAAAAGCGATAAACCATCGAGTAATGACTCGGTATATCTTGTGTTTTGGACAAACAAAAGCAATAAGCGTGCTAATCAAATAAGCTAGAAATTGAAAAATAAACACTAGGACCTTGAGGCACTGGGTGAGCTTCTCAAAAGTCAAAGTGCACAAGCTAAAGCTAAATAATAAGCTCTCGAGAGCTTTAGAATAAGCTTGTAAAAGCGATGCACAGGCATGTTTTGACTTTTTAAGAAAATGAACTATGTTGACTTATATGAACTTAGGATTAATTCTACTTATTAACTATGTTATATTAAGCTGAATTAAGACTTGTTTGATCAATTTTATCAACTTGTAAACATGAAAACAAGATCAATGATCATGAAATTCCAACAGTTAGTTAACAAGTTGTGATCAAAGGAAATTTTGACTTTTAACCAAATAAGGATGGTTTAATTTGTTTCACCGAGCTATTAGGAACTAAAGAAACATGTATAAAACAAGAACAATGCTACAAATAACCTCTAACACAGTTTAATTAGAGATCCAAACACCCTTTAGTGGACCTGTTTTGAATCTTTAGACTCTAAACAAGTTTTTAAACTAAGTAATCTATTAATTATCTGATATTAACTATATTTAAACAGATTTAAGCTAAATTTAACAAGAGTATAACACTTATACTTAAAATTGCAAATTTTGAAGTAATGGCTTACAAGTTGTGTATATGCACAAACTGAGAACTGAGAACATAAGATCCAAGGACACTTCCTATAGAACCTCCACAGGTTCACTAACCCATTTCCATCCAATAATCAACCTGCTTCAGCTTACTTGCACCTTCTTCAATGATTTTTTATTTTCCAATTATTTTTAAGTAATTTTTTTGGTATATTTGGTTTTTAACTCTAAACTGGATTTCAGAGTTTCTAAAAGCTTATGATAGCTTTATAAGGAGATTATAAGAGCTTTCAAGTCCTTAGCAACAACTACAATCACATACAAATAGACTTGAGATTTTAAGCTTGAAAATCACACAAACTGAGTTCATATATATAAACTGAAATTGAGACTGTAAATAAGTTTGAAAAACACTGGAATATGATTACAAAGTATTGAAAAGTTTGAACATACACTGGAAAACTTAGAATATTTAAAACGAGACAAGTAAATTAAAATTACACTAGATACTTCTTCACATTGCTTCAATCCTCCTTTATGAAGATCTTTTCAACTCTTGTCGACATCTCTGAACATTTCCACCTCATCCCAACCATTGGATCTCTAATTCATCATAATCGCCCATTTGTCAATTTGGCGGAAAAGTCTTAGTAGCGGTGTTTCTTGCATTAATGAAGTTTGGGAGATTGTGGAGGTGGAGGGAGTTGTTATCTGACTAGAAAGGTGGAAGAAGCAAGTGGAAAGGTGGAAACCGTGGTGGTTTGATGCGTATTTGGTTTTTGCCAGTATATGTGAGGGAGATGCACAATGCCCGGTTTGACTTATTTTGACTAGTGGTATTAATATGAAGGGGTTCACAATGGGGGTCAAGTGGATAATGACAGGGGTCAAAGGGTTTTGGACCGGATTAATAACAAAGAAAGGGTCCGTTTGGTTTGTTATTATCATAAGGACCAATTTTGCAATTTCGCAAACTTCAAGGATCGAACTCGTAATTTCTCCAAAGTTATCAAAAGGACCAAACTTGACAAACTTTAATAGTACAAGGATAATATTTGATAATTTTCATTTTTTAAATATCCAAGGACTATTTTGACATTTTCAAACTTGAGGACCAAAGTTGTAATTTTGCAATTTTTAAACTTTGAAGGGTTTGTTTTAACGACTTTTGAATCCTATGGACCTTAAATGATATTTTACTTTATTTTGATTTACCAAGGACTAAATTTGACAACTTTTGAAACTTGGGGACTAAAGCGCCAATTATGCAAACTTGATACTTTTTCATCTAATTTTGATATTTTGCATTTAAAACACATAAAACACTTATTTGTGATATTTTCATCATTTTGATGCATTTCGAGTGTTTTCGGATGTTTTGGCATTCTAAACAAGATAAAAATGATGAGTAGTTGACACTCATCAATCCCCACACTAAGCTATTGCTAGTCCCTAGCAATGTTTTGAGAAAAATTAATGGATTTCATCTCTTTACCAAAAGCCATTACTTCGGAGTAGCCAATTGTTTTGGTTCAAGTAAGAACCTTGGTACAATGATAACCAAATGATTTTGAGCAAATCACCGGTTGTAAACGGATTTGATTTGTCTTTACCGAAACCGTTTGCTTCGGACTAGCCAACTCTTAGATAAATTATCAATATTATCTTTGGTGAGCCGATTACCAATTATGGCTTTCCAACCGCCTTTACCACAAGCCATAAACTTGCGGGCTAGCCAACTTTTCACTAATTAAAGATATGGTGAGTTGAACACCATACAATTTTGGGCAAATTGCAAGCCATAAACGGATTTGAGATATCTTTATCAAGAGCCGTTTGCTCTCGGATTAGCCAATCCTTATGTGGGTTAGACATGGCGGATGATTACCATTTGTTGAGTAAGTGAAAACACTTACTCTAAAAAAAAAATTTGGCCAAAAATGGGGAATTGGGTGGCATAATTACATGATAAAATTCGTGAGAATTCCCCCACACTAGAAATGAATATTGCCCTCAATATTCAAAGTACCTATTGTTATGCCGAAACATAGAACGAAAAGGAAATACTACGGCCATCATTTTATTTTTGATATATACATTTTTTTTTTTTTTTTTTTTTTTTTTTTAGAGAGAGCTTATATACAACAGTGGGGCAACTCCCCACACTAGGGTGATACTCACGGGTGAAAACCCATGTGGTGTGCTCTTGTTTTGATTATCGAGTCGCTAGCTTGACTCGATCCCGCGATTCATTGGTTCATGGGGAAAGTTTGTAGATCCGGGACAATCACAGGTGGAATGTCCTCTCCAAAATAATGCTTTAATCGATGACCATTTACTTTAAAATTTGGACCATCGGGCTTAGATAACTCAATGGTTCCATAAGGATAAACCTTAGCAATGGTAAATGGACCAGACCAACGGGACTTGGGCTTTCCCGAGAAAATCTTCAATCTTGAATTGAAAAGAAGGACTCGATCACCAACGTTGAAAACGCGGTTCTTGATTTTAGAGTCATGAATCTTCTTTGTCTTTGTTTATAGATCAAAGAGTTCTCCTATGCTTGATCACGGAGTTCATTTAATTCATTCATTTGAACTTTTTTCGTGATCACCACCGTCTGAATATCGAAGTTTGCATGTTTCAAGGCCCAAGATGCTTTGTGCTCAAGCTCAATCGGCAGATGACATGCCTTCCGTACACTAGCTTGTAAGGAGTACACCCGATGGGTGTTTTGTAAGTCAGACGGAAGGCCCAGAGTGCGTCATCCAGTTTATCCGACCCGGGATGCACGATTTTCGCCATCGTCCTTTCAAGGATTCTTTTAATACCACGGTTGAAACTTCCACTTGCCCCATGTTTGCGGGTGGTATGCGTAGAGGCGTGGGTTACACCATACTTTTGCATGACTCGATCAAATTGGTCATTGCAGAAATGTGTACCACGATCACCGATTATAGCTCGTGGAGTTCCAAACCAAGCAAAAGAGATTTTAAAACTTCACAACTACTCGGGCATCATTGGTAGGTAAAGCTTTCGCTTCAACCCATTTTGACAAATAGTCAACGACCACGAGTATGTATTTGTTTCCTCGAGATGATGGAAATGGCCCAATAAAGTAAATGCCCCGGATGTCAAAGATCTCACAAACTTGAATGGCATTTTGTGGCATTTCATTTCTTTGAGAGATATTTCCGTGACGTTGACAAGCGTCACATGCTTTGACAAATTCATGGGCATCCTTGTAATTAGTGGGCCAATAAAACCCGAATCAAACACCTTTTGGCAGTGTAATTTGGACTATGATGGCCCCGGTGGGTCCAAAGATGGCAAGCTTTGAGAATGTCAATAGCTTCTTGTCCATAAACACACCGTCGGATGACTTGATCCGCATGATTTTGAATAAGTAGGGTCGTCCCAAAAGTAATGTTTAACATCCTTAAAGAATTTGTTCTTCCGTTGGGTCGACATTCCTTTCACTATGAAGTTACCCGCATGGTAATTTGCGAAGTCGACAAACCATGGGGTGGTAGAGTTCCACCAAAAGAAACCGCATTGAGTGTCTCGGAGGAATGTTTCATTTATTTCCTTTTCTCGAAAACATCTTGGTGAGGTTTTCTAATCGTGACAGATGATCGCAGCCCGTGTTCTCGACTCCTTTTTATCACGTATAATGATATCAAATTCTTGCAGAGAAGAACCCAACAGAGCAATCTCGGCTTTGCATCTTGTTTTGCAAAGAGATATTTGAGAGCCGAGTGATCCGTATACACCACACATTTGGTCAAGATTAAGTATGGCGAAACTTCTCAAACGCATACACCACGGCTAGTAGCTCTTTTACGTGGTGGTGTAATGGGTTTGAGCTTCATCATAGTCTTACTTGCGTGTAGTGGATAGGCTGAAAATGCTTGCTTCTACGTTGCCCTAAGATCTGCGCGATAGCAAAATCACTTGCATCGCACATGAGTTCAAAGGGTAAATCCCGATCGGGAGCAACGAGAATGGGTGCTTGAGAAGCTTTTTCTTTAATGTTTCAAAAGCTTGATGCACTCGGTGAGAAGATAAAAGGAGCATCTTTTCAAGAAGATGAGTCATAGGCAAGCGATTTTAGAAAAATCTTGTATGAATCTGCGATAAAACCGGCATGACCTAAAAACTCCTAATACCTTTGACGGTAGTAGGATGAGGTAATTTAGCAATAACATCGACTTTGCTCTATCTACCTCAATCCCATTTTTGAAATCTTATGGCCAAGGACTATGCCTTCTTTGACCATAAAGTGGCTCTTCTCCCAATTTAGACAAAGATTGGTGTCTTCACACCTTTGAAGCATTTTTCTAAATGGAGAGACATGTTTGAAACGAATCCCCAATGACCAATAAGTCATCCATAAACACCTCCATTGTTTCCGATCATGTCGTGGAAAATGGCCATCATACATCGTTGGAACGTGCTGGGAGCTTTACATAGGCCAAAAGGCATACGTGCAGAGGCAAAAGTTCCGTATGGGCGGTGAATGTAGTCTTTTCTTGATCCCGTGGATCAATGGGGATCCGAAAATACCCGAGAAACCATCAAGGAAACAATAGTATTCGTTTCCGCTAATCTCTCAAGCATTTGGTCCATGAAGGGTAGAGGAAAATGGTCTTTACGGGTGGCGTCATTCAACTTACGATAGTCAATGCAAACACGCCATCCGTAACCAATCGAGTTGGAATTAACTCGTTATCTTCATTGTGACAACAGTTATGCCACCCTTTTAGGAACACAATGAATTGGGCTAACCCAAGGACTATCTCGAGATCGGGTAAATTAATCCCGCATCAAGAAGTTTGATAACCTCTGCTTGATAACATCATGGATTTTGGATTTACTCTTCTCGATGTTGAACTGCTGGTTTGAAATCATCCTCCATCAAGATTTTGTGAGTACAAAATTCGTGGTTGATACCTTAATGTCGGAGAGTTTCCAAGCAATTGCTTGCTTGTGACCTTTATGAGAGCAGTCTTTTCATCTTTACTCAAATCTCGAGCAATAATGACTGGTAATTTATCATCACCTTCAAGAAATGCATACTCAAGATGAGGTGGTAAGTCCTAAAGTTCGACTTCAGGAAATTCTTTAGTTTTCTCAACTGACTTGACTTCCTTGTTATGAAGCTCGACGGAAGGGAGTGATGATGGATCATTATTAAGCAACTTCTCAATGAGAAGTATGTCCCCCTCTATGTCGATGGGAGCGTGATCAATTTCCCATGGAATGTAATCACTAGACAAGTATGCTTCAATCTCTTCCAAGATGAAGTCACTTTCCTCAAATGGAGTGAGAGAAGGAGTAGAATTGGCAATGATGGGTTGAGATGAATGAGTGAGATTATCACTCAAGAATTATGATCATAACCAAGAACTTCTTGAGAGTACTCTTCGAAGCAACATCAATGATATCTATTCGGTTAACCGACCGTAATCATAGTTTGCGGAGTACCTCGAAGTTTGATCAAGGTTAAAGGTGATGACTTCATTACCAACACGTAATGTGATTTCTTGCTCAAATACATCAATGAGAGCACGGCCCGCTCGTGAATCCTCGTCCAACAATGAGAGGAACCCGATGATCGGCATCGAAATCAACAACCACGAAGTCACCGGAAAATGAAACTTTCCTACTTTTACAAATCGTCCTCGGCAATGCCAAGTGAACGGATATTGTACGATCCGCAAGCTCGAGAATCATGCATGTAGGAGTGAGGTCAGGAAGAGAAAGTTTCTTCCATACTCGAATAAGGCATCGGGTTGATGCTTGCACCAAGATCGGCTAAGGCAAAGCATTCAACCATTCATGGAAATACACAAGGTAAGAGAAATTTTCCAGATCCCCAAGCTTCTGGGAAGCTTCTTCAAGATAACCGCATAGCGAGTTCTCGCTCGAGGAGTTTTGCCATCTCAAACGACTTTTCCTTGTTGCTTAACATGTGTTTGAGAGTTGATGCAAACTTGGGCATCGACATGATAGCATCCGCAGCTTATGTCAAATGTAGCTCTTGGAAAATTTGAAAAATTTGTCCATTTGATGATTGGCTTTTGCGGAGCTTTGCTCATTCAAACGTGATGGGTAAGGAATAGAAGATTTGGATTTGGGGTTTTCAACGGAGCTACCGGAGGTTCAAAACAACTCTGGATTGGATTTGGGTTTCGGACAACTTGAGGATGGACATCGTTGGTACCTCCATTATTAGTAGGAAGTTCCTTGTCCTTTGTTGCCTCAGTTCACTTTCCACTACCTTCGGAGAGAAGAAGAAGAGGTAGTAGGAATAGCGGGTCCATAATATGAAACACCACTTGGTCATGATCGCCTTTGCATCGCCCCTCGGGTTAGCGATCGTGTTGCTCGGAAGTTTTCCCGAGCCCGAGGGTTGATCATTTAAAGACTTCTTTAGATCGATCCGACCGACCAACAACCTGTTCATTTCATCTTGGGATTTCATGAATTGCTTCAATAACTCATCGGATGATGGTCTTGGAGGTCTTGGAGGGAAATTTTGAGGTCGTATGTTTTGATTATGACCTTGTTGTTGAAAATTCCTTGGTTAGGATTCACATTTCCGAAATTGATTCCTCGATTGAAATTGTTTTGATTAAGGTTTCTTGATGTTGGAAACCTTGATTTGGTCCGGATAGAAATTACCTTGGTTACGATAACCTTGGTTCATTCTAGGTTGGTTCGATTCGGTTTTGTATGTTAGATTCGGCTAAAACCGGGTGGTGCTCGATAAGTATTAGTACGGTAGTTTGGTTCATTTTGAGGACGGTATTGATTACCTCCCGATGTGAAGTACCGGCTATAGCATTGGCTTCAAATGGACTACCATCGGTGGCGTGACAGATTGTAGTATGCATGAGGGCCACCACAAGTAACATGACCTCGACTTTCTTCACTTCACCATGTGATGGTGTCGTGTGAAAGTGACTTTCTTTGGTTAGCAAGAACCAAAGTTCGAACAATATCCGTGAGTTTGTCAATCTTAGCATCGGTGCTAGATGTACTCACGGAGATGAAGTAGAAGGTCCCGCATTAGGCGAGACCGATATGTCTTTGTTCGGAAAGGGCGGACACGGGACTTGTTTTCAATGATTTGCAAGGCTTCTTTTGTGGTCTTGCTCAGAAATTACCTCCATGGAGGCATTTAAAGAGTCTTGGTCACTTGTCTCGGACCATTGTAGAAAGTATCCATTTGCATTAACTCGGTAAAACCATGATGCGGACACATGGAGCAATTCTTTGTAACGATCCATGCCTCCCGAATGATTCATCAAATCTTTGAGAAAATTTCATTATCTCATTCTTAAGACTTGTAGTTCGGGATGGAGGATAGAATTCGTTAACAAATTTGGTGACTAAATCCTCCCATGTCTCAATGGAACGAGGGGTTGTTTCTCAAGCCAATTCCGGCTTGTCCTCAGAGAGAATGGGGAGAAGAAGCTTAATTGCTTCATGTGGGACATTCTTGTATTTGATGGTAGATGCAATCTTGTTAAACCATCGAATATGTGCATGAGGATCATCCCGCTCAAACCCATAAAATTGGCTTTGGGTTACAAGATTAAGCAACCCGGTTTTGAGCTCGAAGGTATCACCACGATGGTGGGACAATAATGGCATCTCCGTAACCCTCGATGGGTGCTTGGAGAAGCTCATTCATTGGTTTGTCTTCCGCCATTACGACGGGGGTGGTGGTGGTAGACGTTCCTCGATTCTGGTGAAGGAGCGAGCGTCCTCTACGCTCACGAGGAATACTTGCAAGCTCGGAAAATGGACTTGTAGAATCGGAAGAGCAGTGCGCATGCACCAAGTATAAAAATCGGTTTTCAAAACAAATGCGTTGCAAAGCGACAAGTGAACTTAAACCAATAATCACAAATGAAATGGCTTCTTTGAAAAGGTACACCAAATCACAAGGACACAAAGGCAAGTTTTAAATCTTTAGTTCGGGAACTTATTAATGTTCACACCCCAGGTTGGTAGGTGTGCCTTGGTTTCGGTGGTTGATTTTATGTATTTATTAAGTACCACCGAAAAGACG
Organism: Chrysanthemum lavandulifolium; assembly: GCA_022545495.1. NCBI lineage: Eukaryota > Viridiplantae > Streptophyta > Magnoliopsida > Asterales > Asteraceae > Chrysanthemum > Chrysanthemum lavandulifolium. The sequence goes on from CM040238.1 coordinate 265,792,789, forward strand.
AGGTATAGATTTGTGCTAAGGGTTTAAAACTTTTGGACAATATTTTGGTATCGTCTCGTTTAACCAAATCGTATCTCTTTAAGAATCACCTTAAAGGAAACACAAGCTAGAAAACGCTACGATTGTTTTGTTGTTTTATATTTTGTTTGGTGTTGTTAACACTTTAGGAAAAGTGTTAATAAACTTTTTGATTTTGATTAACTTTACAAACAACTGTTTACAAAAGGTGGTATATGTGCAAGTACGGGTCTAAAAATGCTTAAAACACGCTTCTGACCTCCCCAATAAGCGCCAAAATTTGATTCGCTCCCAAACGGTCAAGTTTATCACACAAGCTAACCACTTGTGAATGGTTAACCGTAATAAAATTCAAACAATTTCGTAAACAAATGCAATTAAGATCCGGAGAGTATAGTGTTTCCACAGTCGTTAAGTCCACGGAGACTTAATGGTGTTTAAACAAATTTAGATGTCGAATAATCACTAAGAATAGTGATCGAAGGATTTTGGAATATTTATACCTAAAGAAAAGTTTTGTAAATTACAGGGCTTAAATGCAAATTAAAGAAAATTAAAAGCTAAATTATATTAAATAAACGCTATCACTATTTTTAAAATGATGTTTTCTAGATTTATAAAACAAAATAACTTAAATAAACTATTTTAATTAAAACGTAAACTTAAATTATCTAAAAGCGTGACTTAAAATGAAAACGCATGTTATGTATAAAAATTAGGCGAGTGCGCAAGGAAAAACGTAAAATTTGTGAAATAAAAGTCCTACAAGTGTAAAAACAATTTTATTACTTACTATATGACAAAAGAAAATTTTAGAAAAAAGAATTATATTTTTTTGACTTTTATATTTTTTATTATGAATTAAATACTATTTTAGACTAATTAAATGATTAAAAATACTAAAACTATTCAGAAAATTCTGAAACTTTTTTGTAAAATACTTATTAACAATACAAAGCTAATAAAAATACAAAAGTTGAAAAAGCTTGTTTTAATAAGCTAGAAATAAGCTAATTAACTCGTATAAGCTAAACTGGAAAACAAAGGTTATATATTAAATTGTGCAAACCTATACCAGTCAAAGACCCAAGGGTGAATGGTAAGGTGTGTGTGTGGTGAGCTGGGTGGCCAGGGTTCGAATCCCAGCAATGACTTTTTGCAAAATACTATTTTTTTTGGACTTTTTCTTTTACAAACTAGTTAAGCTAATGATAATAAACAACTTTTCAAACTAGAACTTTTTATGAAATCCACTAATAAGCTCATATTTGAGCTTATTATTTCAACAGTGGGCAATAATATGAAATAAGCACAAATATTAAGCTAAATTGCTAATAAGCTGGTGAATAAGCACAAGATAAACTGGAAATAAGATAAAAGATTGATTATAAGCTAATATTATAACTGAATAAGCAATATTACTTGAAAATAAGCACAAAATAATCTCTAAATAAGCATAAACTTAACTGTTAAACAGGACACTATTGGTTTTCTAGCTACTTTCTAGCTTATTTTTAAGCACTTAAATGAGCTAGGAAATGAAAACAAAGACTGGAATTAACAAGTTGACCAACTGAGCTTCCTAAAAAGCTAAAGTTCTCACTGTGGTGTTGGCTAATGAGCTTATGGTGAGCTTGAGAAAAAACTGATAAACCACTGAGTAATGACTCAGTGTATACTGAGTGTTTTGGACAAACAAAAAGCAATAAGCAGGCTAATCAAATAAGCTAGAAATTGAAAACTAAACACTGGGACCTTGAGACAGCTAGGTGAGCTTCTCAAAAAGTCAAGGTGCACAAGCTAAAGCTAAATAATAAGCTCTCTGAGAGCTTGAGAATAAGCTTGTAAAACTGATGCACAGGGCATGTTTTTGACTTTTTAAGAAAATGAACTATGTTGACTTATATGAACTTAGGATTAATTCTACTTATTAACTATGTTATATTAAGCTGAATTAAGACTTGTTTGATCAATTTTATCAACTTGTAAACTGATAAGGTTTTAAAAGGTACCATTTTGAGGGGTCGTTTAAGTCCTTATTTGATCACTTTTGTATCCGTTATTGCTTAATATCGTTCCTTTTCACTTTTTAGGTCTCGTGAAGGCAAAATGCTGGAATGGCACTTATTTGGACGAAAAGGCGCGAATATATGAAGAAAATGGCCAAATTCAAATCGAGGCACTCACATTCTTTGAAGTTAGAAGGCGACGGCGTCGGTGCTAAGTGCGACGCCGTCCGAGGATTTTGTGACGGTTCGTAACCCAAAACTCTTATTTTCAAGTGACGACGCCCGCTTTAAAAGAGTAGGCCGTCGCTACTCGACGGCCTAGATTTGATCCGACGACGCCCTAGATCGAAGGGACGGCGTCACAACCATAAGGTGACGCCGTCAAGTCGATCAAGTCACAACATGCCAAGTAGCCGACATCTGTTTGGCCATAACTTTTGCATACGAACTCGGATTTAGGTGATTCAAAGCCCACGCGACGAACGAGAAAATCTACGACCGGTGAAAAAAGTCATTGCGACGCCGTCACTCTTTATGTGTGACGCCGTCACTCTTTTGCCGACGTAAAATCGCCTATAAATATAACATTATTACTTCACTTTTGTAAGCCCTAAACCCTAAGTCCGATTCTAGGGTTTAGGTAGGTGTTTTTCCAAGAACTTAAATGGTTCCAAACACTCTATAAACATTGTGTGTTGGTTTGTTTGTTAATCCAATCCTATGGTATGTCTTCAATTATCTTAATTGTTGCTTGCTCTTCATTAATTATGCTTGGCTAATTCATCTAGTGTCCGCTTATGATTGTGTGAAACTTGTATATAATTAATTAGATCTTATTGATTTCTTAGTGATGCTTGTGTCTATCTTCATCATTAGGGTGTGTGACTTCAATAAGTCTAATTGGTTTAGTTTATAATTCTTGCATCCCACCGTCTCTTGTTTGATTGGTTGATTCTTATCTTAGTTGATTAATGATCTAGTAATGCGATAGGTCATTCGTTGTGCACTTAATGCTTGATTCATCTTTGTGAACCTTAGAGTATAATTACCGAGTAATTGTAGGCTAAACCATCCAAAGATCGCCTTAGAGTAGGAGTTTATAAATCACTTGTGGGTTTGTAGACAAGACCCTTTGGTAAATTCAAAGAGTTGGGAGAAACGCATACCCTACAACCTTAGACACACAACGCAACTAGGAATAAGGACGTGACAATTCAACCATCAATAGGACGTGACAATTCAAGTGGGTAGAATTGGATAGCTAGCAAGGAGTAATACATCATAAGTAGATACGCTTCACGCATCGGTAGATCCCTTAGTTAGTTAGTATCTTTTGGAATAGTTGACTAGCAACTAATTCCACCCTCCCTCCAAACCCCGAGATTCGTACCTTTCCATTCCATAAAATATAAAAAATACAAAATAATCATCCTCACCTTTAGACTTAAATCGACATACAATTCAGCCTAACGACACTATTCCCTAGAGAACGATATCAATACCCGTGGCTTACCCTAATTACTACACTACAACGATTAGGTTCATCGCCTAGGGTGTTATAAAACTTGCTCAAGAAAAGGAAGTTTCCTTGACCCCGAACGACGCGTGTAGCGTTATCAAGTTTTTGGCGCCACCGTCGGGGAATAGTTATTGTTTAGGCTTGATTTCTATCTCGTTTAGGTCTACTCACAAGATTCCTATCAAGTGAGATTTTTTTCTTTTAATTAGCTTCCTTGTAGTCTATCCCCCTTCTTTGTGCCTTTGTTCGTAAAACTTTTCCATTGACTCTTCCGTTCACCGTTATGGAGAACGCGAATCCACTCTATCCGCAATTAGGTTTTTTCATAAGAAATTATGATATTACCAAAGCGGATTATTCAAGATGGTGGGAAGAAAGTAACCAAGTCCATAAACCTTTGAGGATTTCACCATTCCATCAAGCCCACAAAATACCTCATCTAGTGAAACCTATGCTTCGTTTGAGCCTTCACCTAGGATAGACTTTCGTGAACAACCTCCGTGTTTAGAAACTATTTTTAGTAAGGCCCTTAGGAGAACTGACCAAATTTATGAAAACATTATGGTAAGCAACCAAGCATTAAACCATAAGTTGGATCAATTACTAGAGTTGGTTTCATCACGACCTAAGGAAATAATACATGACGAGCATATAGATGATGTAGATGTGATTGAGGATGAGGTGAAAAGTCTAGGCCCACAAGGTATCCCACAAGTCCCACCATCATGTAAGGCATACACACCGCACGTGACTTACCCGGAAGTAGTAGAAGAGACTTTAGGAATCCCAATGGAGGTAGAACATTTGAACCAAACGAACTGGAGAATATAGGTTTGAATACTTGTAGTCTCGGTCTTACTCTTAGTTCTAGGAATTTCCTAGTGTTGATGAACCGGAACCTCAATCTTTACTTCCATCCTTAGATAAACGAGGAACCGACCCACCCATCAACCAATTTAGTCCGGTAGTTTTAGGATGAAGGAAGCCATTCACACACCCCTTCACCTCACGTGGCATATTTCCACCCTAAGGGTGTGTATCGCTACTATCACCCGCACTTAAACTTAAGTGTAGGGAAAACTTCCCTTTATCTCGTTAAATAAGGGTAGAGTCGGGGCTCGTGACTCGAACAAAAACAAGCTTCTTGGGAGGCAACCCATGTGTATTTGTTTTTATTTTTATTTGTGTCGTATATCTTTTATTGATTGTTTATTCTCATGTTTGAATTTGTAAAATGCTTTATTTTGTTTTTAACCTCGTCTTAATTGCATATAAAGGTATTTTACATAAGGGATAAGTGTAGGAGGATTACACACGTTTTCAAAAGAAACGTAAACATGAGAATAACAATTAACTAAAAGATATTTATGTTTGTTTGTTCGAGTCAAATGCTTGTATCGAGTCATAATGGATGTTTTGCGTAAATTTTCCAGATTCTAAAGATGTAAATTTTCCGAATTTTTTTCGTAAATCGCGAGACCGGTTTTGTCAGATAACTCGTGGCGTCAGATTGCAACGACGCGCGAGGAAGGAGTAAAACATCGATTACTTTTTCTCTCTTTCGAGCTATTTATAAATTTTGGAATTTTCCGTGTCTTAATTTTCTTAGAAATTTGTAAACATCCATTCCACAAGCATTATATCTTATTTAAGTCCGGAATTACATCTTGTTGTGATTTTTCTTTGTTCGGTTTGATGCGTTGGGTTGTTTGTTTTCTTCAAGTGTGCGTGTTTTATTTATCAAGAAGAAGATACATAAGATTGGAAGGAGCTTTTCACGCTTACATTCTTCTTGTAAAGGATTTAACCACTACTTCACACACGGATCATACCGAGCTAATCGGGAGTATTAGTTTCTTTCATTTTAATCACCTTCTATTATCATAACTTTGATATTTCGGGAACATTGGGGACAATGTTCGGTTTAAGTGTAGGAGGAAAATAAAGCGGAACTTTGAAACTATGCTTATCCTTGACTTTTGCTTTGTCCAATTGCACTTTTGTAATAAACCATGAGAAAATGTCGGTTAGGGTAATTTTGGCACCAAATTTAAAATTTTTCATGACATATAGGGTGGGCCATTAGTCTTAACAAAAGCGTCTCATGGATAGGAAGTTGCATGACTAGCACAAAACCCTTTACCACCCAAATTCCACCAAAATGTGAGGATCGCCCTTAGATTAGTAGGAATTAAAGCATTCATCTTCAATGCTTAGAGTGTGAACCGTAGTATATTAGATTCTAGAACTTGTTTTGTGATGCATTCCGAGATCGCAAGTGAGGCTACACTTGTGTAGTAAGGAATAACTAAATGATAAGAGGCATTAGGATAACCCTTGTTTAATACCCGTAATATAATTACTTCTTCCACATCGGTTGAGTAATTCCCCACACCCTTTGCGTTGTACTCATTTTAGTACACGATACCCTAGTTAACCCCTCGAGCCTATCCTTTTCGCGGTTCTCGTGATATTTCGGTTTTCCGAATATCAATGAAGAGCATTGTTTACACCCCACCCCAAATATACACCCAAATCGCCTTAGCCTACCCCTTATGCACTCACTTTTAGTGCAAATGTTTGTTATCACCCTAAACCCTTAGTTCAACTATCTAGTTGCTTGCATAAGTTGCTAAGTCGAGTCATATCCTTTGTATACAGTTTTGGGACGATTGGGATTCATGGGAAAAGTTAAAGTTTATGAAATGACGGAAGGAACGTAAAAATTCAAATTCCTTTGTTGCGTAATAATGTACCCCAAGTGTTTTGATCTTTTCAAATCGGGTCAAATTAGTGTTAGAGTAATAAAACTCAAGTGTAGGGATGTGCCTATAAATCCCTAGTATTTTGATGTTATCGTAGAGGATGGTAGAGTAAAAGTGTATGAAAAAAAAATGCGAAAAAATAGAAAAAAGAAAAAAAAAAAATTGAGTGAAAAAAAAAAAAAAAAACATACGGCTACCATCCTACATCTATCTTTTAAATTTATGTTTGTTTATTTCGGTTATCTAGAGTTTAGAGTGTCGAGTCTTGGCTTAGCAACGCCATTCTTCATATGCGATTAACATAAAGATTTTGACTTACCACCACTAAATAGCCTATCCCACCAAACCCTTATTTCCTACCGTAAGCCTAACATTACAACCCTTTAAAAGACCTCTTTGATAGTCTTTCCTAGGTGCTTACGCCAAAGCAATGGAGGTTTGATCTATTCTCAAGCTTATGGTAATCTATGTACTAGGACCGGTTAATGAGTGTTTATCTTCCATTTCCTATATTGTTATATTTCATTTATACACCGAGAGAGATGTGAGTATCCAAACACCCCATGTGAGGTGCTAGTATGTATTTCCGTGCTTGTTATGACTTTCTTGGGGCTTATATGTGTTGTGGACCGTTTTGAATTAATGCTTCATGACCCCTAACTTACAAATTAATTGGCTAAAAGCACATTTGCTTGAGGACAAGCAAATAACAAGTGTAGGGATATTTGATAAGGTTTTAAAAGGTACCATTTTGAGGGTCGTTTAAGTCCTTATTTGATCACTTTTGTATCCGTTATTGCTTAATATCGTTCCTTTTCACTTTTAGGTCTCGTGAAGGCAAAATGCTGGAATGGCACTTATTTGGACGAAAAGGCGAATATATGAAGAAAATGGCCAAAGTCGAAATCGAGGCACTCACGATTCTGTTGAAGTTAGAAGGCGACGGCGTCGGTGCTAATTGCGGCGCCGTCCGAGGATTTTGTGACGGTTCGTAACCCAAAACTCTTATTTTCAAGTGACGACGTCCGGTTTTAAAAGAGTAGGCCGTCGCTACTCGGACGGCCTAGATTTGATCCGCACGACGTCCTAGATCGAAGGGACGGCGTCACAACCATAAGGTGACGCCACAAGTCGATCAAGTCACAACATGCGCCAAGTAGCCGACATTGTTTTGGCCATAACTTTTGCATACGAACTCGGATTTAGGTGATTCAAAGCCCACGCGACCGTAAGCGAGAAAATCTACGACCGGTGAAAAAGTCATTGCGGCCGTCACTCTTTATGTGTGACGCGTCACTCTTGCCGACGTAAAATCGCCTATAAATATAACATTATTACTTCACTTTTGTAAGCCCTAAACCCTAAGTCCGATTCTAGGGTTTAGGTAGGTGTTTTCCAAGAACTTAAAGGGTTCCAAACACTCTATAAACATTGTGTGTTGGTTTGTTTGTTAATCCAATCCTATGGTATGTCTTCAATTATCTTAATTGTTGCTTGCTCTTCATTAATTATGCTTGGCTAATTCATCTAGTGTCTGCTTATGATTGTGTGAAACTTGTATATAATTAATTAGATCTTATTGATTTCTTAGTGATGCTTGTGTCTATCTTCATCATTAGGGTGTGACAGCTTCAATAAGTCTAATTGGTTTAGTTTATAATTCTTGCATCCTACTGTCTCTTGTTTGATTGGTTGATTCTTATCTTAGTTGATTAATGATCTAGTAATGCGATAGGTCATTCGTTGTGCACTTAATGCTTGATTCATCTTTGTGAACCTTAGAGTATAATTACCTGAGTAATTGTAGGCTAAACCATCCAAAGATCGCCTTAGAGTAGGAGTTTATAAATCACTTGTGGGTTTGTAGACAAGACCCTTTGGTAAATTCAAAGAGTTAGGGAGAAACGCATACCCTACAACCTTAGACACACAACGCAACTAGGAATAAGGACGTGACAATTCAACCATCAATAGGACGTGACAATTCGTGGGTAGAATTGGATAGCTAGCAAGGAGTAATACATCATAAGTAGATACGCTTCACGCATTGGTAGATCCCTTAGTTAGTTAGTATCTTTTGGAATAGTTGACTAGCAACTAATTCCACCCTCCCTCCAAACCCCGAGATTCGTACCTTTCCATTCCATAAAATATAAAAATACAAAATAATCATCCTCACCTTTAGACTTAAATCGACATACAATTCAGCCTAACGACACTATTCCCTAGAGAACGATATCAATACCCGTGGCTTACCCTAATTACTACACTACAACGATTAGGTTCTTTGCCTAGGGTGTTATAAAACTTGCTCGAAGAAAAGGAAGTTTCCTTGACCCCGAACGACGCGTGTAGCGTTATCATAAACATGAAAACAAGATCAATGATCATGAAATTCCAGCAGTTAGTTAACAAGTTGTGATCAAAGGAATTTTGACTTTTAACCAAATAAGGATGGTTTAATTTGTTTCATCGAGCTATTAGGAACTAAAGAAACATGTATCAAACAAGAACAATGCTACAAATAACCTCTAACACAGTTTAATTAGCGATCCAAACACCCTTTAGTGGATTGTTTTGAATCTTTAGACTCTAAAACAAGTTTTAAACTAAGTAATCTATTAATTATCCGATATTAACTATATTTAAACAGATTTAAGCTAAATTTAACAAGAGTATAACACTTATACTTAAAATTGCAAATTTTGAAGTAATGGCTTACAAGTTGTGTATATGCACAAACCGAGGCGAGAACATAAGATCCAAGGACACTTCCTATAGAACCTCCACAGTTCACTAACCCATTCCATCCAATAATCAACTCGGTTCAAACTTACTTGCACCTTCTTCAATGATTTTTATTTTCCAATTATTTTTAAGTAATTTTTTTGGTATATTTGGTTTTTAATTCTAAACTGGATTTCAGAGTTTCTAAAAGCTTATAATAGCTTTATAAGGAGATTATAAGAGCTTTCAAGTCCTTAGCAACAACTACAATCACATACAAATAGACTTGAGATTTTAAGCTTGAAAATCACACAAACTGAGTTCATATATATAAACTGAAATTGAGACTGTAAATAAGTTTGAAAAACACTGGAATATGATTACAAAGTATTGAAAAGTTAGAACATACACTGGAAAACTTAGAATATTTAAAACGAGACAAGTAAATTAAAATTACACTAGATACTTCTTCACATTGCTTCAATCCTCCTTTATAAAGATCTTTTCAACTCTTGTCGACATCTCTGAACATTTCCCACCTCATCCCAACCATTGGATCTCTCTAATTCATCATAATCACCCATTTGTCAATTTGGCGGGAAAAGTCTTAGTAGCAGGTTTCTTGCATTAATGAAGTTTGGGAGATTGTGGAGGTGGAGGGGAGTTGTTATATAGCTGGAAAGGTGGAAGAAGCAAGTGGAAAGGTGGAAACCAAGGTGGTTTGATGCGTATCTGGTTTTGGCGCGTATATGTGAGGGAGATGCACAGTGCCCTGGTTTGACTTATTTTGACTAGTGGTATTAATATGAAGGGGGTTCACAATGGGGGTTCAAGTGGATAATGACAGGGGGTCAAAGGGTTTTGGACTGGATTAATAACAAAGAAAGGGTCCATTTGGTTTGTTATTATTATAAGGACCAATTTTGCAATTTCTGCAAACTTCAAGGACTGAACCTGTAATTTCTCCAAAGTTATCAAAAGGACCAAACTTGACAAAATTTAATAGTACAAGGATAATATTTGATAATTTTCATTTTTTTAAATATCCAAGGACTATTTTTGACATTTTTCAAACTTGAGGGACCAAAGTTGTAATTTTGCAAATTTTAAACTTTGAAGGGTTTTTAACAACTTTTGAATCCATGGACCTTAAATGATATTTTACTTTATTTTGATTTACCAGGACTAAATTTGACAACTTTTGAAACTTGGGGACTAAAGCGCCAATTATGCAAACTTGATCGTTTTCATCGATTTTGATATTTTGCATTTAAAACACATAAAACACTTATTTGTGATATTTTCATCATTTTGATGCATTTCGAGTGTTTTCGGATGTTTTGGCATTCTAAACAAGTATAAAATGATGAGTATTTAGACACTCATCAGAATGTAAGATGTAGAGCGTCTTGTAAGTGAATGGCGCTGCTTCGCAGCGGTGAGAGAAGGGTTGATGGTTGCATTTGGGATAGATTATGTGGATTCTAAATGGCGGGTTTGGTTCCTACTTGTGCGTATGGAACTATCCCTTTTATTGGGCCAACATAATCTGGATGTTGTATACCAATGCTCCATGCTTTCTCTTTCCTTGTTGACCCTGTCGGGTATTCTCTCATGTTCTCGATTGATGAGAAACATGAGAGGGAAGGTGCTTGGCCCTTTTATCAAGAAGGTCTTATGGTAGGTACTCAGTTTCTCCAAACTTTTGAAGCAGATGTCGGATTGTTTGTATGGTTGCTTGCTTTGAAAAGTTTGGTGACGTTTGTGACTTTTTGAAGATTGTAAACTTGGACGTGGACCTGAAGTTTTCTTGGGATTCTTTGGTTTGTCCGGAGGCTATGCACTCCTTTTTATGACTTCCGACTTCGTGCCATTGTCTGTATCAGTCTTAAGTAGGTTCTGAGTCTGATTTTTTCAGATCAAATTCGCAACTGTTCAACTTGTAGATGAATATTTATAATTCATGATGTATCAGGAATGTGTAGGATGTACCAGGCATGTTTGTCTTGGGTTTTGTAATAGGGTGGTTTACTCTGATGATATAGTGAAATAAACATGCTGTCAATTTACTATTTATTTTTACTAGGCTTGTGTTGTCCAAGTGTTAGCTAGAGTGTTTATACCCTGAGCTCTTAATGAAATCACTAGTATAGCTAATTTATTTTATCTATTGCATTCTTCTGTTTAGTGATTAGTTAAACCTGAAGAATGTGTACCCTGGCTATTTATGGCCTGTTTGTTCAACTGATTTAAGTCTTTGCATACTTAAATTGTGTTTGTAATCGAGGGTCTGATTTGACCTTGATTTTTGTGAGAATAAATAATTATTTTTTTATTAGAAGTGCACATTATAGCCAGTACTATTGACTAACTATCTGCAAGCAACTCGCTCATGACAAGCTATTGGTCCAAAACCGAGAATGATTGTTGCATCTTTATATATAGTAAGATATGAAGCCTCATTTAAGGTATATATGGGCTAACCGTTTCTTAGTCCTGTTTGTTTAACCCGTAGGCACCTTTTCTCATGAGCATGTTTATAAAGACTAATTTATGTTTGAGTAAATGTTGCTTGTATAAATAGTCGTATACATCACTTTGTATAATAAGTGTTGGAGTTGTCATTTATTTGAAAAAATAGTACATATGAGATTTCATGGTTGTTAGAATCATTCTTTAAAGAGTTAAAGAAAAGTAGAATGAAAGTTACTTGACTCAGCGATCTACTTTAGATGTAACATCGTTTGAGGTTGGATGCGTGCATATATATAAAAGATCATGGTGCGGAGGACTTTTATATGTCATTCGCCAACCAAATCAACCAATGGCGCAATTGTTTGTGCACCATCAACGATGCTATTGGCGTGTCCTTCGTTTGTGAATTGGTTAACCAACGTGCCGTTGTTGGTTTATTATTATTATTTTTTAATTTTTTATTATTTTACTATTTGAACATTATTAAACGGTGTGCAACCAGCAGATAGAAAAATAACCCCTCCCCTTTCCACCTATAAATACATACTTTTAAGTACATTTTTCAAATATTCAAACCAAATCACAATTTAATTACACTTTCAAATACAACACACTTTTATCCAAGGTTGCAAAAATCGCTAGGCGGTGGCTGGGCGGCCGGGTAGGGCCTAGCGATTAATCGGTTAGGCGGGAATTAATCGGATTGGATTTTTTATATATAAAATTATAAAATTTTGAAACTATATGCCCGATTTGGCCGATCTAGCCTATTTTTTTCGATTTGGCGATTTTGCCAATTTTACCAGAATCGATTTTTCCGATTTATCCGATTTTCTCGATTTGGCGATTAATCGGCCGCCTAGGCCGATTAATCCGATTTTTATCCGATTTTGTCAAGAATCGATTAATGAAAATCGAACGGCTAATCCGCTTAGCGATTAATCGCCGCCTAGACCGATTTTTGCAATGAGCTTTTATCTTCCAAAATGTCACAACAAAACAACAACGATTGGCTCCTTTACAAAATATTTTACCCGTCTTTTTCATCCGCTAATTCTAGTTCCATGTCAGCCTCTACACCATCATCCACCCATTCTATTTATTCATATCACCCACAAAACCGAGACCACCATTTGGACAACATGCTTCCTAAATCCATCATTTTCACAATAGAGTTCCCTGAATCCATATTTTCCCAACCCATTTTCACACCACAAACCCGCTACAAATGAACCAAGATCAATTTAACCATATGGCTTTACTCCAACTTCAACAACAAAACCCATTTCACAACTTCAACCAAATGGTTATCGGTAATTCTTCACAACCAACACAAACGATGTTACCAACACAACCACACCACAAACTTTACAAGACTCACCATCATAAACTTCGCAAACCGAGTCAACTCCCGTCAGTAAAGGAAAAGGAAAATCAAAAAATCTGAGACCAAAGAAAACGGACGTCATACATACTCGTTGGACACTCAAGGAAGAAAACTTTTGGCCAAAACTTATGTACAAGTATCCGAGGACCCAAGACTTGACATTGACTGAAATTCAAATTCGTTTTGGCAAAATGTTAAAATTAAATACAACCGCAATCACCCCACGAACGTAACAAGGATATGATCACGGAGAAGTGACAACGCTAAATCATGATGGCACCAAGTTCGCCGAGATTGTCGATCAACATCAACAGATGAGTGTTGAAAACGCTAAATCGTTGTTATATGAAATTCAAAGAAATTTGGAGGGTTTACGTTTCGCCACATTGAAGCATGGGATGTGTTGAAAGATCACCACAAGTGGCGTGGTACCCAACCCATTGTTCCCAGAAGGCACGTTCGTATCGTTGATGATGTTGAAGAACCGAACGAGCAATTTCGAGATGATATAATGCCACATCCTCCTGGAAAGCCAAGGCCTTCCATGATAAAAAATCAGACTCTACGCATTCGGTGGGATATTCTTTAAGTAGAGAAGATTTCAAGGAAATGATCCTTGCGACAAGAATGTGCTAATAAACTTAATTTTATCGAAACTCAAAAGAAATTCGAGGAATTGAAGTTTTTTAATTTTAACACCGACGCTAAGTCCGGAAGATGCGACGGGTATCGAAAAAAATAAAAAAACGAGATCCAACCAAAACTTTTTGGCTCAAGTTAATATTTGTCGTGTCGTAGTTTTTATTATTTGCCGTATCATAGTTTTTAATATTTGTCATATTGAATCGTATGTTTAGTATATCTAGTATCCTACTTTTTTTTTGTTTTTATATATTTGTAATATCATGTTTTTTAGGTTTTATGTATTCGTAGTTTTAATATATTTGCTGTATTCGTATCGTATTTGTAATTCGTATCATATTTTCTATATATCGTACTTGAAATTTAGTTTTAAATGTATATGTATGAAAGAAAAAGAAAATTGTGTTTGCACCGTTAAATATTATTGGTTTTTTTTTTTTGCTAGGTAAAACGTTTTAGTTATTGGTGTGTTATATCTGCATTCGTGTTTGGATTACTCTTTTCGTTCTTCATGGTTGAGCTTGGAGTTTGTCAATACCATGATGTTTTTCATAATATATATGTACCAAGTTATCTTTGTTTTTTTTTTACTTCAATCTGTTTTTTTAACGGAAAATTGCCACCTATCTCACATATGTCTCTGACGAGACTTGAACTCAACTTATAATTGGTCAAAAGCCTTTGGTTTCAAAGTGTTAATTATGTGAATATGCATGTTGTGTGCAATTGGGGCAACACTTGGAGCAATACTTGGAGTAGTGATAGGATGGAGTCTTAAGACAAGGTTCATGCAAAATGCAATTATAGGAGCAGTATCAGGGACAACTTTTTCTTTATAAAAATGCATGAATATTAAATTATAAACAATGTGATATATTTTTGGAAAAGAATATAATACAAGTTTTATCAAACAAAATAATATTTTTGTCATATACTGGATTCACTAAATTCATTCCAACCCAAATAATTAGCAAATTTAGGTGTTTTAACAAAAAAATTAGATGAAATTTTTAAAACCTTCCTTAATATAATGTGGAAATCCAAATTTTTACCAAAATTATCGCTTTTTCAAAAAAAATTAAACTTTTTAAAGAATGTTCCAACTTTTTCCTTATATGTATTTCATAATAGAAGCCAAGAAATATACGAGAAAAATAGATAGTAACATGTGTAACGTACTAAAAAAGGACTATAAACTCACAACGAAATGCGGATAACCACCATACTCGTTAATAATTACATTAGTGGTTCACAATTAACTTCCATGTCGCATTAGATTGATTTTAAAAATTCGACTACCAATCATGCGATTTTAGAAAAAAATTATTAAAAAAATAATCACATTGGTGCTTTAAACAGAAAATGATCCATTTTTTAAAACATGATGAATTTAGCAACAATTTATAATTGAAATGAAACTAACTTGTAGAACAGATCTAGGGTCATCTTTAACCGAATTGAATTCGATTCACTTGACCCGAACCCAGATAACCCTACTATACTGGTGATCGGATATCGAGTGTAATCTTACCCACCTTTCGATTAAGGGCTGCATCTATTTAAAAAAAAAGGGCTCTGGTCATAGAATAGCGACCAACTTTCTTCGTTATTTCATTTTGATACGTGAATTCCGAAAAAGTTGAATGTAACGAACTTTTATAAAGTGTTCCAATATGCAAAATTTGATGACGTGTCACGTTATAAGTGGCGTCACGTGTCAGACTATTAGGTATGACACATCATCAAAATGTGCAAATTGAAAAACTTTATGAAAGTTCGTTACATTAACACAATATTTTCAAAATTCACGTATCAACTAGGTACATTTGAAGAAATCCATTGCTATTTAACGACCGAAACGCTAAAAAAACCAATTTCCATTACAATTCCTTTTTCGTGTCAAACTAATACTCATAATTATTCCATACACGTGTGTGTTACTTATGACCTCTTTGATCTAATTAACGTGCATTTTACATCAAAACAGACCAGAAGAGTGCATACAGAATTGAATCTGAATCACAAACACTTTGAATTGCCATCGACATTAGTAAATTACTAAAGTTTGTCTGTTTAAAAGGAATGGATTTTGCAAAACTTTCGCAATTCCCACTCCTTTAGTGTAAAAAGTCCTTAGGTCAATGATTTTGCCATACATGTCGACTAAGGAGCAATCTGTTGAGCACGTCATATATTGAAATTTTCAGACCAGATTGATAGATTTTTAAAGAAACATCAGCAGGTACCTGACGGCACACAATTGAGTTTAAAGTTTGAAATAGCATGCCAAAATAAAAGCCGATGGATACCAGTTTAGAACCCACACAAATTAAGAAGTAAACTTAGAAAAGTAATGGTACAGATCCGAATCACAGACACAGCTAGAGAAAGTTTGAACGATACAGATGAACAGAAACAGCAGACCTCTGGCCGGTCTTTCTTCTAAACATGTGGAGTCATGTTGAGTGGATTCTCAGGCTGGCTGGAACTGTATACATACCATACCATAAAGGATAAGTTGAGTGAATAGAAAAAACACAGAGCATAATAAAAATAGTAATAATACCAACCTCTTGATGGAAGTCTTCTCAGAATCATCGTAAGGGCTGCCTGCTAAAAAGTTTCCCAGTACCTCCTGCCGACCAAGGAGATGTTCTTTACCTTGTTTTACTATCTCAAGACAGTCTGTCACGCATTCCAACTGTGAGAGGTAATACTGTTTATTTGACTCGACCTGAGTGAGCTTTTGCTTGCAGATTCGAATCTCCTGATGGGAAAACAAGTCATCAGTCAGTGGTTGTTGCTTGCTGGTAGTAGAAGCAATTCATGTAATCTCTTATTAAAATACAAAACGTGCTGTTTTGACTCGCACATTGAAATCTCAAGCGTGACATGTGCCCCTTAAGAGGAAAAGTTGTGCGTTTTTAATTGTCAACTATACTTACACATTTGATATTAATGATCTTCTCCATCTGATTCTCCCAGTTGAGGGTGCCTGACTCTAGTTTGCTTTTAAGGTCAATCACCTAATAAACATGCAAATGGTAATAATTTGAGCTTTTTATTGAATGAGATGTCGGTGATGCGTACAGAAGGAATAGTTTTATTTAATTTCCCAACCTCATCAGTGAGGCATTTTGAAGCTTGTGTGACCTTGCGAATCTCCTCTTGTTCAAGTGATATGGTTTCATCAGTTTGAGCTTCTAGGCTTTTTGTGATATTGGTACTCCAAACCTGCACCATTGATCAAATGTTACAACATGTATATATATATAATCGCTAAAATATTCAATGTATATTATTAGCAGGCAGGTTTTAGTTTTTAATGTGCTTCACCTTCTGAGACAGAAACTTCTTAAAAGAGCCTGCAACATCAAGCTTTGCTTGGTGTGTTTGGTATTCATTTTCAAAAGGTTCAAGTAGAGCATGAACTACAACAAGACGGGAGGACAGTACCTCGTTTGAAGCTGTTGACAACCAAATGTAAGTGAACGGAAATGGGACACACACAACTAAAAGGTATACCAGAATTATTACTTTCGATATCTTGCTCTCTCATACGCTCATCCGTCAAGTTGTTTTTAAGTCGAGCTAATTCTGCATTCAATACAGAGATTTGAGTAAGCGCTTCTCCATGGGACTTGCGGAGTCCTTCCATCTCTTGTGAAAGCTAGAATACAGCAACAGCAACAACAACAACAACAACAAGTAAAATAATTGATAATGCGCGAAAAACATACTATTATTAAACTAATGAATATCCATCTTTTACCTTTTGGATTTCAGAATCCACTTCGCTAAGCTGTTGTATCGTCTCTGCTGCATACTACAATACAACAACAACAACAACAACAACAACTAAAATAGTAATTGATTTTCTGATAATGCAAAGTAGAGGTGAAGAGGCTAACCTCTAGTTTCAGTTGATGTATTTGGCTTTCAAAATCCATTTTTGTTCCTGAGAGTAGAAATAACAACTTTTATCATGCTTCACGGTATAAAAAAAATCCCAATTTGCCTCATGGACTAAACAACAAGTAAATTTCTAAATTATTTTTAGAAGGAAAACTAGCTCAGACATACAATATAGCACAAAACCACAACAATCTCACTTTAACAACCTATTGGTTGAGGACGTAACACGATACAATATCAAATCACTCTTGAAAGTTATTAACCTATATTACATATATATATAAGTAATATAAAACATTTCAGATACAAAACAACAGTCATAACCCCCACCCCCCTCAAAGGCTACCGAATAATCAAACCCTAGATCACGAGTATTACAAACATTTCAATACATAAACAACAGATATACATAAAAAAATAAAAAATAAATAAATGAAACTAAAAGCCTTAACAACATTAATAAACAAAACCCACCCTAGAATCGAGATTTCAAATTCTTTTGTGAGATATTGTTCTGATCCCCTCCTATTTATTCATTTTAACTTTAATACTAAAATATCTCTTTGAATCTTTTCCTTAAATCTATATATATATATATAGTGTATCTTTATTATGAGAACTCTATTAAGTGCGAGAACTGCGAGAACTCCCATTGACCAATCATAATTTAGTAAACCATTTTTCTTTTAAATTAATATAATTAATTAGTAGGGGCATTAAGGGTAATTAACATTCACACACTCTTTAACTGATAATTCAAAAGTTTCCTATAATCATGCAAAATATACGGTTTCTTTATTTGATTTTCTAGATTTTATTTCTCTCTCTTCCATTCTCAAAAAACCTAGAAGCCTTCTCTCTCAATCTCTTCTACAATCACCATTTTTGACAGCCTCCAACCATAACTCCTTCCATATGTCATCATAACCATCGCGATTGACGGCGAAGATTTGGTTGCAAGTGATCTAGGGTTCATCTTAGGTATGTAAATCTTTTTTCACAAAACAAACAAACACATATAAAACAACGCTAGGGTTGAAAAAAGAAAGAAGATGGCCGGATCAGGATCAGTATTGTCAAAGATCGTAAAGCCAAAGAACCGCCTTCAATCCACAGACATCCAAGCCGCTTCCGCTTGGGGCGTCGCTGCTTTCACCAGCGCCGTTTGGATCGTTCATGTAATCTTTTTTCACCCCTTTTTTTATTAATTTCAATTGATTCATTAATTATGTTAGAAATCGGTTAACATTAAATTAGTATCTGGTCATGTTTGTTTGTTTGATTTAGGGTTTGAATGTGTTTTGTTAAAACAAAAAATTACTAGTATATATTTAGATCTGGATTTTAGAAAGAAAAAAGAAAGTTGACTTTTCTGGTCAAAATTTACCTGTTGCAATCGAGAATAGGAAAATTTAATTATTCACAAAAGGTGTGTTTTGTTGCGTTGGTTAACACCACTTTTTGTTTTGTGGTGAAAAGTTGACGTTTTGAAACAAATTAAAGGGTCATGTTTATTACTCTTTAATTTAATTGAGTATAGGTCTAGCGTATGGAACATATAGTTTTATGGGCTTATGTTTATCTGGTTACAGCTGATATGTTAAACTAGTGTGTGTGTTGGGTGGTTAGATTAGATTTAAGAAATGTATAAAGATATATGTATGGAATATCTTGGTGATTTTACTTGGTATGGGCATTTTTCAGATTTTTTAAAAAATATTTAGTATTTCAGTTGGCAACACGACATTAATTTGGTTAACCTCGCTCGTACATGTTTGTGGTTGATGCTCTTTTTTTTGAGTTGATGGTTTGAATCTTGAATGTTACAAGGAGTCCTTAAGTTGTGTTGTCTCATGTATGCCACTTGGATATTAGTGTACATTATGCATTAGAGCCTTGAGTTGGGTTGTTAGTATGATAGATTGACAATTTCATATATGTTTGTGCAATTTGCAATATGCTACTGTATATGTTTGTGCAATTTGATGATTTGAATATGAGTTGTTGATTTTTTATTACTGATTTTAACACAACTTATGATGTTTTGTTATTCAGCTTCATTCAAACAAAGTCGACAATGACATGCTTCGGAAGCGGGTGAATGACCTGGTATGTACATTTGAGAAAACATCATGTACTTACGTGTTGGGTAAATGTTGAACATTAATATGGAAACTATGCTTTCTTCAGCAATTTTATTGTGTTTTCTAAATGGATTGATCTTCTTTGCTTAGCCCTTGCGCACTTTTATTTTCCTCTGTTATCGACTTGGCATGGTCACATGGATATCTATTTGTTTAGTTGCCATGCAGTAAATTAAAGTTGTTTGATCAGGTGGAAGCGCCAAAGATGGGTAGCTTTGTTAGTCTGTTAGTATTCGTACTTACGAGCATAAATTATGTTAAAATCACTTTTAGGGTACCAGTTAATTGTTGCGGGAATTGGGCCATTCGAGATACACCTTGAAAAGCTTGCACCTTTTTATATGTAGAGTGAAGGCATACCCCCACCCACTGATATTTTCCGGAAGCATAAGATAAACATCAAATTTTGCAATTAATTTCATGAATCTTAAGCTAAAAATGTTCATGATTGTTTGTATGCTGTAACTTCACAAACTTGAGAATTGGAATACATCTAGGTGAAACATAGGGTTTTTTAAAACATAAAAATAATAATCATCTCTATGCGTTCAAATGATTAAGATTTCGGATTTTTTTTGGGTATATGAAATCTACTATCCACTTTTTACATGATGTCATTTAATAATTTGGATGGAAATTTTATAATCTGTGTAGACTTTATTTGCTTGTTGCTACTTTTGCGCTGTTATTGCAGGAACAAAACACTGTACCCTCATTGAGAAGAGCTCTTAAGGATGTTTAAAACAGGCTAAGATGTAAGTACGTTTAACATATATGTTCTTGGTTTAACATGTATGTTTTTAACATGTTTGTTCTTGGTTTAACATGTATGTTTTTAACATGTGTGTTCTTGGTTTAACATACATTTAACATGTACGTTCTTGGTTTAACATGTATGTTTTTAACGTGGTTATACAAATAATTTTAATTTAATGGTTCTAGCTTCTTTATTTTGCATTTAAACATGTATGTTCTTAGTTTCTGATAAATTTACATTATCTAGAAAACACATAGGCACTTTACTATTTGAAAAACATAAATTGTACGTGCGTATATTAGTTTGCGTTTATTTTTCCTAATTTTTATACTTTTCTTTGTATCGGATGTAGTGAATTAAAAGAATGATGACAACGAGTGTGCACATTTGTCCGTCTTACGAAACATTGAAAAGGAGCATGCATATGTCCAACTTCTGAACTTTGACAACTACGAGTGTGCATATATGTCCGACTTCTAAAAATGTTGATAACAAGGAGTGTGCACATATATCTGTTTGCATTAACTATACTTGTACACACGTGTATAGATCGATTAGATTCATGTATTTATACTTCTTAGAAATTTGTATTTAATTGTATATCAATCGATATTGGATTTTGTATTTAACATGTATGTTCTTGTTTTCATATAAACTTACTTATCTAGAATACATGTATGCACTCCACTATGAAAAACATGTATGTCGAAAAGACTATTCCAAAAACCAAAATAAGATTTAAAACATGCATGTTAAGAAAAAAGCAAAAAAAAAAAACACATGCACTAAATCAGTTTTAAAACATGCATGTTCAAAAAAAAAAAAAAAAAAAAAAAAAAAAACGAAATTTGAATGTTTTTAAAAATAAGATTTGTTTATTTTAAAAATCAAAAATAATATAAAATTGACTTTTACTATTATACCCTTTTGTATTAAATAAAAAGGTTTAATAATTCAAAAATTGTATGTTGCATTGATATGTTGCACAATATGCATTTCTAGGAGTACATAAAGGGTTCTCATTGTTCTCGCAATGAGTTCTCAAAATAAAGGTCCCCTATATATATATATATATATATATATATATATATTCTTTCTTTCCTTTTTTACGAAATTTATGAAATAAGTTTTCTTATTTTTTCACTCAAAAATTTTTTTTACTTACAAAAATCACACAAGTGGTGAAATTTTGAACTTTTATTTTAACCTAACGAACAAAAACTATTGAATTTTGTTATTATTTGTTGGGTAGGTGACATATGTTCAAAGTACAAATAATTAACCCCGCAACATGTCTAAACACTTAAAGATCACTCTAAATGATATTTTTTTCATCACTATTCATGTTATTTGGGGGGAAATTAACGAGTCTTTAACTTACATGTACAAGGCTTATCGAGATATCTTTGTGATAGTTTCCGAACAATTTTCCTAACCGCCAGTACTCCCATGATGTTTACCTATTGATATTTTCGGCTAAAACATTTTGTATATAATTTAGGTTGTCCGATCATCGAACATACTCCTGATGGTTTGTTTTCATGCCTTGTCTCTTCACAATTCCGTGTTACTAGACTAGTAACCCGAGTGATTGACTAAAAAAGAGTTAGCATCCATCCGTATTATGTAAAAATGCTTTGAATATATTGGAAAATTTTTATTTTATGTATTTTGATGACACGTGTATCTAATGGCCCAAATACATTAAGGCTCATCATCAACCTTAGGGGTAGGGGTGAGCACGGTCTAAAAACCGGACGGACCGGACCGAAACCCGATTTCGGCAAAAATCTTAGACCGAGACCGGACCGAATGTGGTCGGTCCAGTCCAACAAGGCCAAATTAGCCCAAATTAGTCGGTTTGTTGCACGTCTTCTGTCGCACCTCTTTGTCGCGCACAGCGCGCACTTCTGCTACATCTCTTTGTCGCGCACAGCGCGCACTTATGCGCAGAAGCACGTCTTCTGTCGCACCTCTTTGTCGCGCACTTATGTGCAGAAGCACGTCTTCGTCGCACCTCTTTGTCGCGCACTTATGCGCGAAGCACGCCTTCGTCGCACCTCTTTGTTTGCGACAACAGACACTTTGGCGCCAGAAGCACGCCTTCTGTCAGCTCTTTGTCGCGCGCGCACTGCTTACTGAAGCACGTCTTCGTCGCACCATGTTGTGTCGCCATCGGTACAAAAGGTACGCCACCAGGATGCGACATGCGGGTTCCACTTTCACCCACGCGGCCATCGGAACTTAAGTCTAGCATAACATAGCCATGCGCTATCTCATACTAGACTTGGGGGCTTCAGGGACGATGGTCCGGACCGGGCCAGAATGGGTCAGCCCGGCAGATGCGGTCCACTCTACGCCTAAACCCTAATCCATGCCTATATATACATGACAAAGTTATCTCTAACCCTAAGATATATTGGCTACATCACCGATACTAACTTGACCGTCGGAGGTGGACCCGGGCTACGGCCTCGGGTCCACTCCTAACGGGTTCTCTTTGTTGACAGGTCTATTAGGGCTCGAGAAGACGACTAACGGCCAAGGAGAGTCGTTAATTCTAGTCCGCGCCAGATTATGTTTCCCACGATTATCCTCCGACAGTGATGTTGATGATTTTCTGTTATGAGGTTATGAGAGTCATATGATGGTTTGACTTGTATGTAGAACATCATGACTATGATGTGTTAGACTTTTTACTTGAGGAAAATGATGAGCATTGCCATTCAAGTGGATCTAGTGATGAATATTGTTCTAGTGATGAGGGTGAAGATTTTGATGGTGTTGAGTTCTTAAGTGAGGTGACAATAATGTTGTCATAAAGCGTTTAGCACCATCGACCCTTTTACGAATCGCTTATGCGTTGATGGGAGGAATTTTAAGAAGACCCTGAAGGTGGTCAGATAGATCCCCACTATAAGATCAAAAAAGGAATTAGTTATCCAATACATGCCCTTTCTATGCCTTGGAAGTGTATTCACCCCCCAATCATAGCAAAACATTTTATGACTATTGAATGTTGAGTTTTCACAAGTGCTCTAAATTCTTTGAAAACTGTAAGAAAACCAGTTTCGTTTCATCAAATAAACCGAGTATAGTGAGTGAAGTCATCAATAAATGAAACATAGTATTTGTAACCTCTTTTTGTAGATACGGGAGAAGGTCCCCACACATCAGAATGCACTATATCAAATGAAGCAGTAGAAGACATAAGACTGTTACTGAATGGTATTGTTGAGAACTTTGCAAGTTTACAACCACTACAGTCAGATATATCATGAGTTTCTAGTTGTCCCAATGCTTCTGTAGATACTAAAAATCGTAAACGAGACCCAGAGACATGATCCAAACGAGAGTGCCATAAATAAAATGCTAAAGAAGAACGATTCGGCCAAAAAGAAGACAAATCCCCACTAGATGATGCGGTATCATGAATGTCTCTAAAATGATGAAAAACATAAAGATCCCCTTCCCTATGACATGTCTCAACCACATCATGTGTTTTTCGGTCATAAATAGAAAAATTGGATGCCGAAAATTCGACATCACATCCAGAATCACAAATTTTACTAACAGGAGCAAGATTCATAGTTAGGATCGGTATGTAGTAAACATCAGATAAAGAAACATATAGTGTATCAACTGAACCAATACCTGCTAATGGTATAGAGTCACCATTAGTGGCAACAATTGATTTCGAAGAATTAAGACTCAACGAGATGAATTGTGACAAAATGTGAGACATGTGATGAGTGACACACGAATCCATTATATCCATTTGGAAAATGATGATGCCAAATCTTAATTAGATAATGTTGACATAACATGAGGATGAAAAAACTAAAACTTCTTAAATTGCTCTAACATGTCAAAAAATGTATCAAACTTCTCATACATGACTAAGAATTTATGAAACTGCTCAAACAATACTGAATCTGATTTTTAAATCATTCTTAAAAGTGTTCATCTAATTATCCAGTATAACCTAATAATAAATCTATTCAAGAACAAACAATAAATGAACTTTTCAATCAAACAAATACCGGTAGCCTCTTCGTAACAATATTGCCTAAATTCTAACAAAACCATACATGTCGAAACAAATATTCCAAAACCAAATCAACTTAACCGAGTCTAAGCCAATTCAATATATATTCTATTGGCAATTCGATTTAATATAACACCGTCCAACTAACCAGATTGTCAAATCTAAAAACCAATCAAAATGTTGGAATTAAAAAGTACATACTTACTTGACCAAAAGTTGTTTCGTGATAGGTATTGAACCAAAAGATGAAACGTTGACAGTCGATGACTATTCCAAACAATCACAACATAAACATGTATGTCTAATGAACAACCGAACTCAAGCATAGGGATTCATGGCTCTTGATATCATGTAAAAACCAAACATACAATGCAAAGCTATGAAAATGTTCATTTTACCTTTTCTAAACCCGATCTACAAAGTACCAAGAAAACCCTAGAAATCCGAAATGTTTTCGCAAGATTTGGAGGTGTTAACGGGGTCTATAGGGCGCGTGCCATATATGGATGAAAAGAGGAAAGAAAGATCTACAAGATGGTGGTAGAGGTGAGATGTCACTCGCTGGAACTTGGCCGGAACCCCGCCGAAAAGTGGGCGGCGGCGGTGGTGGTTATATTTTTAGGGTTAGGGTTTTGATTTAGGAGAGAGAGAGTAGAGAGAGAAAGTAGTGTATGTGTGTGTTTTTAGTGAAAGAAGTAAACTAGTGAAATGGGGTGAGATGGGGTTTATATACTGGGGTTGGGGACCAAAATAAAAATGAGAAAAAGGGGAGGGGCGGGTGGCTAAACCAAATAAGAGGGGCCAAACCCGCTAATTTTCTCAAACTATCCCCGTTTACCTTTTCCGAGCTCATATGTTGTCCTACGAGTGTCCCACGACGTTCCTTCGACTTTCTATCGCTTTTATTTACATTTTTTCACGAGTTTTGATTATTTATTTGCCAAGTTTCGTGTTACGGTTTAAAAGTTAGGTTATTTCTCGTTATAGAATTTATTGTGCCGAATCACATAGTGCTTAACAACAATGGCTAAAACTCATACGAAGACTCATACGATAATGCAATGTATCTAAAAGATGCAATGCATCTAGTCAATGGGTCATGGGTTAGCTCCATAGGTTATGGATAATACCCATTATGGCTTCATGCATGAAGTCATGCAATGGGTCATGGGTTATGGATCATGCTCTATGAGTATGAGTCATGAACTTTGGGTTTTACCCAACTACATTCAATGTATTTAGTCAATGGGTCAAATATTTAGACTTCTACCCATTATATTACCCAATACAATACATACTAAGTATGCATATATATACCCATTATGTAAACACTAGTTGTTATACATATGCTTTACTTTAACATGAAAACACTATTACTTGTTTAGTATTTTATATGAAAACGTAAGTGTGTTAGTAAACTATTGGCTCAAACCATTTACGTATTTTATTTGTTTCATTAAAATGATTTTACGTTTGTTATCGACAAAACATTAAAAGATCGTAAAATATAAATAAACGTTTTTACAACTTATTTGTATTAACAATCACATCCAGAATCACAACTGAAGCAAGATTCATAGTTAGGATCGGTATGTAGTAAATATCAAAGAAAGAAACATATGGTGCATCAACTGAACCAATACCTGCTAATGGCATAGAGTCACCATTAGTGGCCACAATTGATTTCGAATAATTAAGACTCAACGAGGCGAATTGTAACAAAATGTGAGACATGTGATGAGTGGCACACAAAATATCCATTTAGAAAATGATGATGTCAAATCTTTATTAGATGATGTTGACATAGCATGAGGCTGAAAAAACTAAAAACTTCTTAAATTGCTCTAACATGTTAAAAAAATATCTCAAACTTCTCATACATGACTAAAATTTTCTAAAACGGCTCAAACAATACATAATCAAGTGTGCATCTAATTATCCGATATAGCCTAATAATCAAACTATTCATAGAACAAACATTAAATGAAATTTTCAATCAAACAAATAAAGTATTATTGAAAATGCAATTATTTCTTCGGTCCAAATAAAGTATCATATTGCGATAATTAAAAGTCGACCAATGACACTTTTAGCGGTGCATTTATGAGCCATGGGCTGAATCCATGCAACAATATCTTGCAAAATACGGGGGACACTATCCATACCAGCTAAGTGTCGAATATGAATCCAAATCTGTGAAGAAAAAGAACATTCAAAGAAAAGATGATCATGAGAGTCCGGTTGAGTGTCTCATAAAGGGCATTGAAGCAGGTTTAAGTCGATAGAATGACCAACATCCCATAGCCTCATATTATCTTGGGTTTTAAGGCATCTTCGCATAACAAGACAAAGGTGTAAAGCATGGAGAGGAATACTATAGGACCGAAAGAGATTTATGCGGTTCGGGAGGTCTAGGTTAATCAAAGATGAAAAAATACATTGTTGTAGTGAGAGAAAGTAGAGAGAGGATGAGGTGAAAGAAAAGATAAGAATTCTATTAGTCAAATGATTACACACCCACACCCCTCATGGCCACAATTGATTTCGAAGAATTAAGACTTAACGAGATGATTTGTGACAAACTGTGAGACATGTGATAAGTGGCACACGAATCTAATATCCATTTGGAAAATGATGATGCCAAATCTTTATTAGATGATGTTGACATAGCATGAGGATGAAAAAACTAAAAACTTCTTAAATTGATCTAACATGTCTACAAATATCTCAAACTTCTCATACATTTTTTTAGAACGACGATTTTATTAAAAAGAAGAAAACTAGCAAGAAGCTAGAAGTTACAACGAAATAAGTTTAGGGTTCATTATCCAAGAGACCCAATCAATCTTGGATTTACAACGATTTGAAATCTAAAGAAAAGACATTTGAATTATGTCATAAAAAATGAGGTCTCTTCTTTTTTGATGACATAAACACGTATCTAAAGAAAAGACATTTGAATTATGTCAACCGAATAAATACTGATTTCTGAATTTCCAAATTAACCACCAAGAGACATAACAAATGATTTCCAACACCTTCTTCTTACTCTTGGCTATTTGGACGTTAGACAATCAAAACAACCATTCAACATAGGAATTAAAAAAGAGGTGTTATCGAGCTCCCAACATCGAGTTACTTTTATCATAATCTGACGAGCTAAAGAGCATGAGAAAAAGTGTGCGCTGTGGTTTCAGCAGATTCATTGCAAAGGGGGCATAAGATCGAACAATTTCTGAAACTGCTCAAACAATACAGAATCTGATCTTAAATGATTCTTACAAGTGTTCATCTAATTATCCGGTATAACCTAATAATAAATCTATTCGAAGAACAAACAATAAATGAACTTTTCAATCAAACAAATACCAGTAGCCTCTTTCGTAACAATATTGCCTAAATTCCAACAAAACCATACATGTCCAAACAGATATTCCAAAACCAAATCAACTTAACCGACTCTAGTCCAATTCAATATATATTCTATTGGCAATTCAATTTAATATAACACCGTCCAACTAACCAGATCGTCAAATCTAAAAACCAATCAACATGTTGGAATCAAAAAGTACATACTTACTTGACCAAAAGTTGTTTCGTGATAGGTATTGAACCAAAAGATGAAACGTTGACAGTCGATGACTAATCCAAACAATCACAACATAAACATGTATGTCTAATGAACAACCGAACTCAAGCATAGGGATTCATGGTGCTTGATATCATGTAAAAACCAAACATACAATGCAAAGCATTATTGAATTGATGATGAACTAGGTATATACAATGAGTGTATATAATACAAAAAAAAAAGGTAAAAACCCTAAAGGATAAATGGGCCGCGGGTCTCTTATGGGCTACAATGCTAACAAGAACAACCCACTGCTTAGAATTGATTCTGGTATTAATTCCTAGTTCTTTCCATTAGTAGTGAAGTCAATAAAAGTGACGATGCTAAAAAAACTAAAAAATTGCCTGTGATTTTGCCACTCTTGCGAAATACGATTCTGTCGTTATGTATTATAGGAAGTCGTATCATGTATGTAATGTATTTGTAATAACATTGATTTATGGAATGAAGCCTTTGTATTTTGTCCAAATGATGTCCTTTCTTCTCTCGTATATATTGTTTTGGTTCAATAGAGGTGGCAAGATATGCGGACCAAGTCCTAGGTCAAATTGGGTCATATTTGGTAGAGCCGCGTGTGTCGGTTCACCCTAAACTTGCATAATGTTTTGACCTTTTAATTAAAAGCTTTTTAACATTTTTTCTGTTTCGTGTACGCATTGAAATATTAAGTGTACTCTAATCTCAACTCTTTACTTTTCTCGCTACATGAATCAACCCAACCCGCGATCCATGTGGTTTGGAGGATGCGGTTCTTCGTTTATAGACTTTTCTAGGTAACATATAAAAGCATGGTGAGTGTGGACGCTTATTTAGTTTGTTCATCCTTAGTTAAGAGTGTGAAGATTTTGGTATATTTTGGGTTTGAGGGTATTAGTTTGAAGAAACGAGTTTGATATACAACCACCTAAAGGGTCATGTTTATAGCCACTTGTTCCGATTATTCTGTATCGTCAAACACATATCCATAACAGTTAAGGGAGTCATCTTTAACCAAATTGGATTCGATTCACTTGACCAGAATCCGGATAAATTAAACCTAATTGGGTGTAATCTTTGTCCTTGATCATACCCAACTTTTGATTAAGGGTTGCGTTTATAAAAAATCCATTTTCGCTTCAATTCCTCTTTCATGTCTAACTGATACTCATAAATATTACGCGTATGTTACTAATGATCTATTTGATCTAGTTAACGTGTATTGTATATCAAAGAAGACAAGAAGAGTGCGCACAGAAATTGAATCACACACTTTGAATTGCCATTGACATTAGTAAATTACTCCGTACTAAAGTTTGTATGTTTAACGGGAATGAATTTTTGTAAAACCTTCGCAATTCCCACTCCTTTAGTGTAAAAAGTCCTTGGGTAGTTAGGAGCAATCTGTTGAACACGTCATATATCGACAATTTTGGACCAGATTGATAGTAGTAGAATTTTAAAAAAACATCAGCAGGCACACAACTGAGTTTCAAAAGTTCGAAAAAGCATGCCAAAATAAAAGCAGATGGATACTAGTTTAGAACCCACACAAAGAAGGGAACATAGAAAAGTAATACTCCGTAGTAAAGATCTGAATAGAGAAACATTACATGATACAGAAGAACAGAAACAGCAGACCCCCGGTCTTTCTTCTAAACAAGTGGAGTCATGCTGAGTGGATTCTCAGGCTGGCTGGAACTGCATACATACCATCAAAGGATAAGTTGAGTGAATAGAAAAATCACAGAGCATAATAAAAATAGTAATGATACCAACCTCTTAATGGAAGTCTTCTCAGAATCATCCTCTGGCTTGCCTGCTACACAGTTGCCCAGTACTTCCAGCCGATTAAGGAGGTGCTCTTTACCTTGTTTTGCCATCTCAAGATAGTCTTTCACCGATTCCAACTGTGAGATGTAATACTGTTTATTTGACTCGGCCTGAGTGAGCTTCTGCTTGCAGTGTCGAATGTCCTGATGGGAACAACAAGACTTAAGTCATGAGTCAGTGGTTGTTGCTGGTAGTAGAAGCAATTCATGTAATCTCTTATTATAAAATACAAAACGTGCTGTTTTGACTTGTTCATTGGAATCTCAAGAGTGCGACGTGTCCCTTAAGAAAAAAGTTATGCGTTTTTGATTGTCAAGTATACTTACACATTTGATAGTGATGATCTCATCCTTCTGTTTCTCCAAGTTGAGGGTGCCTGACTTTAGCTTGCTTTGAATGTCACTCACCTAATAAATATGCGAATGGTAGTACTTTGAGCTTTATTCAATGAGATGTTGGTATTTAAACAGATGCGTACAAATAAGGAATAGTCTAGTTTATTTCCCAACCTGAACAGTGAGGTGTTCTGACTCTTGTTTCAGCTTGAATCTCCTCTTTTCAAGTGATATGGTTTCATCTGTTTGGGCTTCTAGTAGTTTTGTGATATTGGTACTTGGAACCTGCACCATTGATCAAATTACAACATATATATATATATATATCGCTACAATATTCAAATGTATATTATTAGCAGGTTTTAGTTTTTAAAGTGCTTCACCTTCGAGACAGACGCTTCTTAAGAGAGCATGCAACATCAAGCTTTGCTTGGTGTGTTTGGAGTTTTTCTTCAAAAGGTCCAAGTTCAGCAAGAATCGCTACAAGCAAAAGGACTTTTAGTGACAACAAAATTTATTGTGACAACATAATGGTCACCAAGTTGAGATGGGCCCTACCATTTTCACCAATTTTCAACAGGATTCTAGTCAAAGCAAAAGTAGGTCTCTGAAATTGGTGACGACAATATCGTCACTAAATTTATAACTTTTAAAATACATTTTAAAAATAATAAATAATGATTTTTCTTTGATAAAAAATTTCGTGTGACGAGTTGTCACCAATTTATAATCTAAATTTAATTATATTTATGTATTTAAAATACTTTTTAAAATATTAACTAATGATTTTTAAGTAAAGTTTTTGATAAATATATGCCGTGATTGACAATCTCGTCACCAAATTATTAACAAGTTTAATTATGTTCCTCATTATAAATAGTTTCTAAAACTAAGTTTAGTGACAACTAAGTCGTCACCAAATTGTTATCCAAATTTATTTATTTTTATTTTATTAAAATACTTTTTAAAACTCATAAATAAATGTTCATAAATTATTTTTTTCATTAAATCGACTTGGTGACGACAAAGTCGTCACAAAATGTTTATCATTTTAAAATAATAATACAAAGAAGTAAAATCGAGCATAACTCGTGAAACTATATCATCAGTGAAACCCGCTAAAAAATCTTTGATAATTATAGTCAAATTTGACTTTTCCACCAAATGTTATAATAAATTCCGTGAGGACATGTCCTCGGGATAATTATAGTCAAATTTGACATTTTTCACCAAATATTATACAATAAATTTTTGGCGGTGAAGTTTCCACCAAAGTTTTCACGAGAACATGTCCTCGGTGATACTTATTAATTGTTTTATAGTTAATTAAGCAATGTACATTCAATAGGCATTGTGTTAACTTCAATAATATTAAGCAGAGAAATTACCGGCAAATAAGTAAAATCGAGTATCATTCGTCTATTGTTATTGCACTGCGTTATGCAGTGTTGCCTCAAGTACCTTTATCTTACCAGTCAAGAACTTGTAGTTTGAGCACTCTGCATTTTCATGACTCAGTGTCGAAAGTCATGTAGAATAACTTGCAGGTGTTGAAGGTCCGACTAGCAATGTAAGACATTGAGTCTTATGTGGTAAGGACGTAACCCACTAGCACCAACAGTACGTAAGTCAGTTGAAAGGATACTTGGGTACCCAATGAATCGCACTTAGACATATGGGCTTGGCTTTGTATGAAGGTTGTATTCATTAAAACACACTTTTGTGATACACAATTTGTAATCACTTGTTTGTTTTAAAGTCTTTGTTCCTTGATGGAATAACTTTGCTTTGTATATAAAGTAAGGTTGGAGGACCAGAAATCACCTTTAAACAATTGTAGGATACGGTTAAAGGTTGTTGTTCAGATAGCAACCTTACAAAAACTATCAAGTAGTAAGCTTGAGAGTCTAATCGACAAGTTTGGAATAACTTTGGTGACTGCAACATATTTCGAGAGTTATGCAAGTTTGGACTTCTCAGTGTTTTTTTGGGTAAAAGGTGTAAATATTTTTGGGTAAAAGGTCATGAGCGGTTCGATAAAAGTTCGTTTATGTTCGCTTATTTATTAAATGAACGTAAATATTATTACTCACGTCCAAAAACATTTAAGTTATGTTCATTTATTTAAGGATATGAGTGACATCTCTATGTTTATTTATCTCTTATATGTTCGTTTAACGTTTGTTTATTACATAAACGAACATGAACAACTCATTTTCTTAAAAAGCGGAAACTTACATAATGCACTTCCCAACATCAAAATAAAATAATAAACCACAACTAAACCACAACTCACGGAGATATACTACCACTATATGAACACCAAGACTACTTTTTACCACGCCCTTTGAACTTAAAGTCATTTAATTCATGTGGGAGATCGTAGACGTGGCTCGTATAATCATCATAATCCTCTTCATCTTCATGTTCATATCCACCACCTCCAGAGGCAAGAAAATTCGCCATCGGGTTATCCTCTGGAAGTACTTGGTCATCATCACTGTCAGAAACAACAATTTCTCCCACTTTTGAGAATGGATTAGTCCTTTTAGGGGGAGAAGTAGAAGTGAAAGAAGAAGGTTGACCCACTTCCTGTTGCACACTAGAAACCACCACTGGCTCCTTCATTATATCATCCACCACAACCGGAGCTTGTGGTAAACTATCAGTCTGTTGAGACCCTCCTTGTCGTGACCATTGAAGAACTAGGCTCGGTGAGTCCCTCTTCGTAATAACATTAGTAGCCATAGTATTATTAGTATCAACCGTATTAAGAGCGCAAAGCGCATTAGTGGTAGTAATTCCACTAGTGTTGGCTACATCTACCACCTTTACGTGTACCATCCACCTTCTTAGTCTTGTAGGAGCCTTTGGTTGATACCGAACCTTAGGCCCAACATTCGGCTTAGTAAAACCACCTTTTCCGGAGCATTTTGACTACCCTTCTTACCCGTCGCTTACCTTTATGACTGAAATCCATCATCGATCGTATGTGAGGGTCATGCGATGTATGAGGAACATATTTAGGACAAGTGCCCCCAGTATGCCCAAAAATCTTGCAAGTATCACACCGAGGTGGTTTCCACTCATATTCAACCCGAATCGTTTCAATAGAAAACCCCTGAGTATCAAGTAATGGAATGGCCACAGTAAGACTCTCTTTGAGAGCCTCATCCGCCTTAACTTCAATTAGACAGCGAGCAAAGCTACTACGGCCCCAAGATTCCAAGCACATTTGGCTAGTATAAGAGTCTAACATCTTAGGCGTACCAATCAATGTAGCTAGGAGACTAAGACCATCATCGAAAAACATAGCAATGGGAACCTCATGGAATTTAACCCACACCGGAATGTTGGTCAGATCCTCTTTAAGCAAATTGGTGTTGACAGTCCAATTTTTAAGAATAATAGGAACATTACGGATCATCCACGGACCATTTTCAAGAACATCATCAACACCTTTCCTAGTAGCAAAGTTAAAGGAAAAAAAACCCTTAGCATTCATCATGACCTTTTGAAGACCATATTTACCCCAAGCATTACGTACATAATAGTCCACCACCGGGAAGACAACCCGTTTACCTAGAAAGTAACCATACAGGGTATTATCAAAATGAGAATTTACCTCTTCAATAACTTTCATAGGGACAGTAAGATCCACTCCATTCGTCTTATTACTACATTCCAACCGACGAAAATTAGCTTTTGTCTTGATAGGAGCATTAGCCGTAGCATTGACATAAGACATTGGACCACTTTGGGGAAGATTGGATTCTTGAGATTGACCCGCATCACTAGTAAGCGGTTTATTAGGACAATCGGCATTCTTACGGACTTAGCATGACCACCGGGTTGTTGATCTCGATAACCAATATTCTTAAGCATATCCTCCAACTCCTTCTGAGACTGCGGCACCATTGGATAACCAAGTGGAGTAGCCCCAATGGAAGTTGTCGAATCCACTATCCCGGCTGGTTTTAATGGTATCCCGTCATCACCCACTAAAACAAGCTTCCCCTCTAAAAATTTTTGTTCAATCGCACGAATCTTCGATAAAGTATCATGACCCTCCGGTGTGTCATGACTAGGGCTAGAAACAATTGGAATCGGCTTCAAAACAGTAACCTTCGCTCCCGAATTAAGTTTACTCGGATTAAGTTCACTCACATCAGCTCCAGTTTCCACGTTCATAGATTGATTACTAAGGTTCACCATTGAAGCATCATTCAACTCCCCCAAGTCGCCTCCCAAACCAGTTAACGTCTCTCCCAAATTAGACATCAAAACTTGCGAACCACACCAATCAAACCAACAATCACACGAAGAATATAGGTCTTAACTTTGAAACAAGAACCAGTAAAAACCCTAGTAACAACTAGGGTTTAATAAGACGGATAAAGTGCATCAACTAACATAATGATGATGTCGCGGTGAATTAATGATTAGAGTAACACCAATACAAACCGACTAAAACCCCTAAAGAGTCGATCAAAATCGAAGCCTAAAAATCTCGCAGATCGACACCAAAGACTCTAATAACAAAGGTCTTGTTAATCAAGGATAACCAAGATCGAATGTTAAAGGGTGAGGAGCGGATCGAGTTCGCGAAAAAACGATTTAGGGTATAGATGTTAAGTTGCGAAAATGTATACTTTTTATTCGTGTTCTATAATGTGTTGAGAGAGCAACATAAACTATATACTAAAAGAGGTTGAGAGGTTGAGGATAGGAGTTTGTGAGGATAATAGATCGTGAGGTTGTTTTATAGTAAAAATGAGGCGGGAAACTTTAGCGGAAATTTTGGAGCCAAAGATCGTGAAAAATTTTAGAGCCAAAATGAAAACCAAAATGTCGAACTTTGTCTTTATATTAGCGAGAAAATTTCGCGCCAAATGAAAGCGTAACTAAAAAGCGTGTGATAGTCAAAGTTTGAATATACTTTTGGCGATGATATGACCTCGTCAAAGACAATGTGAAAATTCCACCAAGAGCTAGCAACGGTCAAACATTGATAATTAATTAAATTATTTATAACTAATTTAAATTATTTAATAATTAATCTAAATAAACTTTTAATAATTTAAATTATTTATAAGTGATAAATAGTGATTGTTGGTGATTTTGCATTACCAATATGATTTAAGTGTAATGGATTGACTTAGTTGACCAATGTGTAATTGTGATAAATGTTCAACAAGTCGGGGTTGTGCGGAGTGCACACTTGTATGACGTTATTATGATTATCATTCGAGAGCGAAGCCCCGAATGACGGGGTCCGGGCGGCGCCCATCAAATCGAGCTTTTGCCCCTTAATTATTTAACTGAATTGGTAGTTAAACAACTGACTCCGTTTTATTGGTCATATATGGATTATCGTATCTGGTTCGGTTCATAACAGAGAAAACATATTCTCGTTCTAAAACTGAGTTAAACTTTATTAGTAAAAAAAATATAACTAGTTAAACTTTATTAGTACAAAAAGTTTTGTGACGACATAATCGTCACCAATTTCGCTATACAACAAAACTCAAAATTTTCACGAAAAATTTATAGTCTAAAAATTTTCACGAAAAATTTTTTGTTTCCTCAAATCAATTAATGATTCACCAAAAGAATATAACAAACAAATTTATCATAATAAAATCAAAATAAAAATTAAAAAATGATACAATAAAATAGTGACTACAATGTCAACACAAATTCAAAGTCAAAACAGGTTCATTTATTTTTGCCTAAGTTTTTGCCTACTACCCCATGCCTCTCGTTAAAAACTACCATCTACTACACCTCAACTCCATCATTTAACACCACCATAACCACCTTCAATAAAGACATCAACCACTACATCATAAACATTTAAAGGTATCTTTTTAATTTTTGTTAATTTGTTTTGTTTAAAGGTTATTTTACAAACCACCACCTAGACATGCACATAAATCTGTTTAAAGGTATTCTTTTTAATTTTGTTAATTTGTTTTGTTTAAAGGTTATTTTACTTTTTTTTTTTATTTTTTTTATTTTGTTTGTTAACTTGTTTTGTTTAATTAAAGTTTGTTAATCTTTGTTTGTATGTTGTGTTTGTGTTGGTTAGCATCACTAACGGCCGTGCAGCACCACCGTGAACCACCACAGTTCTTGGGACCCTCTCTTCCTCTCTTATTTGAATATTTGTTTGAAGGTATGTTTTTCTTTTATTTTTGTTTCTAAATTTGATTTGTTTAATTTTGGTTTGTTAATCTTGATTTCTTTTTGTTGTGTTTGAGTTGGTTAGATGCCACCACCGTGAACCACCGCCGTGACTCCACTACTGCAGCCATGACCTATAGCCGGACCACCTTTAGTTTAAAGGTATATTTTTTTCGTGTTAATGTGTTTTGCAACGATAATGTCGGCGTCAAAAGTCTTTATTAATTAATTTGGTTAATTTAAGTTTGGTTGTTTAATTTATTTATTTTTTTTTATTTTATTTTTTTTCTTTTTTATGTGTTTGTGTTTGGTTAGTCAGGACAGCCGGGTTGAGTGATGATCTCTTTTCCTCTGTTTCAGCCGTGAACTAGGTATACAATTTAACTACTTTGATGGTTGCGTTCTTTTAAGTAGTATGTGTTTGGTCTGTAATCCATCCCATTGCATATAAGCCACTGAAAGTCTGTAGGGTTTAGCAAAGGATGTGCAGGACATATATAATATGGTTGACAGGTTACCCATCCACATAGGAATTTTGCGAGACAGGTCAGCAGGGTGTATGCTTTGTACTACTAGTTTAGCCAACTCACCTAGTTGTGAAGTGTGTGTTCTGTAGTAAAAGCTTGAGGGTGATCCCTTCAGTTTGTGAAGATTATAATTTTAAGACTAAGATGCATATAAACAGATATTAATTAAAGTAGCATTCTAATTTGTGTCGAATTATGTTAACAGTTTTGAAAATTAAGTTTATTTAGCCAAACCATCACACATCATTGTTTAACAGCCAAAAGACCATTGGTCAGCTAAAAGAAGAAAAAATATACAAAATTAACATAAGATCAACCATTTTATAATCTTTTCAAAATAACATAAGATCAACCATTTTATAATCAAGTTTCAAAGTGAATAATGAGAGATCATAAACAAAGGGTCAAAGGCCAATATTTCTTTGAAGAACACAGTTTACACTGACATGATTTTACCTTTTTTTGTTCTCTCTTATCAATGACGACCTCACCAAACTCACCCGTGAATAATACGGGCATGTTCTTTTCTTTTTTGTATTGCTAATCAAAGGCGACTTCCCATACCTACCCACTAACCCAAACTTTGTTGACAGTATGGTATATGAGTGCTTTCTTGATTGGAGCATAAAATATTAAATGTTTTCTAAAATAAATATTAAAAACCACTAATGATACGTTGTGCCCAAAAAGTCTAAAAGAAGTGCAGAAATATGGAGCATGCCAACCCTTTGAAATCCATACGGTAATCAAATTCACTATTTGACACAAAATACAACCAACTTACCATAGGATCTTTATATGTATGCTCAATCTACATAGGAAATTCGGTAGCTTGATACCTGTTTCATGATCGAAAAGAAAAAGCGAATATACACAACGTAAATGTAACACAATACAAAAGCCGGATATGTAAGTATACAAGCGTGTTCTTTAAACAAGTACAAGAAAATGAAGAAAAAAAAAAAAAAAAAAAAAAAGGACATACAAATTGCAAGTTCGATTGAACATTTCAGTAAAAGAAAAAATGGTTTGTTACCTTTGGTAAATAAGTGATGATGGCAAAATCGATATCTCATATTGCCATCTCAAGGCCAGGTATTAAGTTTGATAAAATTAGAGATTGTGCATAAGAAATTGAAAAGCATAAGGACAGGAGAGAATATTCAATTTATTCAATGATAAGAACTTTTCATGTTTCCAATAAAGATGTATCGGCAAAATCAAGTTTTTGAATTTATAGTATGGCTGGAAAAAAGCTAGAAATATATATCTATTTATGACATCACCAATTGACATTTCATATTCAAGTGATAGCTTAATTAGATGACAATTTTAAAACAGATTTCGATGATTTACTCGTGTAAATCTTTCTAGAAATATTTACTTGTTTTGGTATTTTTTAGGAACCGAAAGAGACATATAATAACCATTGTCTCTTTCGGGCACGCACCCACAATGGTTGAATTTAACACTTAAGTGTTAAGTTCACTATAAAAATCTTGTTAAACAAAAGCAGTTGTAACATAAGCGGATACATCAAGTGTTAAATTCAATAAATGGACTTCTAAATCTAGAAGGATACGACTCATCGTCTTCTCCTTGAATCGACTTTTCTCCATAATAGAAACCAGAAAGATGAATCTTGTGTGGTCACTCAATCGAGAAAGTCACTTCTTCGTATTCTTCAAATTCGACATTCAATGTACAAGTCTCCTGCTTCCTTGGTAGCGGCGAGCATAAGTATCTGAGCTTCTTATCACCAACATTGCACACAACAATAGCCTTCTCTTTTGATTTAGCGGCGCCTAGTGTTGCCTATATCACCATAAACAGAGCCAATAATCAGCAATCAAGAAGTCAACATGTATTATATCTTATTTGTTTGAGCATTATGTGGTGTTCAACTATTAATATAATCCAATGACCGCCATTTATACTAAATGGATGTCACAACCGAAATCATGAAAGTAGTAAACTACTTGTATTTAGATTCATGTCACTTAATAAACCGTTGCCCGTCTTGACTTGAATCCTTATAACTACATGTTCTGATATGTTATTATTATGCAACAAAATTTATTGGTTAGCATCTTCACATATTTGTTAATGATACAGTCTAGTACTTAATCATTTATATTTCGTCGTGAATAGAGAGTATTATGGTCATTTCACATGTCTAGTTTGCGCAATTAGAAACTACTTCAAACCCAATTCTTGCATAACAAAGTGTACTACATTATTGGTCATTAAACACGAAATTAGACTCCTATATCTTATAACCACATTACGGTTAAGTTTGGTTGTTTAATTTAGTTTTATTTATTTATTTACAAGGGATCAAGTTCTGAGAGATATTGAAGCAAGAGGCACACGAAAAAATTGTTGAGGAAGCGACCGAGGATCTTGAGTTGCGATCTAACCGAGCTAATCTGCGGGTTTCAAACGTGGAAGAATTTCTTGGGCGGTTTATGAACCACTTCAACTCATATACTCAAAATCAAAATCAACGGGTTTTACTCCATTTAACATTCCCGCTCCCCAATGGTTTGCTAATACTAATACCAATCTTGTCCCCATTACGCTCCCAATGCTCCCAATCCATCCCTAATTACGCTACCAATCCGGTCCCCATTCGCTCCCTTTACATTACAAAATTACGCTCCTCAATCTGGTCCGAGTCTTGTCTACACACCCAATCCACCGCTAATGTTTACAAATACTACCGTACAATGAATCCGGTTGTCAACGCGTTCCAACGGAGGACGAATATGTTCGGGATGATGAAGATAATGAAGTTGATCAAAATGGTAATGAAAATGATAATGATCAAAGTGGTGATGAATCGATAGTATGACGAGTAGGTATGTGGTGTGTTATTTGTATTGACATTGTTTGGTATTAGCTTAAGTGTTTGTAGTATGAATCGGATGACAAGTAGGTATGTAGTATGGTAGTATATTTTGTTTTGACTTTGTTTAGTAATTGACAAGTATGGTAGATTGTATTTATGTCAAAACGAGGCTTTCATTTGGTTATTTTGGAATGATTAAATGGATGACGAAGTTGAATTGTTTTGTTTCATATTTTTGGTCATTTCTGAGTTCGGTTTTGGTAGATTTTTCGGAAAAATTCGGAAAAAATCGGAAATTTAGCATTTTCTTTCTTTTTTTCTTTGTCGGTGAAATTAGCGTGACAATGTTGTCGCTAATATGTGTATCCCACATCGTTGCAATTTATTTATTTAATGCATTGTTTTCATTTAATAAAAGGCGGGAAAAATTTTGTGACAAAATGTCGTCACCAATAACATTATTTAATCTATTATTCGTAAATAAAAACAAATTTGTGACGAGAAAATCGTCACCAATCTTATAATTCAATTTATTTTGTTTTCATTTGTAGATGTTTAAATAGCAAAATATAAAAACAAAAATGTTGGTGACTGAAATTGTTGTCACTAAAATTTTAAAATTTATTTATAAAAAGTAATTTATTTTTATTTTAAAACAAAACATTTTAATTTTGGAAAATATTAGTGACGATTTTGTTGTCATTAATTCTGAGTGCAAAGTCTTAGGGTTGAAAATAGTGGGCCCGTATGTAGTCACTAAATATGAAGAAAATATCGTCACCAAATATTTTAGTGACAAAGGTTTTGTGACAAAAAATTGGTGTCGATTTATCGTCACCAAATTCTCTTTGTGACAACATCTATGTAAATTGGTGACTACTTTGTCATCAACAAAGGTCTTTTTAGTTGTAGTGAATGTCACCAAGACGGGAAGACAGATCCTCGTTTGAAGCTGTTGACAGAAAAGACAACCAAATGTGAATGAACGGAAATGGGACACACACAACTAAAAGGAATATACGAGAATTATTACCTATGATATCTTGCTCTCTCTTCCTCGCATCAAACAAGATGTTTTTAAGTTTAGCTAATTCTGCATCCAATTCAGAGATTTGAGTAAGCGTGTCTCCATGCGACTTCTTAAGTCCTTCCATCTCTTCAGAAAGCTAGAATACAACAGCAACAACTAAAATAATTGATTTTCTAATGCAAAGTGGTGGCGAAGAACATACTATTATTATAATGAATATCCATCTTTTACCTTTTGGAATGAAGAATCCATCATAAAGCAGTTGTTTCGTCTCTGCTGCATACTAGAATACAACAACAAAACAACAACTAAAATACTTGATAATATGATGACGCAAAGTAGTGGTGAAGAACCTATTAGGCTAACCTTTTGTTTCACTCGACGTATTTGGCTTTCAAAATCCATTTTTGTTCCTGAGAGTAGAAATAACAACTTTTATCATGCTCCACAATATAAAAATCCTATCACCATCCCAATTTGCCCCATGGACTAAACAAGAAGTAAATTTCTAAATTATTTTTAGAAGGCAAACTAGCTCAGGCATACAATACAAAACATTTCAAATAACAGTCATAAACCCCCTCTCAAAGGCTACCAAATAATCAAACCCTAGACCTAAAATTGATCAACATTATTCATAAAAACAATCAAACATTAATTTCAAAACTTCAACAAAAAAAGAATGAAACTCACCCTAGAATCGAGATTTCAAATTCTTTTGTGAGATGTTATTCCCCTCCTATTTATTCATTTTAACTTTAATACTAAAGTATCTCTTTGAATCTTTTCCTTAAATCAATATATTCTTTCAATCAATTTTTTACGAAATTTCAAGAAATAAGTTTTCGTATTTTTTTCACTCAAACTTCGTTTTTACTATAAAAACCACACAAGTGGCGAATTTTAAACTTCTATTTTAAACAAACAACAAAAACTAATGAATTTAGTTATTATTTTGTGGTATATAAACTTAGTTTACATATGTTAAGTCCATGGGGGGCTTGGTTATTACGCAAAGTACAAATAATTAATGCACGTCTTAAGTCTTAACACTTTAAAAGACAACTCTAAGTAGGGGTGAGCATCGGTCCTGGACCGGACCAGATCGACCAAAACTAAGACCTAATTAGTTCAAAAGTCGAGACCGAAGACTGGACCGTATGTGGTCGGTCCTGTCCGGTCTCGGTTAGTCTGGTCTAGCAAGGCAAAATAGTCGGTTTATTGTCTGGATCGGACCGGACCGGACCGACCAAGATTGAGACCGAATTAGCCTAAAAACCGAGACTGAGGACCGGACCGAATGTGGTCGGTCCGGTCCGTCGGCAGGTCCGGTCCGTTCGGGTGGTTTGCTCAGCCCTAACTCTAAGGTTAAGCACGGTAAGGACCTTCAGCGACTTTCCTTTTGCCAGTCATATCAG
The DNA here is from genome assembly GCA_022545495.1 of Chrysanthemum lavandulifolium. Lineage (NCBI taxonomy): Eukaryota > Viridiplantae > Streptophyta > Magnoliopsida > Asterales > Asteraceae > Chrysanthemum > Chrysanthemum lavandulifolium. The sequence continues at coordinate 265,834,982 of CM040238.1, forward strand.
CTTTCTCTCTCCGGCGACTTACATGCGACTTTTTGCCACAACAGCAGGTTTTTTTTTAATATATTTTTTGCAAACATTTTTAACAACAAAATTAAATTTCATTAATAACTAAAATATTACATAATAATTCAAATAACCTTAAAACATTAAAATAATATTAAAAACATAAACTAGTAATCTAAGCTTAAGCGCGCCTTGATTGCATCCTTGATCTCCTGCAGCTTCTGTTGTTGGATTAAGAGCAAATAGAGGGTCGATTGCTGGATTATAGAATATAATGTCTTTCTCCCATTTTTTTTGTGCATAAAATTCAAGTTTTCGACGTTGTAATTCATGTTTCTCCTCTTTCAACTCTACAGCTTCTTGACGCGCCGCTTATTGAATTTCCAACTCATGCTTTTTTAACTCCACTGCTTCCCGACGTGCCACTTCTTGGTTTTCCAAATGGAAATATTCGTCTACTTGCGAGTTCTTCTTTCCCCATTTTACCGACTTCAAGCTGAAAATTTATTCGGCTACCGCATTAGTAAACGAAGACTTGGATTGATCGGAGGAGGATGATTTATAATTATTTTTCTTAGCTTGGTCTTGATCACTTGGTCTCACTTATCGAGTCTCTTCCTCAAACTCATCTGCTTCTCAGTTCAAATTGAAACCACTCTTGGAGGTGGTTTCAGAAGTCTTGGATTTCTTTCGACTCTTTTGGGCTTTAAAAAATGAGAAAACTCAACTTCCTTCCAAGTCTGATGATCCTTTAAAATTTTCCAACATTGTTCCAATGTAAAGAGATGCTGGTGCACCACTTGGTATTCTACACATGTTTTTTGGTACACATATAGGTCATTTTCACCACTTTCGTTATTCTTTTCATTATCATTGAAAATGACACAAAATGCACCAACTCTTGGAGGAGAACTTTATTTTCCCACTTGCTAAGGTTCGAGTCGGAAGTTCTATTTGAATCAGTTTCTTTTCTAAAGTAAATAATAACCTTATCTCAAAATCCCTTAGCCTTCATAGCGTTGCCTGTCTCGTTATTTTTTGACACATCACACCAAGCTCTGCACAACGCTATCTCTTTCTCACTTGTCCATATTGTCGACCCATGATCCTTATTCTTGCCATTATTCGTGTTGGCCATTGCGGCTCGCTTGAACGCTTCTTAGCTTTGACGGTGACATCATTCGACGGAGAGTCGTCTTCAAGCGAGCCGAATCGTGAAATGAACCGTGACCCGAACCTTGACCCATAGAATAATCTAGAGTCGGATAATAAGCTTGACTCGACGAGTTCCCACATAAAAATCTAGATTATTGAATAATTGGTCATCAAAATCCATACATAGATTAATGCGGTTAACCGGAGAATATGGTTGATGGTTTGAGTGGGAAGTCGTCGACGAATCCATAATTGAACGATACAACCCGGTTGGTGATTGAAAATAAGATTGTTTAGGGTGGGTTGAATGCAAGATTTTGATAAGAAAACATGTTTTGATTTTGTGGTGTTTGAGGTAGTTGTGAATGATATTCAAAACTTGTGGGTCGAAAATTAACAGTTGGTGATACGGTTAACCAAAATTCGGATCCGATGCTAAATGCTATTGGGGAGTTTTTTGGACATGGTGAAATGAGAGAAGTAGTTTCAATTGTCGTTGGGTGAGACATTTATATTGTAAAATATAAAGTTTTTAAATTTTATTTTTTTTAACTCCAAACGGTAACAACAATAAATGAAAAGTGAGATTTTTTGTCCATTTGTTTGTGTTTCATTCGATAGGAGGCACGACCCAAATAAAAAAAAGGGGAAAATGATCCGCGACCGCTTCACCACAACAAGGACGACTGACTACTGAATCGGTCGACTGACTTGAAGTAGCCTAAAGGATATTTCTTTTTTATCACTATCACTATTCATGATATTTGGGAGAAAACGAGTCTTTAATTAACAAGTACAAGGCTTAATCGAGATATGTATGTGATAGTTTTGAACATTTTCCCAACCACGCCTATGATGTTTACTTGTTGAGATTTGTGGCTAAAACATTTATTAAAAATATATATAGCATCCATCCGTGTTATTACTAATAAAGAGGAACAGCTAATCTTGAAATCTTGAAAACTTATATAAATTTAGTTTGCCTAAATTATTATATATACTATTTGGCGGGAGCTAAGATTGTGCAAAACATGCATTTAATGCAAACTTTGCCAAATTAGGCGGAAACTTGACCACGAGGTTCAAGTGTCATTTGCAAAGTAAGTCCTTTGACATTAATAATCTTCGCAACTTGGCAAAAACAACCCCGAGGTTTAAATGTCGTTGCAAAGTAAATCCTTTACAATCCCATTGATCGCGCGGTTTTCCAACACTCGTTATTTCTAAGAACTTTAATACTCTTTAAGTTTGATCAATTCTAAAATTAATATCTTTTCAAAACACACACTATATTAATTAAAAAGCAAGTGTGCTTGTAAAAAAAAAAAAAAAAAAAAACGTGGTTTGCATAAAAGGTCGAATCGTAATCACGATTTTACAAGTATAATTATTTACCGTAATGCACGCCTACACTTTCGCGAATAGTGTATTTGATGACACGTGTATCTAATAGCCCAAATACATTAAGGCTCATCATCAAACTTAAGGGTTAGTTTGGTGAATGTTTGAATGGTAGAGACAACATACGTTGGCATATATGTGAATTATTGTGTCGACATCATACGTTGGGTGTGGGTCTACATGTGGCGTAAGTATTTGTTTTATGTGTACGCATTTGATGGTAATGAGTCAAGACCATCTTGAATCACTTTTTTTTTTTTTTTTTTTTTTTTAATGGGAGGAAGTAAAAGAAAGTAGAGAAATGTAAAGAAAGGAATGAGAGTTAAGAATGTAACTCCTGGTATAGTTTAACCGTTGTCGAAACCCATATATGGTAGGTTTGGAGATGATCCTCTTCCTCTGAATTTTAGTTCTGCAGCTATACCAGGCATCGTGGCTGGGTATTCAGGAGGGGAAGAGATCCTCTCAAGTTACTTATAACTTGATTGATCAAGTTAGGCAATTATCAACCATTGGATCAAATCCAATGGCTCAAATAAAAAGAACATGAAATGATTTGAGCCATTGGATTTGATCCAATGGTTGATAATTGCAACTTGATTAATCAAGTTATAAATAACTTAAGAGGATCTCTATCCATTCAGGAGGAACCCCTGTTCTGTCGTTGGAGTGTCGATTCCATTGGTACCCTTCACGTCAGCTTCTGCATCTTCTTTCGCATATATACATCTCCTTTTGCCCTTTCAAATGGCTTTGGTGCGTTTATAGGTGCTGCAGCTGCAATAATTTCAAAAACTTAGTAAGGTAAGAGAACCTCATTTAACAAATTAAGCGGAAATCAATTATTGGTTAAAGTGGCAAAATCATAAAGAGACTTATGTCCACGTGTGATGCTAGTAAGTAACGTGAAATTATGAAAACTTCAAATGCTCATAGAACACCGAAAGGCTTATGTCCCTAGCACTACACACATGGGGAGTGTGTAGTTTCTATTAACCATATGGGACACGTAGTTCACGTATGGACTTCTAAGGTCAAAGGCGAAAGACACATGTATGTTAAGTCTTTATATCATATATAGCTGCCTTATATGATCCCATATCTCAATCATTTAGTAATCATAAAGATTACTAAAGCATATATAACAAATAAATTTATTATACATTTAACTTTATGTTATCTAATCGTTAGAAAATACAAAATTACTCTTTTGACGTAAAAGGTTTTGAAATGAGAAAAAATGTTTCGTTTGCAAAAGAGAAAGATGACGCATTACATGTAAAGTCAATTATTTACTTTGCTCAACGGTTTACTCGTGTGGTTCAAATCTTTAATTTTTCTTTTTTAGGCTCGCTTACGGTTTTATTATCTATCTATACTACATTATAAACTAATTGGGACTTCTTATAAAAAGTTTTAAAATTTAAAGACAAACAATATTACTATAAAAGAAAAATTAAAAATTAATGTAAAATTTAAAAGTTTAAGTCTTGTTTAAACCATATAATAATCCCCTCTAATAATGAAGATTTAAAATAAAAGAAATTTGCTACTTCAAAAACATCACGGAGCCCGCACGCATCGCATGAATACCGGCTAGTTGTCTGATACTTGTGTGTATCTTTCTTGCCCACCAATAAGACATAAACATTGATACAAATAAATAACTCTTTGGCTATAATGTGAATTGTGCAATGTGTAAAAGACATGTCGATTTATACTTTTAAGAGTCACTTATTATGTTCATCTATTTAACTACTTTTTAGTAAAAAAATTCGTAAACCATTGTTCATTTTATTTATCTCTTAATGCTTAACGCTTGCCAAAGTTGGGCCCCTATTGATTTATTTCATTGCTTATAATATAAAGAACATTTGCTAATCTAGCTAGGGGCTTATTGAGTTACTGAAACTTAAAATGTTGATAGTCTCATTTTTTTAAATGAGCAAGAAAAATTGACCCAAACATCCATTAGTCAAAAGCTAACAGAAGTACTAGTTGACAAAACATCAAACACCTTTTGGGCATACCAAAAAAAATGTTAGGGGGTGTTTGTCGAGATTATATAATTTCGACTTTTATTTCATAAGCTCATACTTTCTCGTTTATTTTATGGATTATGAGCATATTATGATTGATGTATGAAACATAAGCTGAAAAATAAGGAGTTACCAAAATAAGCACATAATTAGCACTTAATACTAACCAGAAAAAACCACAAAAATAAGCACATAATAAGCCAATTAACCAGCTAAAATACCAATTTCAATTAAAATTGTTGATTAAACACCATTTTTCACAGTACAAAATCAAGGAAATGATCCTTGCGACAAGAATGTGCTAATAAACTTAATTTTATCGAAACTCAAAAAGCAAATCGAGGAATTGAAGTTTTTAAATTTTAACACCGACGCTAAGTCCAGAAGATGCGACGGGTATCAAAAAAATAAAAAAACGATATCCAAGCAAAACATTTTGGCTCAAATTAGTATTTGTTTTGTCGTAGTTTTTATTATTTGCCGTATCATAGTTTTTAATATTTGTCATTGAATCGTATTTTTAGTATATGCAGTATCCTACTTTTTTGTTTTTATATACTTCTAGTATCGTGCTTTTTAGGTTTTATGTATTCGTAGTTTTAATATATTTGTTGTATTAGTATCGTATTTGTAATTCTTATCATATTTTCTATATATCGTACTTGAAATTTAGTTTTAAATGTATTTGTATGAAAGAAAAAGAAAATTGTGTTTGCACCATTAAGTATTATTGGTTCTTTTTTGCTAGGGAAGATGTTTTAGTTATTGGTGTGTTATTAAGAAGGTGATGAGCTGACGCTCACATGACACACTAATAAGTGTTATTGGTGGTGCTCCACATGTAGCTCTCTAAAGGATTTGTTATCTCTAGGAAACGTAGAGCCAAGAACCAATGAGTGAGAGTGAAGATCTTGCACCTAAATTAGACTTGATCACACCTGCATCGTCTTTCTTTCCGAATTAGTAAAACCATCGTAATAGTAAGGAAGATGAGGCAATTTTGCTGCTCCGTTATATCCACATTCGTCTTTGGATTACTCTTTGGGTTCTTCATGGTTGAGCTTGGAGTTTGTCAATACCATGAAGTTTTTCATAATATATATGTACCAAGTTATCTTTGTTTTTTTTACTTCAATCTGTCTTTTTTACGGAAAATTGCCACCTATCTCACATATGTCTCTTACGAGACTTGAACTCAACTTATAATTGGTTGATGGGTAAATCACATATCATTTGGTCAAAAGCCTTTGGTTTCAAAGTGTTAATTATGTGAATATGCATGTTGTGTGCAATTGGGGCAACACTTGGAGCAATAGCTGGAGTAGTGATAGGATGGAGTCTTAAGACAAGGTTCATGCAAAATGCAATTATAGGAGCAGTATCAGGGACAACTTTTCTTTATAAAAATGCATGAATATTAAATTATATAAACAATGCGATATATTTTTGAAAAAGAAAGTAAAGCAATTAAATGAATTAAATGATTTTAAGTGATTATATTATACAAGTTTTATCAAACAAAATAATATTTTTGTTATATACTGGATTCACTAAATTCATTCCAACCCAAATTATTAGCCAATTTAGGTGTTTTAACAAAAAATTTAGATGACAATTTTAAAACCTTCCTTAATATAATGTGGAAATCCAAATTTTTACCAAAATTATCGCTTTTTCAAAAAAAATTAAACTTTTTAAAGAATGTTCCAACTTTTTCCTTATATGTATTTCAGAAAGTTTTTATATGTTTACATGTAAGCTCCTCATAATAGAAGCCAAGAAATATACGAGAAAAAAATAGATAGTAACATGTGTAACGTACTAAAAAAAGACTATAAACTCACAACGAAATGCGGATAACCACCATACTCGTTAATAATTACATTAGTGGTTCACAATTAACTTCCATGTCGCATTAGATTGATTTTAAAAAAATTATTAGAAAAATAATCACGTTGGTGCTTTAAACAGAAAATGATCAATTTTTAAAACATGATGAATTTAGCAACAACTTATAATAGAAATGAAACTATATATACTGGTGATCTTTAACCGAATTGAATTCGATTCACTTGACCAGAACCCGGATAACCCTACTATACTGGTGATCTAATATCGAGTTTAATCTTAGGTGGGGTTTGATAATGACTTAAAGAGTCTTAATTGTAAAATAGGTAAGTTAATTAAGTCACTAATTGAGTGTTTGTTTGGTACTTAATTTAAATGGATGACTTCCTAGAAAAAGCCATGAGAATGAGGGTCTCTATATTAAGTCATAACTTTTATCCTACTTTTACATATTTACCCTTCTATTTCTTAACATTTAATCAACACTTATTTCAAATAAAAGGGTATAACAATAATTTTTTTAATTCATACACTTTATTCAGCACACAAAACAAACAACCATTTATTCATCTACAAACAGACAACATATGTCCAGACAGACACTTTAATTTAACATGACTTAATATAAAAACTAAACAAACAGACCCTTACTCACCTTTTGATTAAGGGCTGCATCTATTTAAAAAAAAAAGGGCTCTGGTAATAGAATAGCGACCAACTTTCTTCATTATTTTATTTTGATACGTGAATTCCGAAAAAGTTGAATGTAATGAACTTTTATAAAGTGTTCCAATATGCAAATTTTGATGACGTGTCACGTTATAAGTGGTGTCACGTGTCAGACTATGAGGTATGACTCATCATCAAAATAAGCATATTGGAACACTTTATGAAAGTCGTTACATTTACACAACATTTTCAAAGTTCACATATCAAATCGGTACATTTGAAGAAATCCATTGCTATTTAACGACCGAAACGCTAAAAAAACCAATTTCCATTACAATACCTTTTTCGTGTCAAACTAATACTCATAATTATTCCATACACGTGTGTGTTACTTATGACCTCTTTGATCTAATTAACGTGCATTTTACATCAAAGCAGACCAGAAGAGTGCATACAGAATTGAATCTGAATCACAAACACTTTGAATTGCCATCGACATTAGTAAATAACTAAAGTTTGTCTGTTTAAAAGGAATGGATTTTGCAAAACTTTCGCAATTCCCACTCCTTTAGTGTAAAAAGTCCTTAGGTCAATGATTTTGCCATACATGTCGACTAAGGAGCAATCCGTTGAGCACGTCATATATTGAAATTTTCGGACCAGATTGATAGATTTTTAAAGAAACATCAGCAGGTACCTGACGGCACACAATTGAGTTTAAAGTTTGAAATAGCATGCCAAAATAAAAGCCGATGGATACCAGTTTAGAACCCACACAAATTAAGAAGTAAACTTAGAAAAGTAATGGTACAGATCCGAATCACAGACACAGCTAGAGAAAGTTTGAACGATACAGATGAACAGAAACAGCAGACCTCTGGTCTTTCTTCTAAACATGTGGAGTCATGTTGAGTGGATTCTCAGGCTGGCTGGAACTGTATACATACCATACCATAAAGGATAAGTTGATCAGTGAATAGAAAAAACACAGAGCATAATAAAAATAGTAATAATACCAACCTCTTGATGGAAGTCTTCTCAGAATCATCGTAAGGGCTGCCTGCCAAAAAGTTTCCCAGTACCTCCTGCCGACCAAGGAGATGTTCTTTACCTTGTTTTACTATCTCAAGACAGTCTGTCACGCATTCCAACTGTGAGAGGTAATACTGTTTATTTGACTCGACCTGAGTGAGCTTTTGCTTGCAGATTCGAATCTCCTGATGGGAAAAACAAGTCATCAGTCAGTGGTTGTTGCTTGCTGGTAGTAGAAGCAATTCATGTAATCTCTTATTAAAATACAAAACGTGCTGTTTTGACTCGCACATTGAAATCTCAAGCGTGACATGTGCCCCTTAAGAGGAAAAGTTGTGCATTTTTAATTGTCAACTATACTTACACATTTGATATTAATGATCTTCTCCATCTGATTCTCCCAGTTGAGGGTGCCTGACTCTAGTTTGCTTTTAAGGTCAATCACCTAATAAACATGCAAATGGTAATAATTTGAGCTTTTTATTGAATGAGATGTCGGTGATGCGTACAGAAGGAATAGTTTTATTTAATTTCCCAACCTCATCAGTGAGGTATTTTGAAGCTTGTGTGACCTTGCGAATCTCCTCTTGTTCAAGTGATATGGTTTCATCTGTTTGGGCTTCTAGTGTTTTTGTGAAATTGGTACTCGGAACCTGCACCATTGATCAAATGTTACAACATGTATATATATATAATCGCTACAATATTCAAATGTATATTATTAGCAGGCAGGTTTTAGTTTTTAATGTGCTTCACCTTCTGAGACAGACGCTTCTTCTTAAGAAAGCCTGCAACATCAAGCTTTGCTTGGTGTGTTTGGTATTCATTTTCAAAAGGTTCAAGTAGAGCATGAACTACAACAAGACGGGAGGACAGTACCTCGTTTGAAGCTGTTGACAACCAAATGTAAGTGAACGAAAATGGGACACACAACTAAAAGGAATATACCAGAATTATTACTTTCGATATCTTGCTCTCTCATACGCTCATCCGTCAAGTTGTTTTTAAGTCGAGCTAATTCTGCATTCAATACATAGATTTGAGTAAGCGCGTCTCCATGAGACTTGCGGAGTCCTTCCATCTCTTGTGAAAGCTAGAATACAACAGCAGCAACAACAACAACAACAACAACAAGTAAAATAATTGATAATGCGCAAAGAACATACTATTATTAAACTAATGAATATCCATCTTTTACCTTTTGGATTTCAGAATCCACTTCGCCAAGCTGTTGTATCGTCTCTGCTGCATACTACAATACAACAACAACAACAACAACAACTAAAATAGTAGTTGATTTTCTGATAATGCAAAGTAGAGGTGAAGAGGCTAACCTCTAGTTTCAGTTGATGTATTTGGCTTTCAAAATCCATTTTTGTTCCTGAGAGTATAAATAACAACTTTTATCATGCTTCACGGTATAAAAAAAATCCCAATTTGCCCCATGGACTAAACAACAAGTAAATTTCTAAATTGTTTTTAGAAGGAAAACTAGCTCAGACATACAATATAGCACAAAACCACAACAATCTCACTTTAACAACCTATTGGTTGGGGACATAACACGATACAATATCAAATCACTCTTGAAAGTTAGTAACCTATATTACATATATATATATATATATATATATATATATATATATATATATATATATATAGAGTTAGGATCAAATAAGAAGAATAATAAAAATAAGAAGGATAGGAAGTATCCACAACCACTCATTCTAGATGCACCTACAAAATGGATGCATCTTCATTCAAATTTTCCTCCCATATTAAAATGTGTGGCTAGAATTACTTCACCCTTCTCATTTAATTATTCTTCTTATTGATCCTTCCTATATATATATATATATATATATATATATATATATATATATATATATATATATATATATATATATGGGAATATATTACTATATAATTTATTGTAGCCAATTAGCTTCACAATATTGTGCAATAAATGTGGGTCCCTGATTCTTTTGTGGGTCCTGATTCTTTTCATGGGTCCCCGATTCATTGCAAATGTATTTTATATGAAAGATTGTAGCCTAATTACAAAATTGTAATAAGCTATCCCCCTATATATATATATATATATAGTAATATAAAACATTTCAGATACTAAACAACAGTCATAACCCCCACCCCCCTCAAAGGCTACCGAATCAAACCCTAGATCACGAACATTACAAACATTTCAATACATAAAGAACAGATATACATACAAAAAAAAGAAAAAAAAATGAAACTAAAAGCCTTAACAACATTAATAAACAAAACCCACCCTAGAATCGAGATTTCAAATTCTTTTGTGAGATATTGTTCTGATCCCCTCCTATTTATTCATTTTAACTTTAATACTAAAATATCTCTTTGAATCTTTTCCTTAAATATATATATATATATATATTCTTTCTTTCCTTTTTTTTTTACGAAATTTATGAAATAAGTTTTCTTATTTTTTCACTCAAAAATTTTTTTTACTTACAAAAATCACACAAGTGGTGAAATTTTGAACTTTTATTTTAACCTAACGAACAAAAACTATTGAATTTTGTTATTATTTGTTGGGTAGGTGACATATGTTCAAAGTACAAATAATTAACCCCGCAACATGTCTAAACACTTAAAGATCACTCTAAATGATATTTTTTTCATCACTATTCTTGTTATTTGGGGGGAAATTAACGATTCTTTAACTTACATGTACAAGGCTTATCGAGGTATCTGTGATAGTTTCCGAACAATTTTCCTAACCAATGAAAGAGTCTCTTGTGTACTCAATGACAACAAAGGCAAATAAATTTCATGATAACAAAAGGCGGATCCTAACAAGAAGGCAACACCACCATGATGTTTACCTATTGATATTTTCGGCTAAAACATTTTGTATATAATTTAGGTTGTCCGATCATCGAACATGCTCCTGATGGTTTGTTTTCATGCCTTGTCTCTTCACAATTCCGTGTTACTAGACTAGTAACCCGAGTGATTGACTAAAAAGAGTTAGCATTCATCCGAACAAGGTTACCCTTATGAACTCGGACTAAAGGAAACCCAACTGAACTATCTCGGGTGCAGGGGTTCATGGTCATTGTAAGACTCACGATCCAAAGCAAAAGACTTTGGGTGAAAGAGGCATCGATCGCATCTTTGTTGGATATCTTGAGCATTCAATTATGTAAAAATGCTTTGAATATATTGGAAAATGTTGATCTTTGACTGACCCAAAATCAGTTTTTTATTTTATGTATTTTGATGACACGTGTATCTAATGGCCCAAATACATTATGTAAAATGCTTTGAATATATTGGAAAATTTTATTTTATGTATTTTGATGACACGTATCTAATGGCCCAAATACATTAAGGCTCATCATCAACCTTAGGGGTAGGGGTGAGCACGGTCTAAAAACCGGACCGGACCGAGACCCCATTTCGGCAAAAATCTTAGACCGAGACCGGATCGAATGTGGTCGGTCCAGTCCAACAAGGCCAAATTAGCCCAAATTAGTCGGTTTGTGGTCCGGACCGAACCGAGGATCGAATTAGCCCAAAAGCCGAAACCGCGGACCGGATCAAATATGGTTGGTCCGGTCCGGTCCAGTCCGGTCTCGGTCGGTCCGGTCCGTCCGGGTCATTTGCTCAGCCCTACTTTAGGGGTTGCATTACTTTGGTGAATGTTGGAATGGTAGAGACAACGAGAGAGTCGAGCATATCAGGCATATAATTATTTGAATTATTGTGTCGACATCATATGTTGGTTGTGGGTTTACATACATGTGGCGTAGATATTTATTTTGTGTGTATGCATTTGATGGTGTCACTCGGTCTCATGAGTCACGACCATCTTTGTATCCTCTGTTCTTTAGGTTTTTATATTTGTGGGAGGAAGTAACATAAAGGAGAGATCGGAATGTAAAGAACGTGAGGAGACTGAAGAGTGTTGATATATAATTTTGTGTTCTTATTTTAAAAAGAAAGGAAAGAAATTGAACGGAGGCTGTAACTTTCTATATTATTACGAACTCCCTCCGTCCCACATTAAGTGTCCACTATGACTTTTTTAAGTCTTTTGTCTTCAACTTTGACTTTAAATATTTTTGTTTGTATTATATAATACTTGATGCAAGATATATGGATGGATTAAGTTTTCAAATGTATTTTTATTTGTATAATTTTCAATAAGTTTTATATAACACAAAAAAATATATTTAAGGTCAAAGTTAAAGAAAAAAGATTTTGAAAAGTAATAGTGGACACTTAATGTGGGACGGAGGTAGTATTTGTTTTCTATATTTACTACTATACTCTTTCAAGGAACCAAGACCAGTGATTTGATACTTTGATTCATAAACCATAGTATACACAATAGAAACAATTGCATATAAATGGTTTAATCCATCAACATGTGCAGGTCCAACCAAAGGGTTAAAGCTATAATTACCAACGAACTTACAGTTTTGTCCCGAGTTAGGTATCCTGTTGTTTATTACATGTTCTAGGTAACAACACTTTCAACTTTGCCCAATATTAAGTATGTTGGTCACCAACTCAGCTGGCAGCGTATACCAAAAATTTTCATGTCATTTTTTTTTTACCACTTTGGTGTATGTACCTTTTAGGTGTTGACTTGGGGTGACTTTTAACCCCAACCACACAAACACTTCTAACACTTTATATTCGTATATGTACTTCAACACTTCATTTAATCACTCGATAATTTTCCCAAATTACACATAACCTAATTTCAGATTTCATGTGCTAGTTCATCGTTCTCAATTATGCCAAAAGGTACCTTTTATAAGAATGTTATTTGTATTATATCAACTAACTTCAATTTTAAAAACCCTAATTTTCAGGTAAGATACCGAGCGGTAAGAAAAAGAAAGAGCAGGTGTTTACTGTTAACCTGTTGCACGATGGTGTATTCATTCCTAAACCTTTAAGGTATGTAGAATGTGCTGTGAAACAACTAACAGATGTTAATTTTAATGGTATGACCTATAATTATTTAAGAGAAATTGTTAAACAATTCGTGCATGGCCTAGTTAAAAGGTTATGTTATTGTCAAGTAGGAAAGCCTTTGAATAAGATTGTAAAAGAGTTAAAATTCGACAGTGATGTTGATGATTTTCTATTATGAGGTTATGAGAGTCATATGATGGTTTGACTTGTATGTAGAACATCATGACTATGATGTGTTAGACTTTTTACTTGAGGAAAATGATGAGCATTGTCATTCAAGTGGATCTAGTGATGAATATTGTTCTAGTGATGAGGGTGAAGATTTTGATGGTGTTGAGTTCTTAACTGAGGTGACAATAATGTTGTCATAAAGCATTTTAGCACTACTGACCCTTTTCTGAATCAGTTATGCAGTGATGGGAGGAATTTTAAGAGGACCCTGAAGGTGGTCAGATAGATCCCCACTATAAGATCAAAAAAGGAATTAGTTATCCAATACATGCCCTTTCTATGCCTTGGAAGTGTATTCACCCCCAAATCATAGCAAAACATTTTATGACTATTGAATGTTGAGTTTTCACAAGTGCTCTAAATTCTTTGAAAACGGTAAGAAAACCAGACTTTCGTTTCATCAAATAAACCGAGTATAATGAGTATAGTGATCAATAAATGAAACATAGTATTTGTAACCTCTTTTGTAGATACGGAGAAGGTCCCACACATCGAATGCACTATATCAAATGAAGTAGAAGACATAAGACGTCACTGAATGGTATTGTTGAGAACTTTGCAAGTTTACAACCACTACAGTCAGATATATCATGAGTTTCTAGTTGTCCCAATGCTTCTGTAGATGCTAAAAATCATAAACGAGACCAAGAGACATGATCCAAACGAGAGTGCCATAAATAAAATGCTAAAGAAGAACGATTCAGCCAAAAAGAAGACAAATCCACACTAGATGATGCGGTATCATGAATGTCTCTAAAGTGATGAAAAAGATACAGATCTCCTTGCCTATGACATATCTCAACCACATAATGTGTTTTTCGGTCATAAATAGAAAAATTGGATGCCGAAAATTCGACATCACATCCAGGATCACAAATTTTACTAACAGGAGCAAGATTCATAGTTAGGATCGGTATGTAGTAAACATCAGATAAAGAAACATATAGTGTATCAACTGAACCAATACCTGCTAATGGTATAGAGTCACCATTAGTGGCAACAATTGATTTCAAAGAATTAAGACTCATCAAGATGAATTGTGACAAAATGTGAGACATGTGATGAGTGACACACGAATCCAATATATCTATTTGGAAAATGATGATGCCAAATCTTTATTAGATAATGTTGACATAACATGAGGATGAAAAAACTAAAACTTCTTAAATTGCTCTAACATTTTAAAAAATGTATCAAACTTCTCATACATGACTAAGAATTTATGAAACTGCTCAAACAATACTGAATCTGATTTTTAAATCATTCTTAAAAGTGTTCATCTAATTATCCAGTATAACCTAATAATAAATCTATTCGAAGAACAAACAATAAATGAACTTTTCAATCAAACAAATACCAATAGCCTCTTTCGTAACAATATTGCCTAAATTCTAACAAAACCATACATGTCGAAACAAATATTCCAAAACCAAATCAACTTAATCGAGTCTAAGCCAATTCAATATATATTCTATTGGCAATTCGATTTAATATAACACCGTCCAACTAACCAGATTGTCAAATCTAAAAACCAATCAAAATGTTGGAATTAAAAGTACATACTTACTTGACCAAAAGTTGTTTCGTGATAGGTATTGAACCAAAAGATGAAACGTTGACAGTCGATGACTATTCCAAACAATCACAACATAAACATGTATGTCTAATGAACAACCGAACTCAAGCATAGGGATTCATGGCTCTTGGTATCATGTAAAAACCAAACATACAATGCAAAGCTATGAAAATGCTCATTTTACCTTTTCTAAACCCGATCTACAAAGTACCAAGAAAACCCTAGAAATCCGAAATGTTTTCTCAAGATTTGGAGGTGTTAACGGGGTCTATAGGGCGCATGCCATATATGGATGGAAAGAGGAAAGAAAGATCTACAAGATGGTGGTGGAGGTGAGATGTCACTCGCTGGAACTTGGCCGGAATCCCCGAAAAGTGGGCGGCGGTGGTGGTTATATTTTTAGGGTTAGGGTTTTGATTTAGGAGAGAGAGAGAGTAGAGAGAGAAAGTAGTGTATGTGTGTGTTTTTAGTGAGAGAAGTAAACTAGTGAAATGGGGTGGGATAGGGTTTATATACTGCGGTTGGGGACCAAAATAAAAATGAGAAAAAGGGGAGGGGCGGGCGGCTAAACCAAATAAGAGGGGCCAAACCCGCTTATTTTCTCGAGCTATCCCGTTTACCTTTTCCGAGCTCATATATTGTCCTACGAGTGTCCCACGACGTTCCTTCGACTTTCTATCGCTTTTATTTACATTTTTTCACCAGTTTTGATTATTTATTTGCCAAGTTTCGTGTTACGGTTTAAAAGTTACGTTATTTCTCGTTATAGAAGTTATTGTGCCGAATCACATAATGCTTAACAACAATGGCTAAACCTCATACGAAGACTCATACGATAATACAATGTATCTAGAAGATGCAATGCATCTAGTCAATGGGTCATGGGTTAGCTCCATAGGTTATGGATAATACTCATTATGGCTTCATGCATGAAGTCATGCAATGGGTCATGGGTTATGGATCATGCTCTATGAGTATGGGTCATGAACTTTGGGTTTTGCCCAACTACATTCAATGTATTTAGTCAATGGGTCAAATATTTAGACTTCTACCCATTATATTACCCAATACAATACATACTAAGTATGCATATATATACCCATTATGTAAACACTAGTTGTTATACATATGCATTACTATAACATGAAAACACTATTACTTGTTTAGTATTTTATATGAAAAGCGTAAGTGTGTTAGTAAACTATTGGCTCAAACCATTTACGTATTTTATTTGTTTCATTAAAATGATTTTACGTTTGTTATCGACAAAACATTAAAAGATCGTAAAATATAAATAAACGTTTTTACAGCTTATTTGTATTAACAATCACTTCCAGAATCACAACTGAAGCAAGATTCATAGTTAGGATCGGTATGTAGTAAATATCAAAGAAAGAAACATATGGTGCATCAACTGAACCAATACATGCTAATGGCAGAGTCGCCATTAGCGGCCACAAATGATTTCGAAGAATTAAGACTCAACGAGGTGAGTTGTAACAAAATGTGAGACATGTGATGAGTGGCACACAAAATATCCATTTAGAAAATGATGATGTCAAATCTTTATTAGATGATGTTGACATAGCATGAGGCTGAAAAAACTAAAATCCTCTTAAATTGCTCTAACATGTTAAAAAAATTATCTCAAACTTCTCATACATGACTAAAATTTTCTGAAACTGCTCAAACAATACATAATCAAGTGTGCATCTAATTATCCGATATAGCCTAATAATCAAACTATTCATAGAACAAACATTAAATGAACTTTTCAATCAAACAAATAAAGTATTATTGAAAATGCAATTATTTCTTTCGGTCCAAATAAAGTATCATATTGCAGTAATTAAAAGTCGACCAATGACACTTTTAGCGGTGCATTTATGAGCCATGGGCTGAATCCATGCAACAATATCTTGCAAAATACGGGGGACACTATCCATACCAGCTAAGTGTCGAATATGAATCCAAATCTGTGAAGAAAAAGAACATTCAAAGAAAAGATGATCATGAGAGTCCGGTTGAGTGTCTCAAAAAGGGCATTGAAGCAGGTTTAAGTCGATAGAATGACCAACATCCCATAGCCTCATATTATCTTGGGTTTTAAGGCATCTTCGCATAACAAGACAAAGGTGTAAAGCATGGAGAGGAATACTATAGGACCGAAGAGATTTATGCGGTTCGGAGGTCTAGGTTAATCAAAGATGAAAAATACATTGTTGTAGTGAGAGAAAGTAGAGAGAGGATGAGGTGAAAGAAAAGATAAGAATTCAATTAGTCAAATGATTACACACCCACACCCCTCATGACCACAATTGATTTCGAAGAATTAAGACTTAACGAGATGATTTGTGACAAACTGTGAGACATGTGATAAGTGGCACACGAATCTAATATCCATTTGGAAAATGATGATGCCAAATCTTTATTAGGATGTTGACATAGCATGAGGCTGAAAAAACTAAAAACTTCTTAAATTGATCTAACATGTCTAAAAATATCTCAAACTTCTCATACATTTTTTTAGAACGGCGATTTTATTAAAAAGAAGAAAACTAGCAAGAAGCTAGCAGAAGTTACAACGAAATAAGTTTAGGGTTCTTTATCCAAGAGACCCAATCAATCTTGGATTTACAACGATATGATATCTAAAGAAAAGACATTTGAATTATGTCATCAAAAATGAGGTCTCTTCTTGGCCGACTTGAACCGAATAAATACTGATTTCTGAATTTCCAAATTAACCACCAAGAGACATAACAAATGCTTTCCAACACCTTCTTCTTACTCTTGGCTATTTGGACGTTAGACAATCAAAACAAGCATTCAACATAGGAATTAAAAAAGAGGTGTTATCGAGCTTCCAACATCGAGTTACTTTGATCATAATCTGACGAGCTAAAGAGCATGAGAAAAAAGTGTGCGCTGTGGTTTCAGCAGATTCATTGCAAAGGGGGCATAAGATCGAACAATTTCTGAAACTGCTCAAACAATACAGAATATGATCTTAAATGATTCTTACAAGTGTTCATCTAATTATCCGGTATAACCTAATAATAAATCTATTCGAAGAACAAACAATAAATGTACTTTTCAATCAAACAAATACCAGTAGCCTCTTTCGTAACAATATTGCCTAAATTCCAACAAAACCATACATGTCCAAACAGATATTCCAAAACCAAATCAACTTAACCGACTCTAGTCCAATTCAATATATATTCTATTGGCAATTCAATTTAATATAACACCGTCCAACTAACCAGATCGTCAAATCTAAAAACCAATCAACATGTTGGAATCAAAAAGTACATACTTACTTTACCAAAAGTTGTTTCGTGATAGGTATTGAACCAAAAGATGAAACGTTGACAGTCGATGACTAATCCAAACAATCACAACATAAACATGTATGTCTAATGAACAACCGAACTCAAGCATAGGGATTCATGGTTCTTGATATCATGTAAAAACCAAACATACAATATTATTGAATTGATGATGAACTAGGTATATACAATGAGTGTATATAATACAAAAAAAAGGTAAAAACCCTAAAGGATAAATGGGCCGCGGGTCTCTTATGGGCTACAATGCTAACAAGAGAATTGATTCTGGTATTAATTCCTAGTTCTTTCCATTAGTAGTGAAGTCAATAAAGTGACGATGCTAAAAAAACTAAAAAACCTGTGATTTTGCCACTCTTGCGAAATACGATTCTGTCGTTATGTATTATAGGAAGTCGTATCATGTATGTAATGTATTTGTAATAACATTGATTTATGGAATGAAGCCTTTGTATTTTGTCCAAATGATGTCCTTTCTTCTCTCGTATATATTGTTTTGGTTCAGTAGAGGTGGCAAGATATGCGGACCAAGTCCTAGGTCAAATTGAGTCATATTTGGTAGAGCCGCGTGTGTCGGTTCACCCTAAACTTGCATAATGTTTTGACCTTTTAATTAAAAGCCTTTAACATTTTTTCTGTTTCGTGTACGCATTGAAATATTAAGTGTACTCTAAGCTCAACTCTTTACTTTTCTCGCTACATGAATCAACCCAACCCGCGATCCATGTGGTTTGGAGGATGCGGTTCTTCGTTTATAGACTTTTCTAGGTAACATGTAAAAGCATGGTGAGTGTGGACGCTTATTTAGTTTGTTCATACTTAGTTAAGAGTGTGAAGATTTTGGTATATTTTGGGTTTGAGGGTATTAGTTTGAAGAAACGAGTTTGATATACAACCACCTAAAGGGTCATGTTTATAGCCACTTGTTCCGATTATTCTGTATCGTCAAACACATATCCATAACAGTTAAGGGAGTCATCTTTAACCGAATTGGATTCTATTCACTTGACCAGAATCCGGATAAATTAAACCTAATTGGGTGTAATATTTGTCCTTGATGATACCCAACTTTTGATTAAGGGTTGCGTTTATAAAAAATCCATTTTCGCTTCAATTCCTCTTTCATGTCTAACTGATACTCATAAATATTACGCGTATGTTACTAATGACCTATTTGATCGAGTTAATGGGTATTGTACATCAAAGAAGACAAGAAGTGTGCGTACAGAAGCTGAATCACACACTTTGAATTGCCATTGACATTAGTAAATTACTAAAGTTTGTATGTTTAACGTAAAACATTTGCAATTCCCACTCCTTTAGCGTAAAAAGTCCTTAGGTAGTAAGGAGCAATCTGTTGAACACGTCATATATCGACAATTTTGGACCAGATTGATAGTAGTAGAATTTTAAAAAAACATCAGCAGGCACACAACTTAGTTTCAAAAGTTCGAAATAGCGTGCCAAAATAGAAGCAGATGGATACCAGTTTAGAACCCACACAAAGAAGGGAACATAGAAAAGTAATAGTACAGATCTGAATAGAGAAACATTACATGATACAGAAGAACAGAAACAGCAGACCCCCGGTCTTTCTTCTAAACAAGTGGCGTCATGCTGAGTGGATTCTCAGGCTGGCTGGAACTGCATACATACCATCAAAGGATAAGTTGAGTGAATAGAAAAATCACAGAGCAAAATAAAAATAGTAATAATACCAACCTCTTAATGGAAGTCTTCTCTGAATCATCCTCTGGCTTGCCTGCTACACAGTTGCCCAGTACTTCCAGCCGATTAAGGAGATGCTCTTTACCTTGTTTTTCCATCTCAAGATAGTCTTTCACCGATTCCAACTGTGAGATGTAATACTGTTTATTTGACTCTGCCTGAGTGAGCTTCTGCTTGCAGTGTCGAATGTCCTGATGGGAACAACAAGACATAAGTCATGAGTCAGTGGTTGTTGCTGGTAGTAGAAGCAATTCATGTAATCTCTTATTATAAAATACAAAACGTGCTGTTTTGACTTGTTCATTGGAATCTCAAGCGTGCGACGTGCCCCTTAAGAAAAAAGTTATGCGTTTTTGATTGTCAAGTATACTTACACATTTGATAGTGATGATCTCATCCTTCTGTTTCTCCAAGTTGAGGGTGCCTGACTTTAGCTTGCTTTGAATGTCACTGACCTAATAAATATGCGAATGGTAGTACTTTGAGCTTTTATTCAATGAGATGTTGGTATTTAAACAGATGCGTACAAATAAGGAATAGTCTAGTTTATTTCCCAACCTGAACAGTGAGGTGTTCTGACTCTTGTATCAGCTTGCGAATCTCCTCTTGTTCAAGTGATATGGTTTCATTTGTTTGGGCTTCTAGTCTTTTTGTGATATTGATACTCAGAACCTGCACCATTGATCAAATATTACAACATGTATAAATATATATAATCGCTACAATAGTCAAATGTATATTATTAGCAGGCAGGTTTTAGTTTTTAATGTGCTTCACCTTCTGCGACAGACGCTTCTTAAGAAAGTCTGCAATATCAAGCTTTGCTTGGTGTGTTTGGTATTCATTTTCAAAAGGTTCAAGTAGAGCATGAACTACAACAAGACGGGAGGACAGTACCTCGTTTGAAGCTGTTGACAACCAAATGTAAGTGAACGAAAATGGGACACACAACTAAAAGGAATATACCAGAATTATTACTTTCTATATCTTGCTCTCTCATACGCTCATCCGTCAAGTTGTTTTTAAGTCGAGCTAATTCTGCATTCAATACAGAGATTTCAGTAAGCGCGTCTCCATGGGACTTGCGGAGTCCTTCCATCTCTTGTGAAAGCTAGAATACAACAACAACAAGAAGAAGAAGTAAAATAATTGATAATGCGCAAAAAACATACTATTATTAAACTAATGAATATCCATCTTTTACCTTTTGGATTTCAGAATCCACTTCGCTAAGCTGTTGTATCGTCTCTGCTGCATACTAGAATACAACAACAACGACAACTAAAATAGTAATTGATTTTCTGATAATGCAAATTAGAGGTGAAGAGGCTAACCTCTAGTTTCAGTTGATGTATTTGGCTTTCAAAATCCATTTTTGTCCCTGAGAGTAGAAATAACAACTTTTATCATGCTCCACGGTATTAAAAATAAAAAATCCCAATTTGCCCCATGGACTGAACAACAAGTAAATTTCTAAACTTTTTTTAGAAGGCAAACTAGCTGAGGCATACAATATATCACACAACCACAACAATCTCTAACTTTAAAAACCTCTTTCTTGGTTGGGGACATACCACGATACAATAATATCAAATCACTCTTGAAAGTTATTAACCTAAATTACATAATCATAAATATAAAACATTTCAAATAACAGTCATAAACCCCCTCTCAAAGGGTACTAAATAATCAAACCCTAGATCTAAAACTGACCAACATTATTTGTAAACAATCAAACATTAATAACCCACCCTAGAATCGAGATTTCAAATTCGTTCGTGAGATATTATTCCCTACTATTTATTCATTTTAACTTTAATACTAAAGTGTCTCTTTGAATGTCTTCCTTAAATCAACATATTCCTTCTTTCCTTTTTTATTATTATTTTTTTTCCGAAAATTAATGTAATAAGTTTTCGTATTTTTCCACTCAAAATTCATCTTTATTTACAAAAACAACACAAGTTACGAATTTTAAAATTTTATTTTAACCAAGCAAAGAAAACTAATGAATTTTGTTATAATTTTGTGGTATATAAACTTAGTCGAGCATAACCTTTGGCAACATGACGAGCTTTATATCTTTTTAACGGATCCATCAGATTTGGTTTTAATCTTGTAGACCCAACGAGAGCCAATAGTACGCTTGCCGACTGGCAATGGTACTAAGTCACATGTCTGAGTTTGATGCAATGCAACAAGTTCCTCAGGCATTTCAACCTGCCAGAGTGGATCACAAACAGCTTCTTCGTATGACACAGGCTCATGAAGATGATGTACAGAGGCAATAAACGAACTAAACGAACTTGAATAACAGAATAAAAAAGTTCATCCGTTTTTGTAGACTTACAATCACGCTTTGGTCGACCACTTGGAGGAGGACCAACAACAACTTCAATAGATGATTGGGTAGCCGTATGAGGAGGTTGGGTAACGGTTGTAACAGGTGATGTTTCAGTAGTGTTGGGTTCGTATTCTGTAGTGGTGTCTATCAGTATTTCTTGGGGTATTTCTGACAGGCGGAGGTTTTTCATCTTCAGCATCAAAAGGGTCCAATTTGATGAGTTCAGATCGAGTCAATGATGCGAACTAGCAGGAACAGAAAAACAGGGAATGTGTTCTAAAAACTCAACACGACATGAAGTGTACAGTTTTTGACCAATCGGATCATAACAACGATCACACTTTTCAGTAACACTATAACCCAGATCCACATATAAGGTGGACTTCGAAGATAATTTCATACGCTCAACGTGTGGTTTTTTTAGGACAAAATAAGTACAACCAAATACATGCAATGAGGAATAATGAGGAAAAGTTCCATACAACTTTTCGAAAGGAGATAAACTAGAATTATGTGCTTCTCTTTAAAATACACAAGGAACTTCAGCGGACAACAAAAAGGATCTAGCCGTCTCAACAAGATGACGATGCTTCCTTTCAGCAACACCATTTTGTTGAGGAGTGTCCGTATAAGAGGTCTGATATATAGTCCCATCTAATTTAAGTAAGCTAACAAACTCATTGGAAGTGTATTCACCCTCAATCACAGCAAAAAAAATTTTGACTATTGAATCTTTAGTTTTCACAAGAGCACTAAATTCTTTGAAAACTGTAAGAAAATCAGACATTCGTTTCATCAAATAAATCCAATATAGCGAGTGAAGTCATCAATAAATAAAATGTAGTATTTAGAACCTCCTTTTGTAGATACGGGAGAAGGTCCCCACACATCATAATGCACTATATCAAATGGAGCAGTAAAAAAGGAAAGACTGTTACTGAATGGTAATGCTGAGAACTTTGCAAGTTTACAACCACTACAATCAGATATATCATGAGTTTCTAGTTGTCTCAATGCTCTTGTAGATGCTAAAAACCGTAAACAAGACCCAGAGACATGATCCAAATGAGAGTGCCATAAATAAAATGCTAAAGAAGAACGATTCAGTCAAAAAAGAAGACAAATTCACACTAGATGATGCGGTATCATGAATGTCTCTAAAGTGATAAAAAAAACATAAAGATCCCCTTGCTTATGACCTGTCTCAACCACATCCTGTGTTTTTCGGTAACAAATAGAACAATTGGATGCCAAAAATTTGACATCACATCCAAAATCACAACTGAAGCAAGATTCATAGTTAGGATCGGCATGTAGTAAACATCAAAGAAACATATGGTGCATCATCTGAACCAATACCTGCTAGCCACAATTGATTTCGAAGAATTAAAACTCAACGAGATGAATTGTAACAAAATGTGAGACATGTGATGAGTGGCACACAAATCTAATATCCATTTGGAAAATGATGATGTCTAATCTTAATTAGATGATGTTGACATAGCATGAGGCTGAAAAAACTGAACACTTCTTAAACTGCTCTAACATGTTAAAAAAATATCTCAAACTTCTCATACATGACTAAAATTTTCTGAAACTGCTCAAACAGTACATAATCAAGTGTCCATCTAATTATTCGATATAACCTAATAATAAATCTATTCATAGAACAAACATTAAATGAAAATTTCAATCAAACAAATAAAGTATTATTGCAAATGAAATTATTCCTTTCGGTCCAAATAAAGTATTATATTCCAGTAATTAAAAGTCGACCAATGACACTTTTAGTGGTGCATTTATGAGCCATGGGCTGAATCCATGCAACAATACCTTGCAAAATACAGGGAACACGTACTATCCATACCAGCTAAGTGTCGAATATGAATCCAAATCTGTGAAGAAAAAGAACATTCAAAGAAAAGATGATCATGAGAGTCCGGTTGAGTGTCTCATAAAGGGCATTGAAGCAGGTTTAAGTTGATAGAATGACCAACATCCCATAGCCTCATATTATCTTGGGTTTTAAGGCATCTTCGCTTAACAAGACAAAGGTGTAAAGCATGGAGAGGAATACTATCGGACCAAAAGAGATTTATGCGGTTTGGAAGGTCTAGGTTAATCAAAGATGAAAAAATACATTGTTGTAGTGAGAGAAAGTAGAGAGAGAGTGAGGTGAAAGAAAAGATAAGAATTCAATTAGTCAAATGATTACACACCCACACCCCTGATGGCCACAATTGATTTCGAAGAATTAAGACTTAACGAGATGATTTGTGACAAAATGTGAGACATGTGATAAGTGGCACACGAATCAATATCCATTTGGAAAATGATGATGCCAAATCTTTATTAAATGATGTTGACATAGCATGCGGCTAAAAAAACTAAAAACTTCTTAAATTGATCTAACATGTCTAAAGTTATTTCAAACTTCTCATACATTTTTGTAGAACGACGATTTTATTAAAAAGAAGAAAACTAGCAAGAAGCTGGAAGTTACAACGAAATAAGTTTAGGGTTCTTTATCCAAGAGACCCAATCAATCTTGGATTTACAACGATTTGATATCTAAAGAAAAGACATTTGAATTAAGTCATAAAAAATGAGGTCTCTTCTCGGCCGACTTGAACCGAATAAATATTGATTTCTGAATTTCCAAATTAACCACCAAGAGACATAACAAATGCTTTCCAAAACCTTCTTCTTACTCTTGGCTATTTGGACGTTAGACAACCAAAACAGCCATTCAACATAGGAATTGAAAGAGGTGTTATCGAGCTCCCACCATCGAGTTACTTTGATCATAATCTGACGAGCTAAAGAGCATGAGGAAAAAGTGTGCGCTGTGGTTTCAGCAGATTCTTTGCAAAGGGGGCATAAGATCGAACAATTTCTGAAACTGCTCAAACAATGCATAATCTGATCTTAAATGATTCTTACAAGTGTTCCTCTAATTATCCGGTATAACCTAATAATAAATCTATTCGAAGAACAAACAATAAATGAACTTTTCAATCAAACAAATACCAGTAGCCTCTTTCGTGACAATATTGCCTAAATTCCAACAAAACCAAAAATGTCGAAACAGATATTCCAAAACCAATTCAACTTAACCGAGTCTAATCCAATTCAATATATATTCTATTGGCAAATTCAATTTAATATAACACCGTCCAACTAACCAGATTGTCAAATCTACAAACCAATCAAAATGTTCAAATCAAAAAGGATACTTACTTGACCAAAAGTTGTTTCCTGATAGGTATTGAACCAAAAGATGAAACGTTGACAGTCGATGACTAATCCAAACAATCACAACATTCCAAACAACATAAACATGTATGTCTAATGAACAACCGAACTCAAGCATAGGAATTCATGGCTCTTGATACCATGTAAAAACCAAACATACAATGCAAAGCATTATTGAATTGATGATGAACTACGTATATAAAATGAGTGTATATAATACCAAAAAAAAAGGTAAAAACCCTAATGGATAAATGGGCCGCGGGTCTCTTGTGGGCTACTATGAAGTCAATAAAAGTGACATCTGATGCTAAAAAAAACTAAAAAATTGCCTGTGATTTTGCCACTCTTGCTAAATACGATTCTGTCGTTATGTATTATAGGAAGTCGTATCATGTATGTAATGTATTTGTAATAACATTGATTTATGGAATGAAGCCTCTGTATTTTGTTCAAATGATGTCCTTTCTTCTCTCGTATATATTGTTTTGGTTCAATAGAGGTGGCAAGTTATGCGGACCAAGTCCTAGGTCAAATTGGGTCATATTTGGTAGAGCCGCGTGTCGGTTCACCCTAAACTTGCATAATGCTTTGACCTTTAATTAAAAGCTTTTAACATTTTTCTGTTTCGTATACGCATTGAAATATTAAGTGTACTGTAATCTCAACTCTTTACTTTTCTCGCTACATGAATCAACCCAACCCGCGATCCATGTGGTTTGGAGGATGCGGTTCTTCGTTTATAGACTTTTCTAGGTAACATGTAAAAGCATGGTGAGTGTGGACGCTTATTTAGTTTGTTCATACTTAGTTAAGAGTGTGAAGATTTTGGTATATTTTGGGTTTGAGGTATTAGTTTGAAGAAACGAGTTTGATATACAACCACCTAAAGGGTCATGTTTATAGGCTTATAGCCACTCGTCCCGATTACTCTGTATCGTGAAACACATATCCACAACAGTTAAGGGAGTCATCTTTAACCGAATTGGATTCGATTCACTTGACCAGAATCCGGATAAATTAAACCTAATTGGGTGTAATCTTTGTCCTTGATCATACCCAACTTTTGATTAAGGGTTGCGTTTATAAAAAATCCATTATCGCTTCAATTCCTCTTTCATGTCTAACTGATACTCATAAATATTACGCGTATGTTACTAATGATCTATTTGATCTAGTTAACGTGTATTGTATATCAAAGAAGACAAGAAGAGTGCGTACAGAAATTGAATCACACACTTTGAATTGCCATTGACATTAGTAAATTACACCGTACTAAAGTTTGTATGTTTAACGGGAATGAATTTTTGTAAAACCTTCACAATTCCCACTCATTTAGTGTAAAAAGTCCTTGGGTAGTTAGGAGCAATCTGTTGAACACGTCATATATCGACAATTTTGGACCAGATTGATAGTAGTAGAATTAAAAAAAAAAACATCAGCAGGCACACAACTGAGTTTCAAAAGTTCGAAAAAGCATGCCAAAATAAAAGCAGATGGATACTAGTTTAGAACCCACACAAAGAAGGGAACATAGAAAAGTAATAGTACAGATCTGAATAGAGAAACATTACATGATACAGAAGAACAGAAACAGCAGACCCCCGGTCTTTCTTCTAAACAAGTGGAGTCATGCTGAGTGGATTCTCAGGCTGGCTGGAACTGCATACATACCATCAAAGGATAAGTTGAGTGAATAAAAAAAATCACAGAGCATAATAAAAATAGTAATAATACCAACCTCTTAATGGAAGTCTTCTCAGAATCATCCTCTGGCTTGCCTGCTACACAGTTGCCCAGTACTTCCAGCCGATTAAGGAGATGCTCTTTACCTTGTTTTGCCATCTCAAGATAGTCTTTCACCGATTCCAACTGTGAGATGTAATACTGTTTATTTGACTCGGCCTGAGTGAGCTTCTGCTTGCAGTGTCGAATGTCCTGATGGGAACAACAAGACATAAGTCACGAGTCAGTGGTTGTTGCTGGTAGTAGAAGCAATTCATGTAATCTCTTATTATAAAATACAAAACGTGCTGTTTTGACTTGTTCATTGGAATCTCAAGCGTCGACGTGCCCTTAAGAAAAAAGTTATGCGTTTTGATTGTCAAGTATACTTACACATTTGATAGTGATGATCTCATCCTTCTGTTTCTCCAAGTTGAGGGTGCCTGACTTTAGCTTGCTTTGAATGTCACTCACCTAATAAATATGCGAATGGTAGTACTTTGAGCTTTTATTCAATGAGATGTTGGTATTTAAACAGATGTGCGTACAAATAAGGAATAGTCTAGTTTATTTCCCAACCTGAACAGTGAGGTGTTCTGACTCTTGTGTCAGCTTGCGAATCTCCTCTTTTTCAAGTGATATGGTTTCATCTGTTTGGGCTTCTAGTAGTTTTGTGATATTGGTACTTGGAACCTGCACCATTGATCAAATTACAACATATATATATCGCTACAATATTCAAATGTATATTATTAGCAGGTTTTAGTTTTAAAGTGCTTCACCTTCTGAGACAGACGCTTAAGAGAGCATGCAACATCAAGCTTTGCTTGGTGTGTTTGGAGTTTTTCTTCAAAAGGTCCAAGTTCAGCAAGAATGTCACCAAGACGGGAAGACAGATCCTCGTTTGAAGCTGTTGACAGAAAAGACAACCAAATGTGAATGAACGGAAATGGGACACACACAACTAAAAGGAATATACGAGAATTATTACCTATGATATCTTGCTCTCTCTTCCTCGCATCAAACAAGATGTTTTGAAGTTTAGCTAATTCTGCATCCAATTCAGAGATTTGAGTAAGCGTGTCTCCATGCGACTTCTTAAGTCCTTCCATCTCTTCTGAAAGCTAGAATACAACAGCAACAACTAAAATAATTGATTTTCTGATAATGCAAAGTGGTGGCGAAGAACATACTATTATTATAATGAATATCCATCTTTACCTTTTGGAATGAAGAATCCACTTCACAAAGCAGTTGTTTCGTCTCTGCTGCATACTAGAATACAACAACAAAACAACAACAACTAAAATACTTGATAATATGATGACGCAAAGTAGTGGTGAAGAACCTATTAGGCTAACCTTTTGTTTCACTCGACGTATTTGGCTTTCAAAATCCATTTTTGTTCCTGAGAGTAGAAATAATTAACAACTTTTATCATGCTCCACAATATAAAAATCCTATCACCATCCCAATTTGCCCCATGGACTAAACAAGAAGTAAATTTCTAAATTATTTTTAGAAGGCAAACTAGCTGAGGCATACAATACAAAACATTTCAAATAACAGTCATAAACCCCCTCTCAAAGGCTACCAAATAATCAAACCCTAGACCTAAAATTGATCAGCATTATTCATAAACAATCAAACATTAATTTCAAAACTTCAACAAAAAAAGAATGAAACTCACCCTAGAATCGAGATTTCAAATTCTTTTGTGAGATGTTATTCCCCTCCTATTTATTCATTTTAACTTTAATACTAAAGTATCTCTTTGAATCTTTTCCTTAAATCAATATATTCTTTCAATCCATTTTTTACGATATTTCAAGAAACAAGTTTTCGTATTTTTTTCACTCAAACTTCGTTTTTACTATAAAAACCACACAAGTGGCGAATTTTAAACTTTTATTTTAAACAAACAACAAAAACTAATGAATTTAGTTATAAACTTAGTTGACATATGTTAAATCCATGGGGGGCTTGGTGTTATTACGCAAAGTACAAATAATTAATGCACGTCTTAAGTCTTAACACTTTAAAAGACAACTCTAAGTAGGGGTGAGCATCGGTCCTGGACCGGACCAGATCAACCAAAGCTAAGACCTAATTAGTTCAAAAGTCGAGACCGAAGACTAGACCGTATGTGGTCGGTCCTGTCCGGTCTCGGCTGGTCCGTTGGTTAGTCTGGTCTAGCAAGGCAAAATAGTCGGTTTATGGTCTGGATCAGACCGGACCGACCAAGACCAAGACCGAATTAGCCTAAAAACCGAGACCGAGGACCGGACCGAATGTGGTCGGTCCGTCGGCCATTCCGGTCCGTTCTGGTGGTTTGCTAAGCCCTAACTCTAAGGTTAAGCACAGTAAGGACCTTCAGCGACTTTCATTTTGCCAGTCATATCAGTTTTCTCTCTCCGGCGACTTACATGCGACTATTTGCCACATCAGCGGATTTTTTTTAATATATTTTTTTGCAAACATTTTTAACAACAAAATTAAATTTCATTAATAACTAAAATATTACATAATAACAAATAACCTTAAAACATTACAATCATAATTAAAAACATAAACTAATAATCTAAGCTTAAGCGTGCCTTGATTGCATCATTGATCTCCTGCAGCTTCTGTTGTTGGATTATAGAATATAATGTCTTTCTCCCATTTTTTTTTGTTCATAAAATTCAAGTTTTCGACGTTCTAATTCATGTTTCTCCTCTTTCAACTCTACAGCTTCCCGACGCGCCGCTTATTGAATTTCCAACTCATGCTTTTTTAACTCCACTGCTTCCCGACGTGCCACTTCTTGGTTTTCCAAATGGAAATATTCGTCTGCTTGCGAGTTCTTCTTTCCCCATTTTACCGACTTCAAGCTGAAAATTTATTCGGATACCGATTAGTAAACGAAGACTTGGATTGATCGGAGGCGGATGATTTATAATTATTTTTCTTAGCTTGGTCTTGATCACTTGGTCGCACTTATCGAGTCTCTTCCTCAAACTCATCTGCTTCTCCGTTCAAATTGAAACCACTCTTGGAGGTGGTTTCAGAAGTCTTGGATTTCTTTCGACTCTTTTGGGCTTTAAAAAAATGAGGAAACTCAACTTCCTTCCAAGTCTGATGATCCTTTAAAATTTTCCAACACTGTTCCAATGTAAAGGGATGCTGGTGCACCACTTGGTATTCTACATACGTTTTTTGGTACACATATAGGTCATTTTCACCACTTTCGTTATTCTTTTCATTATCATTGAAAATGACACAAAATGCACCAACTCTTGGGGGAGAACCTTATTTTCCCACTTGCTAAGGTTCGAGTCGTAAGTTCTATTTGAATCAGTTTCTTTTCTAAAGTAAATAATAACCTTATCTCAAAATTCCTTAGCCTTCATAGCGTTGCCTGTCTCGCTATTTTTTGAAATATCACACCAAGCTCTGCACAACGCTATCTCTTTCTCACTTGTCCATATTGTCGACCCATGATCCTTATTCTTGCCATTATTCATGTTGGCCATTGCAGCTCGTTTCGAACGCTTCTTAGCTTTGACGGGTGACATCTGTTCGACGAGAGATTCGTCTTCAACTGGAGTCGAATCGTGAAATGAACCGTGACCCGAACCTTGACCCATAGAATAATCTAGAGTCGGATAATAAGCTTGACTCGACGAGTTCCCACATAAAAATCTAGATTATTGAATAATTGGTCATCAAAATCCATACCTAGATTAATGCGGTTAACCGAAGAATATGGTTTGAGTGGGAAGTCGTCGACGAATCCATAATTGAACGATACAACCCGGTTGGTGATTGAAAATAAGATTGTTTAGGGTGGGTTGAATGCATGATTTTGATAAGAAAACATGTTTTGATTTTGTGGTGTTTGAGGTAGTTGTGAATGATATTAAAAACTTGTGGGTCGAAAATTAACGGTTGGTGATACACCGGTTAACCAAAAATTCGGATCCAGTGCTAAATGCTATTGGGGAGTTTTTTCAGACATGGTGAAATGAGAGAAGTAGTTTCAATTGTGGTTTGGGTGAGACATTTATATTGTAAAATATAAAGTTTTAAATTTTAATTTTTTTAAACTCCAAACGGTAACAACAATAAATGAAAAGTGGGATTTTTTGTCCATTTGTTTGTGTTTCATTCGATCGCACGCACGACCCAAATAAAAAAAAGGGAAAAATGGTCCGCGACCGCTTCACCACAACAAGGACGACCAACTACTGAATCGGTCGACTGACTTGAAGTAGCCTAAAGGATATTTCTTTTTAATCACTATTCATGATATTTGGGAGAAAACGAGTCTTTAATTAACAAGTACAAGGCTTAATCGAGATATGTATGTGATAGTTTTCGAACATTTTTCCCAACCACGCCTATGATGTTTACTTGTTGAGATTTGTGGCTAAAACATTTATTAAAAAATATATATAGCATCCATCCGTGTTATTACTAATAAAGAGTGAACGGCTAATCTTGAAATCTTGAAAACTTAAATAAATTTAGTTTGCGTAAATTATTTCTAAGAATCCTTTAATACTCTTTAAGTTTGATCAATTCTAAAATTAATATCTTTTCAAAAACACACTATATTAATTAAAAAGCAAGTGTGCTTGTAAAAAAAAAAAAAAAAAAAAAAACGCGGTTTGCATAAAAGGTCGAACCAGAATCACGATTTCACAAGTATAATTATTTACCGTGTCGCCTACACTTTCGCGAATAGTGTATTTGATGACACGTGTATCTAATAGCCCAAATACCTTAAGGCTCATCATCAAACTTAAGGGGATGTACGCATGAATGGAAAGCTGAGAAAGGGAAAAGAGGTTGATTCTCATGTTTGTTTGACATAAGAATAGAAACAGGGAATTAAATTATCATTCTCATTCTCCCATTTTGTTTCTTTAAAAAAAGAGGAGAAAGGTGGAGAATGAAAATTTTAAAAGGGCTCTTTCTCTTTATCCATTCTCTAATGAATGAAAAAATCACGGACAAAATTCACGTTTTTATTTTATTCACTTTTTTTTTTTTTTTATTTTTCGCTTTTTTAATTCACGCTTTTTTTTAATTCGCGTTTTTCTTCGCTTCATTCGTTTCCTGTGTTTTTATACGTGTTTTACGCTTTCATAAAAAAAATGTGAATAAAAAAGAAAGACAAAAAGACAAGAAAAAAAACATGGACTTAGGTTTATCTATTAAATTTTAGATTAATATCCACCATTAGATCAAACTAGATGGGTGGTGAGTATTTGACCCTTGGTAAGCATCAAAATAAGAGTAAGCATTTAAAATTTTCTCTACTTCGTAACATTTAAAAAACCCTATAGCAGAAAATTATACAAATATTGATGTGTATATACTAGTGTTTGTAAATCAGGTTTTAATTGCTTATCCTCTATGTGTATATACTAGTTCGATCATGAATGTTATACAGTATCCATCTTTTTTATTAGTTGTGTTTAGTGCAATGTGTAAGTTGTAGAAATATGTTTTTTTTTTGTCATTTTGGTTTCATCGTAGAGATGATATAATATATTTTTATATGACAAAAAACTTGAATTATGTTCATTCTTTTATGTACCAAACAAAGGAATTGATTCTTGAATCGATTCTGACACTATATTCTCTATTTTTGCCAAACACTAGAATCCATTCTCTTATATCAGACTCATTCTCTTTCTATGCCATTCCATTCTCCAATGCATTTCCATTCTTTGTGATTCAGTCGTACCAAACGTCCCCTAAGGGTTAGTGTGGTGAATGTTGGAATGGTAGAGACAACATACGTTGGCATATATGGCCTTATATAATGTGAATTATTGTGTCGACATCATATGTTGGGTGTGCGTCTACATGTGGCGTAAGTATTTGGTTTATGTGTACGCATTTGATGGTAATAAGTCATGACCGTCTTCGAATCACTATGTTTTTTATTTTATTATTTTTTTTAATGAGAGGAAGTAAAAGAAAGGAGAGAAATGTAAAGAAAGGTAAAGAAAGGGATGAGAGTTAAGAGTGTAACTCCTGACATAGTTTTGCCGTTAGGACCCATTGTGGAAACCAATGGTAGGTTTGGAGATGATCCTCTTCCTCCAAATTTTAGTTCTGCAGCTATACCAGGCCTCGTGGCTGGGTATTCAGGAGGAACCCCTGTTCTGTCATTGGAGTGTCAATTCCATTGGTACCCTTCACGTCAGCTTCTGCATCTTCTTTCGCATATATACTATCTCCTTTTGCCCTTTCAAATGGCTTCGGTGCGTTTATAGGTGTTGCAGCTGCAATAATTTCAAAAACAGTTAGATAAGAGAACATTATTTAACAAATTAAGCGGAAATCAATGATTGGTTAAAGTGGCAAAATCATAAAGAGACTTATGTCCACGTGTGAGGCTAGCAAGTAATGTGAAATTATGAAAACTTCAAATGCTCATAGAACACCGAAAGGCTTATGTCCCTAGCACTACACACATGGGGAGTGTGTAGTTTCTATTAACCATATGGGACACGTAGTTCACGTATGGACTTCTAAGGTCAAAGGCGAAAGACACATGTATGTTAAGTCTTTATATCATATATAGCTGCCTTATATGATCCCATATCTCAATCATTTAGTAATCATAAAGATTACTAAAGCAATTTGTTGGTCCCTACGTGATGATATGTGTTGAGTCGATATGAAAATGCAAACAATAACAATATGGATCTTTGAATAACTAAATCGCCTAACTATGCAAACAATAAATGATTCATTACATGTCCTATTATACTAAACGAACCGGTATCAATCTAAACAATGTGTCGGTTAGTTAATAACCGCTTGTAACCGTTATTCTATAACTACTTATAACCGCTTTTGGCGGTTAAATAATCTAGTAACTGCTCTTAACCGCTATTCGGTTGGCAACTTTATGTTGAGCAAGTTTGGTCCTTTGAGGTTGAAGCAATGGCGAGATTAGTGTCTTCAATCTCCTCCTTAATCTTGATCGTTGCTTCGTCCTAAGTCTTGAACTCCGAGCATTTGTCGATAGTCACGAACTTGAGTCTTGGTAAAGCTTTCGTTAAGATGTCTGCTCTTTGTAGTTCTCCACTTACGTGTTCCACTTTGATATGACCATTCTCTACGCATTCACGAATGAAATGATAGCGAATGTCTATGTGCTTGCTCCTTCCATGAAAAACTGGGTTCTTACGAGTTGTATATCCGATATATTGTCAACTCTAAGCGTTATCTTCTTTTCTTCTAGTCCAGTTAATTCACCGAGTAATCTTTTAGCCATAAGGCTTGACATGTGTCAGTAGAGCGCCATGAATTCGATTCACATGATGAGAGTGCTATCGTTGGTTGTTTCGAGTACACCAAGTAATGGGTGACTCTCCAAAGTAAAATACTATTCCAAAGAGTTCCTTTTCCTTGATCCGTATTGATTCCATAACCACCGTCGTTGTATCCCGTAATCTTGTAGCCTCCTTCTTTCTTGTATATTATTCCATGGTCTTTCGTGCCTTTGATGTATCGGATTACTTGTTTCACCGCCTTCAGTGATGATCCTTCGGTCTTGCATAAATCTGCCGAGTAGTCCGACGGGTAACTAAGATCCGGTCTTGTATGTAGTAAGTATCTCGAGACTTCCAATTAGGCTTTGTAATAAGTTGCGCCAACCGGTTCTCCATCTTCCGCCTTGACCAACTTAGTGCCGGGTTCCATAGGTGTCTTCGTATCATTACTATCCGTCATGCTTGTCTCTTTTAAGATCTTGTTAATGTATCCAGTTTGCTTGATCGTAATTTCTCCTCCTGTCTGTGTAACTTCTATCCCAAGGTAATATGCTAGCAAACCTAAGTCGCTCATTTCGAATTTGTCTTCCATCTGGGATTTGAACAAGTCTACTTCCTTTTTTGGAGTGCCCGTGATTATTAAATCATCTACATATACTCCAACGATAAGTGTAGAAGTCTTGCTTCTCTTTGTGTAGATTGCTTGTTCGAGATTACATTTCTTAAAGTCTAGGGACTTCAAGGTCTGGTCAAGCTTCACGTTCCAAGCTCTAGGTGCTTGTCTTAAGCCATACAAAGCTTTAGTTAGCTTGTAGACTTTTCCAAGGTTTCCTTGTTGAATGAAACCTTCAGGTTGTGTAACATAGACTTCTTCCTTCAATTCTCCATGTAAAAATGACGATTTTACATCTAAGTGGTGTACTTGCCATCCATGATATGTCGCTAGTGCTAATATCAATCGAACTGTCTCTATCCTAGCAATCGGTGCAAACACTTCATCAAGTCTATTCCTTGTTCTTGTACATAACCTTTTGCTACTAATCTTGCTTTATACTTTATGATCCTACCTTGTGCATCTCTTGGTTTTATAAACCCACTTAAGTCCTATTGCCTTTCGATTTTCGGGCAATGTGGTGAGGGTCCATGTGTTATTTTTGTTAATTGAATCTAATTCAATTTGCATGGCCTCAATCCACTTTTCATCTTTTGATGCTTCCTTGTAATTACGGGTTCTTCTTCTCGTGAAAAATAAGCTAGGTGCTTCTACTTCACGCAGCTTTGGTAAATTTCCGTAATATCCTTTAAACCTTGTATAGGTCTATGATCAAATCTAGGATCCGAGCTTTCGAATGAACTTATAGTAGCTCTTTCTTCATCTTCGAGTTAGGGTTGTAAGTGTATGATGGTGGTGTGATTGGTGAGGTGGATCCGTATAGGTTCTTGTTCTTGATACGTGTTATTGTGTTTTCTAAGTTGACCGTGTAGGATTATCATAGTCAACTCCATCTACCATAAAGCTAGTCCAAAACGTATCGTCTGTGTCTGTATCCTCCTCATTGTTGTTCCAATTCCACGGTTTCTTTTCCATAAACTTCACATCCCTACTAACATGTTTTTTCTTTCCTACTGGATCATATAGCCTACATGCTTTAGATCCTTCTTCAACTCCTAAGTAAATCATTGGAATGCTTCTATCATCCAGCTTCTTCAAGTGAGGTATCGTTACCTTAGCATAAGCTGTGCATCCGAATATTCTTAGGTATTCTAGGTTTGGTTTTCTATTGTAGAGGGCTTCATATGGTGTTTTATCTATCGTGGCTTTCGAGGTACCGTTGAGTATGTAAATGGCGTGCCCGACCGCTTCCGCCCAATAAGTTAAGGGTAACTTCATCGCTTTCATCATACTCCTAGTAGTTGATAACACTGCTCTATTTCTCCTCTCTACTACACCATTCTGTCATGTGAGTATGGTGTCACAATTGTCTTTCTATTCCATTCTCCTTACAAGATTTGGTGAATTCATGTGATGTAAATTCACCTCTATCCGTTCTTAGCATCTTAATTTTCAACTTCAACTTTGATTCAATCACGCCTAAATTCCTTGAATGTGTTGAATGCTTGATCTTTCGAGTTTAGAAAGTAAGCCCACATAAACGTGGCAAATCATCTACTAATAAGAAGATGAGCTTCTTTCCAGAGTGTGTTGTTGGACTTATGGGACCACAAAGATCTCCATATACTAAGTCCAACGGGTTCTTTGATCCGAATTTAGCTTGGTTTGGAAAAGGTGTTCGATGTGTTTTCTAATAAACATGCATCATGATTTGTCCCGCATGGTTTATTCTAGGTATTCCGCTTACTAAACCTTTTCTTGTCATCTTGTCTATTGCATCAAAGTTCGTGTGACCTAATCTAGCATGCCATAACCATGCTTGGTCATCTACGTTGCTAAGAGACATATAGGTGCTACTATATGTAATCTAATATCAGAAAGTCGATTCTTAGATCGTTCTACTTTCATCAACAACTTCTTATTCTTATCATACAAAGTCAAGAATTTCCATCCATGATGATCTTGCAACCTATTTCGTAAGTTGTCCTAGACTAAGTATGTTGCTCTTGAGGTTTGGAATGTAGTAAACATCCAAATCATTTTTGTTGTAAGTCTCTACATCCTAATAGTATCGAACCTCTACCCTTTATCTCTACATACGATCCATCTCCAAAACGAACGCGCCCAAAGTGATGCTCTCATCAATATCCTTAAAATGGCCTTTGGTGCCCATCATATGGTTACTTGCACCATTATCTAAATACCATATGCTAGCATCCGTTGTAGCATATTTTCTGGGGTGTACTTGTTCTTCATTTAACAAGACTTCTTCATTTCTTGTATCGCCATTAATAATGATGGTTCATCGCCTTCTAAGATAAGGTTTGATTGTTCCCGAGTTGTTGGTGGACTTTACAATTTCTCCGAAATGTCCGGGTTTCCGCAATTGTAACATTTCAAATTCTTTCTATCCCACTCACCTTTATTCTTATTGTGAGGTGAGTTTCCTCCATTCGAGTTATCTCTATTTCCCTTATTCTGCCAATTACCTCGTGAATTGTTTGATCTACCCCTATATTTGGTAAATCGTTTCTTATTTCTAGAGTGTTCGCCTTGTGCGAATAATAGGTTATCTTGGCTTTCTACTTGTCCTCCCTTTCGGAGTTTTATTCTCTCCTCGAATGCCTTAAGTTTTCCAGCGATCTCATCTAACGTAATGTCATCGAGATCATTCGTCTGTTCTATGGATGCTACTATTTGAATGAACCTATCGGGTGTGGAATCTAATAGTTTTCGAACTAAAAGTGATTCATCCAAAGGTTTTCCTAATTCTTTTGCCTTTGTGGCATAGCCGCTAGTTTGGTCAGAATGCATCCACCGCTTCATCCTCCTTCATTTGAAGGGTCTCGAAATCCAATCATCAATGATTGTAACCGTGCTTGTTGCACTTTCTCTTCTCCAACGTGTCTCTTTCTTAATGAATCCCATAATTCCTTTGTCGTTTCGCAACTTGCTACTTGTAAGATCACATCTTGGTCAATGCTTGATATAGGAAGGCGCTTGTTGCCTTATCCTTTTAGCATCTACTTGTGTATCACCTTAGGTTCTATTGCTTCCCATAAACCTTGTGCTTCTAGTATCACCTTAATTTGTATTGTCCAAACTGTATAGTTTGTGGCTTTGAGTTTTGGGCATTGATATCTGTGTCATAGGGTTACGGGTTTTGGTGCGATGTTACCGCCACTTGCATCGTCACCGTGCATATTGATGGTTCTTATGATCTTCACTTTCTATGGGAATTCTAACTAAGTATGATATACTTAATACTACGGAATGTAAAATAGTTTTCCGGAATCTAATAGTACGGGATCAATATATAGTTCTCGGATTTCCTAGTAATGTAAAATAAAATCTATACTATTTAAAGTATAAAAGAGAAATCCAAAGTTTTGAATTTGTGACCTCGTTGTTGTGTATTAAACACAGTCGTATTCCCACTTGTCAGTACTTGAGTATGATACCAACTACGTTCTTTCTTTCCCCACGTTGTCTTTCTCCTTTCTTGTGTATCGATGTAATAATGATTTTCCTTCGAACTCTTGGTCTTGGCTATTTTCTGAACACAAAGTTTCCAAAATACCTTTCGGTATTTTCAAAGAAACAAGTAATAACTTGTTCTTTCCCTTTACCACGTTGAATGGTAAACTTCACGCTTGCTTGCCGCCTCACAACCCTTTTTCTTTGTTTACGCTCCACATCGAATGTGCTTCACCCCAAAATACCTTTCGGTATTTTCCAACAAAACCCACAAGTGATCAAGTTGTGTCCTTTGTTAATATTCTTATATCGCTAGCGTCTCTTCTCTCAAAAACAATACTTGATTGTTTTCTAAACCGGTTGTGTTTCTTCTAATTCCAAGCAACGCCTTTTTTTTCTCTTCTTGTATATGCCGCTACTATACAAGGTATCTCTAACGCGCCTTTTTCTTTTTTGGTTACGTAACTCCTTCTTTTTTCTTGTTGTGCGTATTGATGCTTCACAACAAAAAAACCGACACCACAATGGAATGGTGTCCCTCCGCTTGCAATTTCGACACAAAGACAAGTTGTATACGACTTATCTTATGTCCTAGTTATCCAAGTAACAACGCTTCCTTTTGAAAAAACGTTTTCTCTTCTCTCCGAAACAAAAGTTTCAATGATAAACTTCTTCCGAAACAAGGTTTCTGCTTTTTCTTCTTCCGAACCAAACGATTGCTTTGTTTTCGGTTTTGGTTCTCTTCTTCCAACGTTAAGGTTTTGTATGGTATGTATCTCGTTAATGTGTTTCGGGTTTTGATTGTGTCTCGTTAAAACAAGGAAACTGGTTTTGATTTGTTGCCTCGTTAAAACAGAAATTTGGTGATGAGTATATGATTGTGTAACGAGATAAAACAGGCTCTTGATGCCAAATGTTGGTCCCTACGTATGAATGGTTGAGTCGATATGAAATATGCAAACAATAACAATATGGATCTTTGAATAACTAAATCGTCTAACTTATAAATGATTCATTACATGTCCTATTTATACTAAACAATGTGTCGGTTAGTATATAACCGGTAATTATTCTAAACAATGTGTTGGTTAGTTAATAACCGCTAGTAACCGCCTTCGGTTGGTTAACGAGCAAGTATAACTAGTTATAAGCAATGGCGAGATTAGTGTCTGGCTTTTAGTGTTAATATCGACATTTTGGACAAGTCATATATCGACATTTTTAACCGCTATATCGGTTAAAATTGAGCAATTTGGACAAGTCATATATCGAGCAAGTTTGGTCCTTGCACCTGACGTTGAAGCAATGGCGAGATTAGTTTGTCTTCAATGTGAATAGAAAAACACAGAAAGCATAATAATAATAGTAATACCAACCTCATGGAGGTCTTCTCGTTGACAGAGTTCCAGGACTTCCTTCCATTTAAAGATTTCTCCTCTAGTTTGTCTTGTGGTCTCACGTATCTCTGTCACCGATTCCAACTGTAAGAGGTAAGACTGTTCATTTGACTTGGCCAGC
Source organism: Chrysanthemum lavandulifolium (assembly GCA_022545495.1). Classification (NCBI taxonomy): domain Eukaryota; kingdom Viridiplantae; phylum Streptophyta; class Magnoliopsida; order Asterales; family Asteraceae; genus Chrysanthemum; species Chrysanthemum lavandulifolium. Next base: position 265,875,197 of record CM040238.1, read on the forward strand.
GTGAGCTTCTGCTTGCAGAGTCGAATGTCCTGATAGGGAAAACAAGATATCAGTCGTCAGTCAGTGGTTGTTGCTTGCTGGTAGTAGAATCAATTCTTGTAATCTCTTACTATAAAATACAAAACGTGCTGGCTGTTTTGACTCGCTCATCATTGAAATCTCAAGCATGACACGTGCCATTTAAGAGAAAAAAGTTATGCGTTTTTGATTGTCAAGTATATACTTACACGTTTGATACTGCTGATCTTATGCCTCTGTTGCTCCAAGTCTACGGCGCCTGACTTTAGTTTTTTTTGAAGGTCACTCACCTAATAAATATATGCAAATGGTTGAAATTAGATTTTTTATCGAATGAGATGTCGGTATTAAACAGATGCGTACAAAAAGTTTTATTTTCCCAACCTGATCACGGAGATTTATTGACTCTTGTGTCAGCTTCTGAATCTCCTGTTTTCTGGCTTCAACAAGTTTTGTGATATCGGTACTCGAAACCTGCACCATTGGATCAAATTACAACAATATATCGCTACAATATTCAAATGTATGTTAGCAGATTCTAGTTTTTAATGTGCTTCACCTTCTCAGACAGCCACTTCATACGATAGCATGCTGCATCAAGAGCTTGGAGTCGTTTTTCAAGAAGTTTAAGTTCAGCAAGAATGTCACCAAGATGGGAAGACAGTTCCTTGTTTGAAGCTGTTGACAACCAAATGTAAATGAACGGAAATAGGACACACACAACTAAAAGAATATACGAGAATTATTACTTTCGATATCTTCCTCTCCTTTAATCTCATCAGACAAGGTGTTGTTATGTGTAGCTAATTCTGCATCAAGGTCATAGATTTGAGTACGCGTGTCTCCAAGGGACTTATTAAGTTCTTTTATCCTTTCTGAATACTAGAATACAACAGCAAGAACCACAGCTAAATTAATTGATTTTCTGGTAATGCAAAGTAGTGGCGAAAAACTTATATTATTATTATAATGAAAATCCATCTTTTACCTTTTGGATTAAGGAATCCATTTGGCTAACCCGTACTTGCGTCTCTGCTAAATACTAGAATACAAAAACGACGACAACAACAACAACAAGTAAAATAATTGATTTTCTGATAATGCAAAGTAGTGGTGAAGAACATATTAGGCTAACCTTTAGTTTCGCTTGATGTGTTTGGCTTTTCAAATCCATTTTTGTTCCTGAGAGTAGAAATAACTTTTAATCATGCTCCACTGTAAAACAAAACCTATCACCATCCCAATTTACCCCATGGACTGAACATGATGAATAACAACAAATGAATTTCTAAAATTATTTTTGCAACACAAACTCAGACATACTACATAGCACAAAACCACAACAATCTCACTTTAACAACCTATTGGTTGGGAACATAACACGATACAATAATATCAAATCACTCTTGTAAGTTATTAACCTAGATGACATATAATAAATAGAAACCAGTTCAAATACTAAACAACAATAATAACCCCCCTCAAAGGCTACCAAATAATCAAACCCTATATCACAAACATTATAAAGATTTCAAAACTTAAACAACATATATACATACAATAAAAAGAAAAAATTGAAACTCAAGGACTTAACAACAGCAATAAACAAAACCCACCGTAGGATCGAGAATCTCTTTGAATCTTTTCCTTACATCATTCTTTCTTTCCTTATTTTTTACGAAATTTCATGAAATAAGTTTTGGTATTTTATCACTCAAACTTCGTTTTTACTAACAAAAACCACACAAGTTGTGAAAATCTGAACTTTTAATTTAACCAAACAAACAAAAACTATTGAATTTTGGTATAATTTGTGGTATATAAACTTAGTTGACATATGTTAAATCCATGGGGGGCTTGTGGTTATTATTCAAAGTAAATTATTAACTCTAAAGCATTCTTTTTTTCATCACTATTGTTATTTGGGGAGAAACAAGTCTCTAACATGTACAAGGTTTAATCGAGATATGTCTGTGACAGTTTCTGAACATTTTCCCTAACCACTCCCGTGTTGTTTACGATGTTTACCTGTTAAGATTTGTGTCTAAAACATTTTGTATATAATTTAGGTTGTCTGATTAATAGAACATATTCCTGATGGTTTGTTTTCATGCCTTGTCTCTTTCACAATTCCATGTTAATTACTAGAGTAGTAACACAAGTGATTTATTAAAAAAAAAAAATTAGCATCGATCCGTATTATGTACAAATGCTTTGAATATATTGGAACAAATTTATTATGTATTTTAATGACACATGTATCTAATAGCCCAAATATATTAAGGCTCATCATCAACCTTAGGGGTTGTATTAGTTTGGTGAAGAGGGTTGATACTCACACCGCAACTTTTCATACTTTAACCACAATCTGGACATCACAGTGTTATCCGGTGTGCTATACAGCTTGTACAAAGTGGTGTAACTATCAATAAAATGGTGTGAGTATCAACACCCTTTGGTGAATGTCGGAATGGTAGAGACAACGAGAGAGTCGAGCATATGAGGCCTTACATAAAGTGAATTATTGTGTCGACATGATATACGTTGGGTGTGGGTCTACATGTGGCGAAAATATTTTTTGTGTGTATGCATTTGAAGGTGTCACTGTGATCTCATGAATCATGACCATCTATGTATCACTCTGTTCTTTAGGTTTTTATTTTTATGGGAGGAAGTAACATAAAAGAGATCCAGAAATGTAAAGAAGGGGAGGAGAGTGAAGAGTGTTGATATATAATTTTGTGTTTTTATGATTAAAAAGAAAGGAAAGAAAGTGAATGGAGGTCGTAACTTTTTATATTATTTGCTTTGTATATTAAGTTAAGTGATTTGATACTTTGATTCATAAACCATATAGTATACATAATAGAAACAATTGCATATAAATGGTTTAATCCATCGACATATGCAGGTCCAACCAAAGATTCCAAAAGAAAATAGTTGGAATTTAAAAACATACAAAATTTTAAAAAATACGAAAAAATACACGAAGCTGACTAATTGCGGTTCATTCCATATTTTATGCGGATTTCTTCTTTTTGCTTATTGATGGAAAAGGCATCGTCCTCCGACATATCCTTGGTGCTAACCGCGAGAAATTTCTTCTCTTCCAATTTCCTTATTGTCCGGTCTTTCTCCTTCGCCACATCGTACGCCGATTGGACAGCTTCTTGTTTGAGTAGAAGCTCATTTAGCATAGCATCCGTCGGGTTACTTCCCTTGATGCTCGACGTGGTTTTCAATTTGGGTTTTTTCAATGGACGTGGTTTGCCGGGGGGACGCGGTCTCCCATCACCGCCAAATAGTTCGGCACGTCTTGTGAGACCAACCGGATCAACGAGGTCAGTCGAATCCCACTTGACGTGTTTTTCAATATTTTCACACCCCATCTTGAAAAAACGTTTTTCTCGTTTTGACTCCTCATGATACGCTTACCTAACACGGATAGTAAGATTAACCCCATTTTCCTCATTTCTACTCAAACGTTTTAAATGTTTGTAGATAGCATTAAACTTTTAGCAATTAGCATTCAACAATGCCCACTTACCAGTCAACATATCCTTGGTACGTTTGTTTGGGTAAAGGATTTTTTCGGTAAATTTATTACTCCAAAAAACATTTAAGTACAAAGGATATGGGTGAAGTCCCATATCTCAACCCGTTGCATATTCTGTAAAGCTAAAATAACCAGACACTTCTTGTCCTTTAAAACAAGAAAATAAACCACTAATCACTAGATTACATTTGATACAAAACCAAACATAAACTAACTTCTAGAGTTCTTAGAAATTCTTATGTCATGGGAATCACAAAAGGCAATTTGAATCGCAGAAAGCTCTTCGTGGACTTCATCATCATCATCAACAACATAAGGATCATCATTATAGGGGTCATCTCCATAACTCTCCCTCCAACTTTCTAATGAAATCTTCTTCCCTCCACCCTTGTTTCCACTCTCTTCCTTAGAAGAACTAGCAACAACAGACATACAAGATGCTACAAAATTAGCCATATTGTTATCAACAGATTCAACCACATCTTCACTATCATGATCACCCGGATAATCAACCTTTTTTAAGAGGATTACCATCATTATTTAGAAGAGTAACTGTAATACCTGAATTTCTAAAATTCACAAAAAGACCAAAATACCCTTATGATCAAAAGCAAGGATAATTAAATAAACACAATACCAAATGAGCTATGTAAATTCAGAAAACTTATAAGAAATATCACATATGATCCAAATAAATCTTGAATGACTTTATAAGGTTAATTTTATAGTTTATGATTTTATAAAAATTCATTAGGTATTTTTATTTAAATAACCGAATATATTTAAGAGTTTTATAAAGAATTAAATTAATAAAAGCCCAATATAAATTTATATTATTAAGAGTCCATTTATTTTAAGTCCAATACATTATAAAGCCCACAAGAAAAATTATAAATCCTATTTAAACCTATGATTCGGTTCACATTTATCCCTAAATACCGATTATTCCCAATCCGACTTCAAAACACTTCATAATTCGATTTCCAGTTTCCAGAGCTTGAGACCAATTTTCTTGGACAAGTTTGAAGGTAAAGAAGGTGGGAAAAATAGTTTTCGAAGTCCTAAGTTGCTGTGGTGATCGTGGAGAGTTTTTGAGTGAATTAGGGTTTCGGCAAATAGAGATTTTTGGCTTCTTTTGTTCTAACGATTCAAGCTCATCAAGGGTATGTTTCTAATGTTGATTTCAGTCCTATAAGTCATATGGAACACATAAAAATTGGCCATGCATGTTTAAGATGTTGTATGGAATTATTTGGAATCTAAAACCCTAAAATCGTATATTAATAATGAATGGGCGTATAATATTTTTAGAGATCATGAATTGATTTTTCCAGAAGCTATTATATGATATAAGACCTGAATAAAATACATATTTATGTATTCAAAGCTTGTATGAATTGTTTTGAGTTTTAGGGTTCGGTTAAACATGGAAAAAGGAAGGTTTTAAAAAGGACGATTAGGGTTTTGCATAAACTAGGGTTTTCTTGTAATCATTAAAGGTAATTAATGAAGTAGTAATGATGAGCTAATGATTGGTTAAACTTAGGTTTAGGGTTTGTACTTAAATTATGTCTATTCGGTCCTAAATAAATGTTTTGGGTTGGTTTTGTAAATTATGAAACTTAAGGGTTATTTTTGGGAACATTAAAATAAAGGTACTAAACGTATAAAAATAAGTGTGGGGGTTAAACATGTAGTTTTGGATATTTAGAGGAATATTCGAACTGTATTTAACTTAAAGGGGTATGTTTTGTAAATTCTAAAACCTTTGGGCTAAAAGTGTAAAATCTGATAATATAAGGTTAGGTCATATAAATAAAGAGGTCAAGGGTGTAATTTGAAATTCTGAGCAATTATGGGTTCTACAAGTGTAAGTTGATTTTGTAGAGACACGCATGAGTTTAAGTTAATTTCGGTTTGTTATCATTTACGTTCTAGGTTAATTTGGGAAATCATTAAAAAAAGTAATATGTGAATTTAATGCGTATTTAGTAATATTTAAAGAGTATGGGAAACCCTAGAACCTAAATAGGAAGTTGATGAATTAATGAGGAATACCCTAAAAATGTTGAGAATTCGTCTGTCACAAAAATAAAAATATTCTGACAACTCTAAAAGTATTAATGCGATAAATCCGTTATAATATTAATGATGCTAATAAATATTAAATAAATCATAATCCGTGTAGATTCGTTGAAGGAGACGTGACGTTACATCTTCCTATTCCTACATTCGTTTCTTTTCTCTCGATTGCTTTAAGGTACGGATATTCTGTCTTACTTTAAGACACTTATGTTATCGTACATATATTCTGACCTTCTTAGTAAAGGTTCCTTATGATGTTCTTTCGTTAGTCTTTCCATTTTACTTATTAGGGTTTCCAATGCCATTGCTATGAATCCTTTCCTGATTGTGTGATTTGTTGTTTATTTGAACATATGTTTTATTGAACCATGCGTTATCTGATTTGAACTTTACGTTAGGAAGACTTGGATGTGCATAATTGTTGAGCCTTATTACATTTGAATATGAATCTTATGATATGAGCTATCTGATATGTTATCTGTGACTTTACGATGAATTATGATCTGTGTCATTTATGACAAATCTGTTTGACCTGAGTTAGTTTGACACCGAGCCAAATATTTCACTAGTCATGGGGTTCCATGTCCGTGTCGAGATGCACCTCGACATGACTCTAGGGCGAGAGAGTGATGTTCGCCACGTCCCTTTCATATCTCGCTTATGAGCTCGAATTATGGAATATGGCCGCTATCTGTCTGTGGAGCGTATGGATGCATCCTAGATCTGATCTGTTATCTGATATGATTTGTCTGGTGAATGATGTCGTGTGCAATACGCGTCTTCACAACTTCTGGGAGCTAGCTACTCCAAATTATTTTCTAAGATTATGTTTATATGGTTCTGATGTTTTGATATGATATGTTCTGGGCTCGAGGTAGTTAACTAAATCTGTATTTGTTATTTCTATGATAAGTTCTGATTATGATTTGGTATGTTCAATGCTTATGATTATGTGCAAGGTTTATTATATGCTCTTATATGTGTTTATGCTTTTGTATGTTTAGGTGACTACTGTCTGCTATGCTAAGATCTGATTAATATGTTTAAATATGATTCTCCTGCTGCCATCTGATTGTCTGTTAACTTTTTGTTATGTGAACTTTTGATCTGAGTAATGACTACGTTAGTGATAATCAATTGTTCTGAAAGTTTAGTAAGTATAATTGTTCCGTTAATCTGGTAAACTTTACTTATAACGTTAGGGTATTTATCTGCTTATTATTTGGTCCGCCATGATTGTTTGCTATTTCATTGCTACAATATTGCATTAAGTGTGTTAAGTAAAGGTTAATTAATTGGTTTGTATGAATGTCATGTTTATTTACTAGGAAGTGTTTCCGATAGTCATTAGATCTTCCGTTTGGCTTATACGTAATCTATTATTTTGGTATGCTATGTGTTTGGTTGTTCTGATATGTTTGTGTTTGTATCATTGATGTGCTATGTGATGTTTAAACTGTTATGTGGTTGTTTGGATTTCTGTATATTTGTGCTTCCGCAGAATCCTAAAAGATCCTTCGTTATTATTTCATTTTGATTTCGTCCTTGGTATATTTTGTTTTGTTTAGCTTTTGTTTCGTTATATCTGTTCACTGGCTTTGTAAGCTCACCAGACTTTTCTTTTCCGGCGGTATTAAGCATTCAAGATGAGCTTATGGGATAGTGATCCGGGTTGAGATTAGAGCCGAGAGCAAGACTTGACCTTTAGAGATCTTAGATTTATTTTGAAGTTTAGTTATTTATGTTTTCTCTTGAATATTTTTGTAAGGTTTTCGCTTTTGTTTAGTTATTAAAGTTCGATATGAAACCAGACAGATATCTTTACCCTTGTCGGGTTGGGGTGTTACAATTTATGGTGTCGAGCTCTAGGTTTTAGGACCCTTAGAGCTTAGGCTATGACCGTGAGAAGTGGGTAGACATTAGGTTTCCGCCTGCTCGAGATATCTTCGATTCCTTTTGATGGTCGTTCGATTTGACTTGATATCCTTTGCCTTCACTAAATTGGCCCTCTTTTGTTCGCATCAAATTTTGTTATTTTGTTTTCGCCGTCCGTTTGTCGATCGTTAGATGGAGACTACCCGTGGAGCCGAAGAAGATGGTGCCGACCGCTGTCGCGACGGTTCCTGTCTTTGGAGAGGTTCGTGAGCGGAAGCCACACTCGACCGCCGTCTTTGTTGGAGACATCGGGATGCGAGTTGGAGGAAGTTGGATGGACCTACCAAAGGCGCAAGAGACGGAGACAAGATTCAACGGTGGTGAGAAGATTCATCTACTTCATATGATTTGGCGCGACTTATGTCACTCGATTCGTTTGTCATGCGTTTCAAGACGATTTGATATTCTGATAAGTGATTCTGATCTGCATTGCTTTTCTCTGATTTGTTCGGAACTCGGTGTGAATTGTGAAGTTTTATCATTTAGCGTTCTGGTATAGCCCAGCTTTTCTTTCTAGATCGTTAGTAATAAGTCATGAGGAAGAATACGAGGTGGATTCGGATCTGGAGTCTACGGCTACTAGTAGGTTTAATCCGACACAAGAATAGGAATTTGCGCTTCTGATTAGTTGTCCTCCTTATGAGAATTTTCTGACGTTCGATTTTGAGCTGGGTTCTTTTGTTTTCATTTTGACGTTTGAATCTGGGATTATTAGGTTTTGTTTTGGAAGTTCATCTTAAGACGATTCTGCAAATTTTGTTTGGTTAATGGAAATAAAACAAAATTTTGAAAGTATAGTTCCTGTCTGTTGTTTCTTTCTGCTAGAGTCGTTAAGTCTCCGTTAGTCCTCATCAGTTTCGTCTGCTATTTATTTTTCTATATGATGTTGTGTTATTACCGCTTGAATATATGTATGACCATTATGATGGTATACTCATGTGGTTTTGGCCTGTTGTAGTAGGATTACTTGTTATCTGTATATTTTCTCTATATGGTGTGTTTTGCTATGATATTCGTTATGTGTTTCTGTCATGACCCGAGACCGAATATAGTGACAATAAGAACTTGTTATGTGATGCAAGTATTATGACGCCTGATCAACGTAATAATACCGAGATCATATAATCGAACTTATTGAAAGTATACAACGTCGGGAAATTCTCGTGATTGGTATGTGTATGGATATTCGCCTGGTATCCGTTATTTGGTACTTTTCATATTGGGTTGAGATTCTGTATCTGATTATGAGATTTTCGTCAGTATATGTTGCATATAAGTTTTGTACCATTGGGATCTGAAGTTGTTATTATCTGTGTTAACCTATAGATTGTTATACCTGCCTTAGATCTGTATGTTTCCACATACTCCTGCGATTAGTAAACCGTTAGGGTTCGTTCCATCTATGCATATGATAGTTTTCATCATGTGATACCTGTGTAAGTTAGAGCGTGTTTTTGAATTTTCTTTATCTCATCTTTTACTGCTAATACTTTAATAAGTATACGATTAGCATTCGTCATATATTCCATGAAGTTTCAGAATCCACATTTGTCGTCAGTATTATTCCGTCTTGTTCAATTTCGAGGACGAAATTTCTTTTTAGAGGGGAAGAAAATGTAATACCTGAATTTCTAAAATTCACAAAAAGACCAAAATACCCTTATGATCAAAAGCAAGGATAATTAAATAAACACAATACCAAATGAGCTATGTAAATTCAGAAAACTTATAAGAAATATCACATATGATCCAAATAAATCTTGAATGACTTTATAAAGTTAATTTTATAGTTTATGATTTTATAAAAATTCATTAGGTATTTTTATTTAAATAACCGAATATATTTAAGAGTTTTATAAAGAATTAAATTAATAAAAGCCCAATATAAATTTATATTATTAAGAGTCCATTTATTTTAAGTCCAATACATTATAAAGCCCACAAGAAAAATAATAAATCCTATTTAAACCTATGATTCGGTTCACATTTATCCCTAAATACCGATTATTCCCAAACCGACTTCAAAACCCTTCATAATTCGATTTCCAGTTTCCAGAGCTTGAGACCAATTTTCGTGGACAAGTTTGAAGGTAAAGAAGGTGGGAAAAATAGTGTTCGAAGTCCTAAGTTGCTGTGGTGATCGTGGAGAGTTTTTGAGTGAATTAGGGTTTCGGCAAATAGAGATTTTTGGCTTCTTTTGTTCTAACGATTCAAGCTCATAAAGGGTATGTTTCTAATGTTTATTTCAGTCCTATAAGTCATATGGAACACATAAAATTGGCCATGCATGTTTAAGATGTTGTATGGAATTATTTGGAATCTAAAACCCTAAAATCGTATATTAATAATGAATGGGCGTATAATATTTTTAGAGATCATGAATTGATTTTTCCAGAAGCTATTATATGATATAAGACCTGAATAAAATACATATTTATGGATTCGAAGCTTGTATGAATTGTTTTGAGTTTTAGGGTTCGGTTAAACATGGAAAAAGGAAGGTTTTAAAAAGGACTATTAGGGTTTTGCATAAACTAGGGTTTTCTTGTAATCATTAAAGGTAATTAATGAAGTAGTAATGATGAGCTAATGATTGGTTAAACTTAGGTTTAGGGTTTGTACTTAAATTATGTCTATTCGGTCCTAAATAAAAGTTTTGGGTTGGTTTTGTAAATTATGAAACTTAAGGGTTATTTTTGGGAACAGTAAAATAAAGGTACTAAACGTATAAAAATAAGTGTGGGGGTTAAACATGTAGTTTTGGATATTTAGAGGACTATTCGAATTGTATTTAACTTAAAGGGTATGTTTTGTAAATTCTAAAACCTTGAAGGAGACGTGACGTTACATCTTCCTATTCCTACACTTTTCTCCGACAAGGGTAAAGATATAACACAACCCGACAAGGGTTTCACATCAGAACTTTAACTAATGTATAATAGCGGAAGCCTTTACAAAAACTTACAAAAGATAATATAAATAACTTATATTCAAAATAAATCTAAGATCTCTATGGTCAAAGTCTTGCTCTCATCTCTACTCTCAACCCAGATCAGCTATCCCATAAGCTTATCTTGAATGCTTAATACCTGCCGCAGGAAAAGAAAAGTGCGGCTGAGCTTACAAAGCCCAGTGAACGGATATAACGAAACAAAAGCTAAAATAAAATAAATAACTGATAACAAAATCAAAAATAATGACGAAGGATCTTTTAGGATTCTGCGGAAGCACAAATATACAGAAATCCAAACAACCACATAACAGTTAAACCATTTACTTATAAACCAAACGAAGAGTCTAATGACTAACAAAACAGTTACCAACAATTAAACATGGCATTCAACAAATTAATTAACCTTCACTTAACACATTTAAAACATTAAAGCAACAATGAAATAGCAGGTCAAAACATGGCGCCTCACAAACAAATAGAAACATAGTAGACAAACTATAACTAAATAAGCAAAAGACATAGCATAGCAATTATCAAGTTAATGACACTGCATCATAAACTGAATCATTTCCCGGATCAAATATTAGCATAAGCGTAACTTAACATGGCAGTCACATAGGCGTAAAACACTAACGTATAAACAAAGTTCCCAAATTTAACTCGATCGACTATCTGATTAAGCTTATAGAATACTAATTATCATACTAACATAATCATCCCACAGTTCAACGAATTCACATAACGAGAAACTAACATAACATCGATGACAACATGCGAATCATATTTTATCATAGCAATCATATTTTAGCATAGCGACGATAGTCACATAAACATACAAAAGCATAAACACATATAATAGCATAATATAAACCGAGCACATAATCATAAGCATTTAAACATACCAATTCATAATCGAACTTATCATATAAATAACAAATCTGATTTAGTTAACTACCTCGAGCCCGAACATATCATATCCGATACATCATACATATATAGAGAAATAATCTCAAAAATAATTTGGAGTAGCTAGCTCCCGAAGTTGTGAAGACGCAGATTGCATACCGACATCATTCACCGACAAATCATATCGGATAACAAATCGGATCTAGGATGCATCCATACGCCCACGACAAATATTGGCCATAACATATACTTGAGCTCATAACAAATAACGGATAAGGGACGTGGCGAACATCACTCATCGCCCTAGAGTCATATCGAGGTGCATCAACGATACGGACATGGAACCCCATGACTAGTTATATTTGGCTCGGGTGTCAAACTAACTTAGGTCAAACAAATTGTCATAAATGACACGGATCATACATCATCATAAAGATTTCATATCACTTATCGATAACATCTTATCATAAGGTTCATATTCAAATATAGCAAAGTTCATCAATTACACATATCAAAGTCTTCTTAACATAAAGTTCACATCGATATGGCATAGTTCACTAGATCATAAGTTCGGATAAGTAACAAATCAAACCTTGATGTGGTTCATAGCAATGGCATAGGAAATCCTAATAAGCATAAGAGAATGACAAAGAAGGAAACATGAGGGACCTTTCTTGAAAAGGTCGAATATCCGTACCTTAAAGCAATGAGAGAAAAGAAACGAATGTAGGAATATGAAGAAGTAACGCGCGTCTCCCTCAACGAATCTACACGGATTATGATTTATTTAATACTTATTAGTATAACGGATTAATCTCATTAATACTTTTAGAGTTGTCGATCATTCCCATTTTTAGTGATGCACGAATTCCAACGCTTTAGGGTTTCAATTATTAATTAGCCAAACGTATGGGTTTAATATGATAAATATCTTCTTTAAGAGCGTATATGATCATTATTCTTATCATAGGGTTTACAAATATCAAAGACGGATTTTAAGACTCTCTTTCAAAGTAGTTTACATAATTTATAACTCACATGAAATAACGAAATTACCTAGCTTTTAACCCTAATCATTCCCATTTAGGTTCTAGGGTTTCCATACTTTTAACATTATTTATTACGCATTCAATTAACATGTTACTTCCTTTAATGATTTCCACATTGACCTAGAACGCATTTAAAACTCAAACGAAATTAACTCAACTCACGCATGTCCTTACGAATTTCATTTACACATGTTGACCCATAGTTACCCAACATTACATGTTGTACCTTTAACATCTTTAATTATACGATCTAACCTTCTATTTTCATATTTTACACTTTTTGCCCAAAGGTTTTAGAATTTACAAAACATACCCTTTTAAGTTAAATACAATTCGAATGGCCCTCTAACTATCCAAAATCACACGTTTAACCCCCACACTTATTTTATACGTTTAGTACATGTCTTTTACTGTTTTTCAAAAATATCCTTTAAGTTTCAATATTTACAAAACCAACCCAAACCTTTTATTTAGAGCCGAATAATGTACAATTCAAAAGCAAGCCCTAAACCTAAGTTACACCAATCATTAGCTCATCATTACCACTTCATTAATTACCTTCCATGATTATAAGGAAACCCTAGTTTATACAAAACCCTAATCGCCCCTTTTAAAAACCTTTCCTTTTTATGCTTTTCGAATCAAGAAAAACCCAAGACAATTCACATAAGCTTCGAATTCATGATTATGTATTTTATTCAGGTCTTATAACATGTAACAACTTCTGTAAAAATAGATTCATGATCTCTAAAAATATTATAAGCTCATTCGTTAATTATATACGCTTTTTAGGGTTTTAGGTTTCAAATAATTTCATACGACATATAAATCATGCATGGCTAATTTTTATGTGTTATATACGACTTATAGGACTGAATTCATCATTAGGAACATACCCTTGATAAGCTCGAATCGTTGGAACAAAAGAAGCACAAAACACCACTTTGTCGAAACCCTAATCCACTCGAAAACTCCCAACGATTACCACAGCAACTCTGGAACTCAAACACTATTTTTCCCACCTTCTAAACCTTGAATCTCGTCCAAGAAAAATGGTCCCAACCTCTGGAAACTGGAAGTCGACTTGTTGAGGGTTTTTAGGTCGGTTTTAGGGTTATCGGTGATTAGGGATTATTAAGGACCGAATATATGTATATATACTTGAGTTATTATTTTTCTTGTGGGCTTCATACTGCATTGGACTTAAATTAAATGGTCTCTTACTAATATAAATTATATTGGGCTTGTATTTAGTTTTATTTCTTTTATAAAGTTAATTAAATATATTTGGTAATTATGAAAATACAAAACTAATTTTTATAAAATCATAAACTATAAAAATTACCTTTACAAAGTGTTTAATATTTATTTAGGTCATGTGGAATATTTCTTAAAATTCTCTGAATTTACATAGCTTACTTGGTATTCTTTTGAAATAAATTTTTCATACTTTTAATTGTAGGGTTATTTTGGTCTTTTGTGAACTTTAGAAATTCCAGGTATTACAATTCTTCCCTCTAAAAGAAAATTTCGTCCTCGAAATTGGACAAGGCAGAACAGAACAGAGAACGAATCGGATTTCGGAATTTCTAGAAATATAACGGACGCTAATCTTATCTCGAAACAAATGAATTTCTTATCAGAATATTCAATCTCATACGTATTCGGAAATCAAATAAATAGTCAAATACTTATAATAGATAATTATATACTCATTAGAATAATGGCGGAGAACAGACGAGACGCAGAAAATCAAACGACAATTCCTAACTTATTCATATATCAAATGATGAGGACATCATATGTATAGACAGAAATAAATCCTATCGACCTCAAAAGTCGCAGAAATATGGGAAGACATATAAGGTTAAGATAGTCATAGCAATCTAAAGGGTCACGCACATCATAACAACTTCGGATTCTAAGCGTACCAAACTTATATGAAACAAATATCGACGAAAATCGCACAAATAGATACGGAATTCAAGCGAACATGAAAATCTCCAAATAACAGATACCAATCAAAGTCTCTACACACATCAATCACAGGCATTTCCCCGACGTCGTATACCTTCAATAAGTTCAGATTATGTGATCTCGGTATTATTACGTTGATCAGGCGTCATAATACTTGCATCACATAACAAGTTCTTATTGTCATTATATTCGGTCTCGGGTCATGACAAAACACATAACTAATATCAAAACAACACATACCACATACAGATAACCTACATAAAGCAAGTAACATATAATAACAAACCAGATACACATGAGTATACCACCATGAAGGCCATGCTTCATTCAAACGGGAATTAAACAACATCACCAAGAAAACGAATAGCAGACGAAACTTATGAGGACTAACGGAAACTTAACGAATCTATCAGAAAGAAAACAACGAACAGGAACTATATTATCAATTTTGTTTATTCCATTAATCAAACAAAATTCGCAGAATCGTCTCAAGATGATCTTCCAAAACAAAACCTAAAAATCCTAGATTCAAACGTCAGATGAAAACAAAAGCATCTAGCTCAAAATCAAACGTCAGAAAATTCTCATAAAGAGAGTAACAAATCGGAAACAAAATCCCTATTCTCGTGTCGGGTTGAACCTACTAGTAGCCGTAGACTCCGTTTCCGACTCCACCTCGTACTCTTCCTTGGGTTCCTCTTCTTCCTCCTCCTCCTCGCTTATCCATCCGTTCTTGTGTCCTTCATGCTGTGGTAGTAAGTGACTAGCAAAGCCACCTTTACGCTTCCTCTCTTCCTCCTCCTGCACATGATCCACAAAGGCATACAGATCGCGACTCTCAGCTCGTCCTACTTCTTCATCCTCAACGAACTTGGGACACCTCCCAGGATATCTAGTAGTGAAACCTTCGTTGTCAACAACCTTGGTTTCATATTCTTCCACCACCTCTCCGTCAATGGTCCTCAGGGTCAGCTTCTCCTCGATAGTGCATGGCCACATATAGGCCGGAACTTTTATCCTCTTATTCGTCCGCTTCACTTTACCATACCTCGTGCGCCCTTAGCAATGATAAAGGCCCACTTCGTCTTCTCCTTATGTTGCCTAGCCGGTCCTCGATTATTCCTATCAGATGAACTAGCGCGACGGGGAATAACCATCTAAAAGAAATTCCAACTATCAGCAAAACTTAAATATGATAGGGTACGCAAAGA
Organism: Chrysanthemum lavandulifolium; assembly: GCA_022545495.1. Lineage (NCBI taxonomy): Eukaryota > Viridiplantae > Streptophyta > Magnoliopsida > Asterales > Asteraceae > Chrysanthemum > Chrysanthemum lavandulifolium. Next base: position 265,890,887 of record CM040238.1, read on the forward strand.
AGTACGCAGAAAGGAAAATCCTAAATCTACCCACTTCTCACAGGTCATAGCCTAAGCTCTAAGGGTCCTAAAACCTAGAGCTCTGATACCATAAATTGTAACACCCCAACCCGACAAGGGTAAAGATATCACAATACGGTTTCACATCAGAACTTTAACTAATGTATAATAGCGGAAGCCTTTACAAAAACTTACAAAAGATAATATAAATAACTTATATTCAAAATAAATCTAAGATCTCTATGGTCAAAGTCTTGCTCTCATCTCTACTCTCAACCCAGATCAGCTATCCCATAAGCTTATCTTGAATGCTTAATACCTGCCGCAGGAAAAGAAAAGTGCGGCTGAGCTTACAAAGCCCAGTGAACGGATATAACGAAACAAAAGCTAAAATAAAATAAATAACTGATAACAAAATCAAAAATAATGACGAAGGATCTTTTAGGATTCTGCGGAAGCACAAATATACAGAAATCCAAACAACCACATAACAGTTAAACCATTTACTTATAAACCAAACGAAGAGTCTAATGACTAACAAAACAGTTACCAACAATTAAACATGGCATTCAACAAATTAATTAACCTTCACTTAACACATTTAAAACATTAAAGCAACAGCGGAAATAGCAGTCCAAAACATGGCAGTCTCACAAACAAATAGAAACATAGTAGACAAACTATAACTAAATAAGCAAAAGACATAGCATAGCAATTATCAAGTTAATGCACTGCATCATAAACTGAATCATTTCCCAGATCAAATATTAGCATAAGCAGAACTTAACATGGCAGGTCACATAGGCAGTAAAACACTAACGTATAAACAAAGTTCCCAAATTTAACTGATCAGACTATACAGATTAAGCTTATAGAATACTAATTATCATACTAACATAATCATCCCACAGTTCAACGAATTCACATAACGAGAAACTAACATAACATCAGATGACAACATGCGAATCATATTTTATCATAGCAATCATATTTTAGCATAGCAGACGATAGTCACATAAACATACAAAAGCATAAACACATATAATAGCATAATATAAACCGAGCACATAATCATAAGCATTTAAACATACCAATTCATAATCGAACTTATCATATAAATAACAAATCTGATTTAGTTAACTACCTCGAGCCCGAACATATCATATCCGATACATCATACATATATAGAGAAATAATCTCAAAAATAATTTGGAGTAGCTAGCTCGAAGTTGTGAAGACGCGTATTGCATACGACATCATTCACCGGACAAATCATATCGGATAACAAATCGGATCTAGGATGCATCCATACGCCCACGCACAAATATTGGCCATAACATATACTTGAGCTCATAACAAATAACGGATAAAGGACGTGGCGAACATCACTCTATCGCCCTAGAGTCATATCGAGGTGCATCATCGATACGGACATGGAACCCCATGACTAGTTATATTTGGCTCGGGTGTCAAACTAACTTAGGTCAAACAAATTGTCATAAATGACACGGATCATACATCATCATAAAGATTTCATATCACTTATCGATAACATCTTATCATAAGGTTCATATTCAAATATAGCAAAGTTCATCAATTACACATATCAAAGTCTTCTTAACATAAAGTTCACATCAGATATGGCATAGTTCACTAGATCATAAGTTCAGATAAGTAACAAATCAAACCTTCAGAACAGGGTTCATAGCAATGGCATAGGAAATCCTAATAAGCATAAGAGAATGACAAAGAAGGGAAACATGAGGGACCTTTAATGAAAAGGTCAGAATATCCGTACCTTAAGGAAATGAGAGAAAAGAAACGAATGTAGGAATATGAAGAAGTAACGTCGCGTCTCCCTCAACGAATCTACACGGATTATGATTTATTTAATACTTATTAGTATAACGGATTAATCTCATTAATACTTTTAGAGTTGTCAGATCATTCCCATTTTTTATGACGAATTACAACATTTTAGGGTTTCAATTATTAATTAGCCAAACGTATGGGTTTAATATGATAAATATCTTCTTTAAGAGCGTATATGATCATTATTCTTATCATAGGGTTTACAAATATCAAAGACGGATTTTAAGACTCTCTTTCAAAGTAGTTTACATAATTTATAACTCACATGAAATAACGAAATTACATACCTAGCTTTTAACCCTAATCATTCCCTATTTAGGTTCTAGGGTTTCCATACTTTTAACATTATTTATTACGCATTCAATTAACATGTTACTTCCTTTAATGATTTCCACATTGACCTAGAACGCATTTAAAACTCAAACGGAAATTAACTCAACTCACGCATGTCCTTACGAATTTCATTTACACATGTTGACCCATAGTTACCCAACATTACATGTTGTACCTTTAACATCTTTAATTATACGATCTAACCTTCTATTTTCATATTTTACATTTTTTTTTCCCAAAGGTTTTAGAATTTACAAAACATACCCTTTTAAGTTAAATACAATTCGAATGGCCCTTTAACTATCCAAAATTACACGTTTAACCCCCATACTTATTTTTATACGTTTAAGACAAGTATTTTACTGTTTACAAAAGTAACCCTTAATTTTCATAATTTACAAAACCAACCCACAACTTTTATATAAAGCCGAATAATGTACAATTCAAAAGCAAGCCCTAAACCTAAGTTACACCAATCATTAGCTCATCATTACCACTTCATTAATTACCTTCCATGATTATAAGGAAACCCTAGTTTATACAAAACCCTAATCGACCCTTTTAAAACCTTTCCTTTTTATGTTTTTCGAATCAAGAAAACCCAAGACAATTCACACAAGCTTCAAATTCATGATTATGTATTTTATTCAGGTCTTATAACATGTAACAACTTCTGAAAAATAGATTCATGATCTCTAAAATATTATAAGCTCATTCGTTAATTATATACGCTTTTTAGGGTTTTAGGTTTCCAATAATTTCATACGACATATAAATCATGCATGGCTAATTTTTATGTGTTATATACGACTTATAGGACTGAATTCATCATTAGGAACATACCCTTGATAAGCTCGAATCGTTGGAACAAAAGAAGCACAAAACACCACTTTGTCGAAACCCTAATCCACTCGAAAACTCCCAACGATTACCACAGCAACTCTGGAACTCAAACACTATTTTTCCCACCTTCTAAACCTTGAATCTCGTCCAAGAAAAATGGCCCCAACCTCTGGAAACTGGAAGTCGACTTGTTGAGGGTTTTAGGTCGGTTTAGGGTTATCGGTGATTAGGGATTATTAAGGACCGAATATATGTATATATACTTGAGTTATTATTTTTCTTGTGGGCTTCATACTGCATTGGACTTAAATTAAATGGTCTCTTACTAATATAAATTATATTGGGCTTGTATTTAGTTTTATTTCTTTTATAAAGTTAATTAAATATATTCGGTAATTATGAAAATACAAAACTAATTTTTATAAAATCATAAACTATAAAAATTACCTTTACAAAGTGTTTAATATTTATTTAGGTCATGTGGAATATTTCTTAAAATTTCTCTACTTGGAATTTACATAGCTTACTTGGTATTCTTTTGTAAATATGAATTTTCATACTTTTAATTGTATGGGTTATTTTGGTCTTTTGTGAAACTTTGGATGTGAAATTGAGCCTTATTACATTTGAATATGTATTACATCCGATAATGTTTAAATATGATTAGCTTCCGCCATCCGATTGTCTGTTAACTTTTGTTATGTGAACTTTTGATCCGAGTAATGACTACGTTAGTGATAATCAATTGTTCTGAAAGTTTAGTAAGTATAATTGTTCCGTTAATCTGGTAAACTTTACTTATACGTTAGGGTATTTATCTGTTTATTATTTGGTCTGCCATGATTGTTTGCTATTTCCGCTGCTACAATATTGCATTAAGTGTGTTAAGTGAAGGTTAATTAATTGGTTTGTATGAATGTCATGTTTATTTACTAGGAAGTGTTTCCGATAGTCATTAGATCTTCCGTTTGGCTTATACGTAATCTATTATTTTGGTATGCTATGTGTTTGGTTGTTCTGATATGTTTGTGTTTGTATCATTGATGTGCTATGTGATGTTTAAACCGTTATGTGGTTGTTTGGATTTTTGTATATTTGTGCTTCCGTAATCCTAAAGATCCTTCGTTATTATTTCATTTGATTTCGTCCTTGGTATATTTTGTTTTGTTTAGCTTTTGTTTCGTTATATGTGTTCACTGGCTTTGTAAGCTCACCGCACTTTTCTTTTCTGGCATGTGTATTAAGCATTCAAGATGAGCTTATGGGATAGTGATCCGGGTTGAGATTAGAGCTGAGAGCAAGACTTGACCTTTAGAGATCTTAGATTTATTTTGAAGTTTAGTTATTTATGTTTTTCTCTTGAATATTTTTGTAAGGTTTTCGTTTTTGTTTAGTTATTAAAGTTCTGATATGAAACCGTATTGTGATATCTTTACCCTTGTCGGGTTGGGGTGTTACAGTAACTTTCCCATCAATAATTAGCTCTTCAAGCTTCCTAATTTTCTCAACAATAGGAGTAATACTATTGCTACTAGTTTCAACATTCAAGAACGAAGAGCCACTAGCATTTGGCTCGTTTCTAGCCAAATTTGAATTCCCCCCGTTGGTACCCAACTCTCCATTATTTTCCTTTCAACCAAACTCCAAATCAGCCAAATATTTAGTCGAGTCAATAGTAACACAAGGAATACTAGCCGCATCAATATCAACCATATTAAGAGCATCAAACGATTCTATGTATCAATATTCGTCCAACTTGTATTGGCCACTTTAGTGATCTTCTTTTTGGTAGCATCCAGCTTCTTTGACACAGGCTGATATACCCGCTTTTTAGGTTTTGAAGGGCTAAATTTAGCCCCTTTTTCCCACCTCAATACCACGAATCGCCTTCCTCTGAGGCATTTAAGACCCATCATTCTTTTGTGTTTCTTTTTTAAGGTCAAAAAGCACATGTTTAGGGCATTGGGTCTCATCATGGCCCGACACCATACAAACACCACAACGAGGTGGTTTCCACTCATATTCCACACGTACAGTATGCAACACATCACCATCACCATCCCAACACGGAACACCAATAACCATCACCTCCTTGAGTTCCCAATCCGCCTTAATGTCAATCAAGGCACGAGCATAATCAAAACGACCCCAAGATTGCATAAACATAGTGCTCGTGTATGCATCAAGCATAATAAGAGTATAAAGTTTAGTAGCCATGGCACTCAAGCCGTCTTCAGTAAATGCAACAATAGGGACGTCATGAAGTTTCACCAAGACAGGGATATATGTCAAATCTTCCTTCACCAAATTGGCCCTCGGAGCCCACTTCTTCAAAATGATGGGCACGGGGTCTAATAAACCATGCACCATTCTCCAGCACACCATTCAAACCCTCCACATAATAAAACTTAAAGAAAAATAGTCCCTTCGAGTTCATCATGCCATGAACCAAACTAAATTTCTTCCATGCATTCTTTACGTAGTTTTCTACAAGAGGGAACGCATACCTTTTTCAAATAAAATATCTGAATAATCAATGTTCAAACTTTGAATTGGCCGCCAAAACTGAAGACAGTAGGATTTGCACCTTAGCCTATTCATTAATAGGTTTACCCTTATCAAGAGAACGAAAATTAACCTTTAGAGCAGTAGCATTAGAGCCAACCTTACTTGCAAATGAAACCGGGGCAGCAAGAACCGGCTCTTGTACCCTATTAGCAGCCTTAGGATCATTAAATAAACCATACTAGACAACTCAGGATTAAATTTCTTAATACCTTCCACAAAATCGAGCTTATCAACCAAGGAGTGGTGGTCATAAGAGCGTTTAATTAAGTGCACTTACATTAGGGTTGTGACCACTCTCGTTAGAACCAACAACACCATTCCGATTAACATGGATTTTAGAAGAAACCGGTCCCTCGTTCTTTCAAGGAGTAACCTCACCAAAAGAGGAGTGGTTATCACTTACGACCTGAATAGGAATCCCATCAGTACCAATCGTAACACCATCAATATTTTTCACCGTTTTTAGGCCAACATCATGCAGCAACGTCCTACCTTTATCCCTCTCTCTCGTTTCCCTCGTCATAAACTATTCCAAGTAATCGACCCTCATGCATCAACGTCCCACCTTTATCCCTCTCTCTCGTTACCTAAAAATCATGCTTGATTTATAACGAGAAACATGCAAAATACAATATAAATTGCTAGCTAAAATAGTGAAAAATCAACCAAGAAAAAAAGTTGCAATACCTGTTCATCATCAGAATCACTTAAGTCGTGATATATGTTATCAAAGCTCCAAAAACAACAAAACATATGGCTTTATATGTTCTAACTACAAACTGCACAAAAAAACATTTACGATCATTAAAACCTTAAAAGGTCGACTGCTTATTTTAATAGATTATGAACTGGCCGCATTAGGGTTTTCTTCATATGAGAGTTCTGACACGTATGAAAAACGACACACTATTAAACCCCTTCAATAATACAAATTTACGGAAAATGTTTTTGAATCATCGTAATATATATTCATTGATACATATCATGATCTATGATAATTAAGCAAACATATGCAATAATAATTAGAACCTTAGTAACTGAATAAATCAGTAACACATACAATAAGAATCAGAACCTAAATCAGTTGGTGCAAACAAAATAAACATACATATAAAATACGGGAACGAAGAGGAAAGAGGCTGAGAAGAAGAAGCACGTTACAGTTTAGGATTTCTATAGAGAGGGTGTTTTTATTAGGGTTTTTTTAGAGTCTGGGAAGAAGGAGAAGAAGGCGGGGTGTAGATATATTTTGATGAGGTCTGTTTCTAATGGGTTGGGTTTTGTTTCTGATTTTGCAATATGGTCCCTCCGCATTTTTTTTTAAAAAAAATCACAATTTTGACACATGTGTTTTTCACTATAATACTTAAAAAACGAAAATCCACTCAATATTGACCCTATTTTTTAGAGGTCAATTTTTTAATTGGCCAATGAGAAGGTTTAGATTCAAAAGTAAGCCCTCTTATTGGTTAATTGAATCCCTCAGTTTGCAAAAAATGAGTTATCTTATTATATAAAAGATGCGTTGTTCATTTGTACGTGTAAATATAGATACGGTCAAGACTACATAATTGTGCTCCTTTTTCTTAACATATTGACACAAAAATTAGATTAATTAATATGATGTAAAAATTCAAAAATTCAAAATATATTCAAGTTTCAAATTGTGTATCCAAAATTTGAGGATAAAATAAATTTAGCACAACAAGATTACGGAATACAGTACTTTTACAGATATATTATTGGTTAATATATATATTTTTTTAATTTTAAATTTCTTATTAATCAAAAAAGTTATTAACACAAGAACGTTACGGTGTGGTCAACTGAGGTTACGGCAAAAGTTTAATATAGATCTCAAATTTATCATAAATCATATAAACCAATTATAGCCATTCATTTTTCTAATCAAAACAAAAAAAAATAAACTTTCACCCTTTTTTAAAAATTAAATATCTTCCAAACCGTTAATCGTTACTCGAAAAAAATCATACCATCGCGACGAGAATTAAATTATCTTTCTATAGATTATGCACTTCTATATATTTTTAACGATTTTTTTTAAATTTCGGCCTACAAAAATTATATGTAATTTGCGAAAATCACACGTGATTCGATTTTTACAAATCACATATGATTTTTGCAAATCATATGTGATTTGTAAAAATCATATATGATTTGATTTTTACAAATCACATGTGATTTTTCGGGTCGGAATTTTTAAAAAAAAAAAGTTTGTCGAAAATATAAAGAAGTGCATATTTATAGAAAGATAATTTAATTCTCGTCACGATTGGTGTAATTTTTGTAGTTTGAATATTTATCGTTTGCAAGATATGTTATTTTTATAAAAAGTTAAAAAGAGATTTTTTTTTTATTAATCTATACTATATAAAATGGAAAAATGGTCAAAGTGGAAAAAGTGAAAAATGTTTAAAGTTGAATGTTGAAAACATGGTCAATGGAGAGAGAAATAAATAATATAATTAATACTCTTATTAAAACACTCCATTACTTAAAAGTACAATAATTTATTCACATCGTACACCCAATTAAAAGCACATATACCAAATTAAAAACAATCAATTGAAACCGATACCGGGTTGACCCGTTGAAACCGATACCGGGTTGACCTGGGACGCTTCAAACCCGGCGGGCTGACCCGATTTAATTTGACATTTTTTTGACCCAACCTATCGGTTTGACTCGGTTTAAATCGACCGTTTTTTTATCGGAACGGTTCAACCAGTTGAACCACCCGGGTGAAATCGGGTTTCAAATTTGACAAAATTATATGAGAAATGATGAAGTAGTTGTGGAACCCGTGACAATTTTTTTTAAATGAGAGACCAAGTAATTGTAGTTTTTGGTTTATTTTGCTTTGACACATGTAATTTATTTTAAAAAATGTTGCTCTTGCACCATTTAACGGACTAGCATATATGAATCGTCGTTTAAAAGTTAATATATATATTGTATAGCCCTTTGTCCAGTGTATCAATAATGTTATGTAAGTTTATTAAAATCACAAAAAATAAATAGTATTGTTATCTTTAGCGATAATTATTTGTACCTCAAACAAATAGCTTTGAACAATGCATAAATATCTATACAAATTGATAGTACAAAATAATCTTATATGGTGATATCCAATTTGCAAAGTTATAATTTTAAAAGCCACACACCAAATGATAAACGCTACACATGTAAAAAAAATAGTTATCACTGCCTAAATTACTGACAAAACAAGAAAAAGCGGTCACACATGTTGGCTATACCTCTAAACTACAATATAATATTGCCAACTACATAATACCGTTGCTTTTTGTAATGTTTGAATCTATTATTACTAAAAATCTTAATAACTTAAAACAATCCTATTATAAAAAATACTCACACACTTAGATCGACTCCACATAATTTTTTTAAATACTTTTTTTTATGCTGCTATGCAACCACGCATCAGAATTGTAGTTATTCGAAAGTGATTCTCTAATGCTACAAATACAGTTTGTTGAAAGAAACTTATGGGTCATCGGAACTTTGCAGAAAACTAGACATCGCTGCCGCTAGGCGCGGGTACTCGTCTAGTTTTGATAAAGAAAAAATAGATGACTAAAATTGATTTATTTGATATATGGTAAATATGAGATCTATATTGATCTCAACTCCTGAAGGTACCCTTGTTAAGTGAAGCTGCTTGATACAATATTATTCAAGACAAGAACTTGAAAAAAAAATATTAATCACCATCATAAAAATAGTTATTTAAATATGACTCCTTAACGCTACAAATATAATTTTTCAAATGAAAATTATCAACCACCATAATTTTGTTAACAAACGAGATAACGCTGCCACTAGACTATTGCATCTAACTACACACAATTGGATCTACCTTGTTTCAAGATTTATTTAGTTCGATCAATCATCCCTATAATTATGAATAAAATAAATAAATGCACACAAAAATATCGTGACCCTCTAAATTAGTAGATGCATCAACTCCACACAAGAATTCAAGACAAAGCAAACCGTAACAAACATCATCGCAACCAGAAATTTTTAAACACTTTAAACCGTTGCCGCTAGACGCAGATACTCCGCTATAATACAAACTAAGCAAAGCTTTACCAATTTTTTGACATTGCTTATAATTTAATCAAACAAACTAATCGGTAAAGCTATGGTCAAAAAACGTATAAGTGAAACAAATTATTGGCCAAAAAATTAAATTACATGGTACCCATTGCCAAATTGCACAGATACCCTGCTATTGTGGTAACGAGAATGATGCACCCGCGCGTTGCAGCGGGTTCTTTGCTTTTATTTTTATGTTATATGTGTGGTGTTTAAATTGTGTGCGAAATTTTTTATGTAATTTTTTTTTAATATATATGTATACATATTTAATGAATTCGCAAGATCCTTAATTACATATTAACGAATAAAGTTCACGATTGAATTTGAAAACCTTTTTTCAAATGCCAAAACGGAAATAGGATTGGTTTTGCAAAATGTGACACACTTCGGGGGTACTTTTAGCCATTTTTTAATTAGGACTACTTTTGCAAAGCATTGTTGACTTTAGGATTGGTTTTGCAAAATCATCAAACTTCGGGTACTTTTAGCCATTTTCGAATTAAAGACCACTTTTGCAAAGCATGTTTGACCGAGGGTAGTTTTGCCGCTTTTCCAAACGTATTTAAACGAAGGGCTCCTTTTGCAAAGCATTGTTGATGGAGGGTACTTTTGCCACTTTTCCAAACGACCGAAACGACGTCGTTTCAAAATTGTCGTTTTACGTTTTAGCTTGGGGACGAAATTGTCGTTTTGGCTGGTTTTTTCAAACGCCGAAACGGCGTCGTTTCGCTCTTGGATTAGTAAATATAATAATAAGAGGATAAGTATAAAGATGTTTAGTTAGATATAAGCTGTCTTATTTTTGTTATTTTTTTGCTAAGAGCACCGATGTGGGCTCTTCGTGGCTCTTCGTCGTCCAACATGGAGGTGAGGTGGCACCTTGTCGTGGCTCTTCACCACACCGCCCCCCTCTTCGTAGTTTTGTCATCACAACTCTCTTCGTGGGCACGACGAGGGTATATTTTACCTTTTACAGGTCCTTTTTTTTTTTGATTTTTTAAATATGTAATGTTTTATTTAATGGTGAGCCACAAATGAAGAGGTTGAGGTTTGTTATGAGTGGTGAGGGTTTGTTGTGTTTAGTTGTGGAGGTTTGTTATGTTTAGTTGGCGCTGATATGACGGTAATGAAAAGGTAACCTTTCTTCACCGCACGTGGTGCTTTAAGATGATAACACTAGATAACTGCTGCTTTTCTTCACGTGGCAATACAAGTCGAGGAACCACTAAGTAGTGACGTCATATTAATAATGAATCATGATGCCATGAATGATGACATATGGATAGTGACGTCATATTAATAGTTTTCATAACACCACCTATCTTTCTTGAAAGATAACTAACATGACCAATTCAACGGAAACTATTTACAATAACTTTTTGGTTTTAGACTAAAGTTTGTCTTAATTTTCTAGTGTAATTCATAGCTCAAGTTAATTAAATAATTCTTCAGTATGTGTTTTTCATTTGTATGTGTGAATATAAGTACGGTTAAGACTACAATACAATTAGATAATTAAATGTCGAGAATCATCTACAAACGTTTGGGCAATTATATTGTCTAGTAGTTAGGCAGACTTGCATACGTGTATATGTAAAATAAATGGAAAACAAATTAAATATATATTAATTATCACCGTCGGGAGCAGTACAATAACCATAAACTATAAGATAATGGTGAGTCATGATATAAACGCATTGACTTAGAAATAAAATTAAACAAATAGTACTAGCTAGTAAATTATACTGAACGAGCTTGTTGTATCTACCATTTCATTACGTTCACACATTAAACGCAATGCCACACAGCTTAAGGAAAAATAATAATAATAATAACAATAAAAATAAATAAATAATTAAATAAATCTAATTTTATAAAAAATGACAAAAAAAGATTTTGGATGCTTATATATAAGGACTTGTTAGCTCTAGTAAACGTAGAGCCAAGCACCAAGGAGTGAGTGTCAAGTGCTTTCAACCTAAACTAGACTTGATAACACCTGCATCGTTTTTTATTGCTTATTAGTGAAACCATCGCAATATAGTAAGGAAGATGAGGCAAATTTGCTGCTCCGTTATTTCTGCAGTCGTCATTCAATTACTCTTTGCGTTCTTCATGCTTGAGTTTGGAGTTGGTCAGTACCATGAAGTTTTTCATAATATATAGTTATCTTTGTTTTTCACTTCAAGCTGTCTTTTTAAACAGAAAATCGCCACCTATCTCTATTATGTCTCTGACGAGACTTGAACCCATCCTCTTGGTTGATGGGTTCAAACCGTTAATTAATTATGTGAATATGCATGTGCAGTTGGGGCAACACTTGGAGCAATAGCTGGAGTAGTGATAGGATGGAGTCAAAAGACAAGGTTCATGCAAAATGCAATGATAGGAGCAGTATCAGGGACAGCTTTGTCTTATAAGCTCACTAAAGCTACCTTTGTTCATTTGAATTCTGATGATGACGATGAATTTAGCCTCGCCGTTAATCTGGTGAGTAAATATGTTGAAACTTGATTCAGTATATATAACCATAGCAACAATAAATCCTTTTCTAACTAGTGGATTTATCGATTTTATAGGTTAAGATTATATATGGACATCTGGAGATAATACTTAGTAGTGATGAATACAATATCATGGGATTCAATAAGGTAATTGTTGTTAAATTATATTATAGTTTCATGTTTTGATATGTGTGATAATTGAGTGTTTTAATTTTCTTTTTGATGCATCAATGGTTTTACTGATCTGTACAAAAATTAGCCCCTAGCGAGACCCTAAAGGGATACAACCGGAAATAAGAACCAACACAAAGAAAAAGTTCTTATCATATGTGTGCATCATAACTAATAATTGTGTGTTAACGTCCGAACACCATATGCCATTTAAGATCACATATAGGTTAAGTCGTAAAGGTCTTTTTTTTTTTTTTTTTGGTTGTATCTACGGAGAACCTTTTTTTTGATTGTTCAGAATTTCGGGTGTACACATTTATGAGCTCAAATTTGCACAAACTAGGTTTTATGTGGTCATTCTACAATAGTTACACGGGGAAGTCTGATTCCTGTCATTGTATCACACACACGTTAACTTGATGTCTAACTAGCTATTACTTGACCGCTCGGAAAACATGTTAGCTAATGTCACAGACATAAGGGTTATTGTCATCAAAGAGACACTTACTTTTATTAATGATCCCTTTTGATGATTATCATTTTACTTTCAATTTTGATTATTATACTTACCGCTTCAAATCGGTAATTCTTGTCCTGTTATATCAAGCGTATGTGTATTTCATGACAATAACCCAAATAGATACTATGTGCCCAAGATTTAGCAAGGGTGTGCTATCTTGAAGTTTCATTTCCTCATTTGTGGGATGTTCATGGCTTCATCTGTTATTTTGAGCTTGTCGCGTACCTTATGCTAATGTATCACGTTTGTGCTATTTGATCTGCAGGCTCCTTTTGGCAAAGGTTATTCATTGGAATGGACGGAATCCTATTGGTCCTGGAAACATTGTGACTACTGAGAATGCTTAGATTTTTAAAGTTTGATACAACTCGTATAGTTGAATGGTGATGATGAAGATCCTTCCTACGCATGTGTTTGTCATTTCATGTAGACTTGTTTTATGTCTTTTAAGTTTTGATTTCTCAGTAATTATAGCAGTCTGTCTTAATCTTTGTGACATTAGCCTGGCCATGCATAGTTTCTTACTCCTGTTCCGTAATCGTTGTCAAAAAAAGTAGAAAAAATACTGAAAAACCTATGAAGGTGGGATAAAGCCTTATGGTGAAAATTGAATGTAAAGTATCATGTTTTTTGTCGAAGTTTTGTTATTTGTAAGATTGAATATGCTAAATCCCTAGCATCACCATGATATGTAATTGCAACATTATAACAACTCAATTTCCAAATGACCATAACCAATTTTTTTAGAGCAAATCGATCATCACCAATTAGCCATATAATCATTAATGTTTATAATCATACAGCAAAGAGTGTCGTGGCATCTCATGACACCCTGTTTGATGTCACGGCTCATGTCACATCAACCTCAAGTCAGTGTGAAAAATTGTGTAAATGCACGGTAAGATTATACCGGAATCTTATAGTACGGATGAGGCCATATATTGTCAATCACAGATGAAGAGACTTCAATAAACTCTCACGAGGTGACTGAAAAATGATTGTTTTCGGTATTGCAATACTTAAAGGAGGTGATTTACGCGCAGTTTTTCATCCCATAGACAATCAAAAGTATACATATTGACTCTTTTGCCTTTACCCTAGTTAATACAGTGCATATGTTTCGCTTTTATATGGTAATCGAAGAGTTGTAGATCAAGCATGCTTTGCGTGTTGATTGTTGTATATTTACATACCAACGCATCATAACTAGCTAATCTTGCTTCCTTTCTAAGGTTTTATTTATGCATTTTTTAAATCATACTATATACAGTATATCTTTGGCTCATTACAAATATAGTACGAGTAATAGTTTTGTCAACCTGTTTAAAAATAAATTTTAATTTATAACATTAAATAAAAACATAAGCGAACAGCTACTTATGCAATAAAAATAAGTCAATATACCGATTATAATTTCTAATAGTTTACAAGTTATTGATCTAGCTAGCTGGTACGCCTTTAATAAAAATGTTTCTTGGAGTATGATGTCTAGGTTTGTTTATTTTTAAAATCTTATAGTTATTGATCAAACAAACACACTAGACGAGTAGACGGGTATCCGTGTATAGCAACATGATTTTATAGCAGTTGAGTTGTTTTACTTAAGTGTTTTGTTTAACGTTTATGCATATAACATAAAACAATTAAAATGTAACTGAAAAAAGATTGTAACATATGGTAATTTAACTCAAAGAATAATCTTTAAGATGTATTAAAGAACAAATTTAAAATTGTATCAAAGAATGTATAAATATTTAGTAAAGCTGAAAATGAAATATAACACCATTTAGTTAAAACATTCATTTTTTTCCTACAATATTGTTTTTTCTAGTTTGTTTCTACAAATGATGTGTCATATATATAGTTAAAATTATAAGTATAAATAATTTATACTAAATGGTTAAATTTTAAAGGGCTAATAAACTATTAAAGCAACATACTTGTCAGTTCGACGTAACGAACAAAAAAAATAGCTCTTTTAGACATTAAACTAGAAATTTTTGTCTTCAACTGAGTAAAATAAATTTTTGATGACAATTTTACCCTTAAATTTATAAAAATTGCATCATTTGTCCAACTATATAAATAACCCAATTAATATTTTTAACTCATTTTAACATACATAACTAACCCTACATCCCCCTCCTCTCTTCCACCGGCGCCGCCACCCTCTATACTCCTCCACTGTGGTTTGCGTTAGGGAGCTCGGGGTTCTTAGTGTTGTATTGCGGAATTAGTGTAGTCAGATTGATAGATGATAAGGTTTTTGAATGATTAACATCGCCAGGAAGGTTTTTTAATGATTAAATGTTGATCAGTTTTAGCTTATCAATTCGTTAACTGTTTGTTTTTCATGGTGTTTAGTGTGTGTGTTTGCTAATTGTTGGTATATTGGTTAATTGGTTGCTATATGATGCTGTGTGACGAGTAGAAATGAGTTGTTTGGTTATCTAGGGTTTAGGTTTGATTCAATTTGGGGACTAGGTTATTAGGTTTGAATATTTTAGTTGATCGGCTGAAATGCGTTATTTTCGGTATTGGCGACAAGTTTTTGGAGCGTTTAGTGTTTAGGATATACTGCCGAAGAATTTTCGGTATTGGCGAAGAATTAGGTTATTTATGTTTTGGTAGTTTAGTTGATCGGCTGAATTGCTTTATTTTCGGTATTGGCGAAGAGTTTTTTGGGAGCGTTTAGTGTTTAGGATATAACACGTGGCGTTTAGCTTTAGGATGTTGTTTAGACGCTCTTGTTCAAACGCTGATAAAAGAAGTGTTTAGTGTTTAGCTTTACGTCAGTTTACATTTTGTAGTTGTAGATAGAACTATGTTACCAAACGTTTTTTATTGTTTTTCTGAACATAGCCTAATAGTATAGGAGTGTGTTGCTTAATATTGATTTTTTTGTATTTGGTATATCAACACTTTTGACCCGTTTGACCATTTTTCTATAGCTTTTCTTTCAGTTTTAACCTTTATAGATCAAAGCATGTCTCAATTGTGTCAGTTTTAAATTCAATTTGCCAATTTTGGAAGCACTTCTTTTTATTCACAATTTGTTGATTCAGGTTGCTGATAGTCTGATACTTCTGGAAAAGCACTCCTTGACGATGAAGGTGCTAGTATTGAAGCACAAGGACCTTCAATCATTGAGGTACTTGGCAGGGATAAGCGTAATGAAGTGATTGCCGCGCACTACATGGTACGGATTGATAGCAGCCTCTCAATTCGCCAGGTATGTTGATTTTAATTCAATTGGTTGAAGTGGAAAAAATATAGGGCGAGCAAGTTGGTTAACTAGTTAAAACTGGATGGGTTGAGTTGACTCTTACTTTCTTTCAAAGTGTTTAAACTCTTAGAGCCAATATCTGTTTCAATTATGATGGCAAAGATGTATCTGTTAGTGCAAATATTACGATATTTAATCTATACAGTCTCGTTTGTTTTGATTGATGACAAACATGTAACTTGTAATACATAACGTAAAATGTACAAGTTACTTGTAATTACATTTGTCTCAACATACATTCAACACCTCTCGATGTCTCAAGTCCTCGATGTTACAACACGTGTTCGTACATGTTTGTTATGTGGCATTATGATCAAACCCATTAACAAATCATATAGAATGTTTAAAATACGTTTAGAGTCACTAAGTATTTTAATAGGTTAACCATTCTATTTAGAACCTCATTTTACATTTTGCATTTACAAGTATTTCAAAAGGTAACTAGACATTTTATTAACTAGTTACATAATACATTTTACAAGTTTACTTTGATAAACATTTTAATCTAAAAACGGAAATACTTGTTACATCATGGCATGCATCATCTTTGAAATCCTTGGAAGATCTCTTGAATATATTGGTTAGATTGACACTCAATATATCAAATGTGATCTTGGTAAGATATGGTAAAATCTTGAAAAGATTTGAAAAAGATTTTTTATATTTCTTGTCAGGCACCCACGGCACCAAAATGCATAAAGGGCGGAATCCTTTATTTGGTACCGTGGTCCGTGGACGCTCCTGTCCCCTTTTGCCTATAAATAGAAGCCCATTGTTTTCCCATTTCTTCACCACTTAACAACACACTTTCTCTCTACCCTTCTTGCATCATTTAGATCTGTAGATAACAATGTAGAAACATACATTAATCTCCATCACCATCACATGATCATAATGCTTCTAACATTCATCTTTGTTGTAAGCATACTCTACATCTTGATCAACCAAAGAAAGCTTGGAGATCTAGCCATCTCCACTCATCACAAGCTGAAGATCTATCACAACAAGTTTAGGGAACTTGTGATCTTCATCATGAAGTCTTCCTATCAATGGAAGATCATTTAGAAGTAGTTATTCATATCCATTAGACATTTGTGTCATGGATCATTAGTGTAGAACATCATTGCATCATCATAACACTTTCACCAAACTAGGTTAGATGGTTTATGTGTTTGCGCCATAAAACACAAGGTTTGTTATGTTGGGCCATAAAACATAGTGGGAGTGGTTGTACCCTTGTAAAAGAACTCGACATCTAGCTTAGTGTCGGAAATATTGTATAGGCGACGTTAGGTTGGTTCTACCGAACTAGAACCCGTATTTAGCTTTGTACGGAAAAAGTGTAGCGACGATTGTAAGGTTTTCTCCGCCGAGAAGGGAGCTTGTTGATTTAGTGAAGTAACTCTCGAGTTGGGTACTCGGGGAGTGGAGTAGGGCGGAAAGGAGATCCGTGACCGAACCACTATAAATCATCATGTTCGGTTTGCACTTTTCTTTCTTTATCTCTTTACTTTTATAGTTGCACTATACTATTGCTTGTGATGTGGTTTGATGTTAATGCTTGTGTGATAACATGGTTTATTATGCTTTACATTAGTCACAAACATTAATTGGAACTTTCATATTATAACAAGCGTCATAATCAATTTGATACTAAAGATCTAAAGTTTTTTAAGCGATAGCGTATTCACCCCCCTCTAGGTTTCCACAATTGGTATCAGAGCCACGTGGCTCTCATTTTCAAAACAAATGGTTTTAAAATAGAGTACGATCCATGTATCAAATTACCATTGAGCGAAAATAATATGAAAAATGCTTTGCTTGTTATACTTAGAAATTTTGTTGTTAAATGTAACTTTGTATACAAACTTGAAGGTTTTCTTGAAAAATAAAATAAAAGTTTGTTGAAAGAACTAGTAAGTATTGTATTGTGTGCTCATAGAAAATTTACGAAGAAATATGATTTTAAAGGAGTGTTTGGGATAACTATAAATCTAGTTGAAAAATCACCTCCGTAATTGTTTAAGATAAGTTACATAAGTAGATATAGTGTTAAATATGTGTATTATATGTTTACTATGAAATCTAGTAAGTCACACACGTTTTTCTATGTCAAATAATAGTTTTGGTGAATCGTCTCGGAGGACCACGACACCAAATCTTATAAAGGCGGATCCCTTTATTTGGTTCCGTGGAATCCGTCTCGATAAGATGTTTTGGGCAACTTAAAAAATCATAACTAATTAACCGTAAGTCCGTTCGAGTCGAGCCACCTATCATTTTAAAGGGAATTGAGTCTACTTTCACTTAAAAATACTTTCATGGCTTGAGTCTAATTTTAAATAAGTAAAATAGACCAAATACTACAGTATGTCTAAAATATTAAGTTTCGCTTTGACATAAAAACTCAAATTTTTGAATCAAACAATTTAAGTTGGTATTCTTAGAACTTTGATACAACTTCTTTTGAAACTAATTAATTTGGTAATATGTTTAAAGGAAACTAATCAAGCTTGGTATACATCGTCATATTTAAACGCTAAATGACAAAAAATGTTTTTTCATTTTATGCTATGCTAAATGACTACTTGTTTATGTTGTTTGCATATAAGTGTCAATCTTGCCATGTTTTTTATTCACTTGTTTGGCAACTTCTTGTTTATGCACAATAGGTCTTTGCTAGATTTTGTGCAATAAGTTAGAAAATGATTTTACCATCACTTGTAGAATTAGATAACTTTCTTTGCATAGGTTATACTAAAATCTCGCATAACTTATGAAATGTCATAACTCAATTATCAATGAGTACTAACTAAAATTAGTCAAGTACTTTGAAAATTGGAGTTTTTAAGAGAGTGTTTGGTACAAGGACAAAAACAATGTTGTATGATGTTATTTATGTGTTCTTGCTTCATAGGATGATAAACTAACTAAAAACATTGATGTATGCTAATCGGTTCATGCAGGGGGATAGCACACGGGTGTTATCAAATTTTACCCATTTTCACTTATATGTGAAAATCGTTAGCTCTTGTTCAAAATCAATGCTCCACTATGTTTGTGTATGAGTTATTGATCGTTCTAACTAGAAATAGTTAATGCCATATGTTTTGAGAAAAATTTCGTGTTTCGAAATGTCCCCGATAGTTAAAATATGGGTGCAGAAGATTTCGCCACCACGGACCAGACGGCACCAATTATTTGGTTCCGCCGTTATAGCTTTTGGTACCGCCATACCAGCATAAGCGGACCGACGACACCATTATTTTGGTTCCACTGTGTGAAAAATTGGTACCGTGGAACCTACTGTGTAAGTTATTGAATTTTACTAAATCCTGCGATCTAATTTACCAAATTTCATTTCTAGGATAGTTGTTAATGCTTATCTTTCATATCTTATTCATCACACTGTCAGTAGATTAACTTAGGATGTTTGACATGATTTTAGACAGTTCCATCTCATTAAACTACCATCTTTGTATGGATTAACATCAAATCCGTAAATTATTTGTTCCATAAATCGACACATTCAGGATGGTCATTTTCACATCTTCACTGTTACTTTTCCTCAAGCTTACCATTTCTTAAAAGCAAAGTCAAAATGACTAAATCCTCAACCTCGAATAAGTCACTTAAGAAAACAACTAGGATTAGCATTCGATCTTGTTGCTTCATTAACTTGAACTCCTCATCCACAGCATCGTTACCTCTCAACATCTCATCACCCATTCAAGATGTGAACTTTCTAAACTTGAGTACTCAACCCACCACCAAAATCACCCATCATTATGACTACTTCAAAACCATCCAAAACACCTTCACTACCAAAGTCTCCAAAACTTGTACTTTGTGCAACACCACCAACATCTCCTCACCCGTTTGCGGATGACTTAGATGACTTAAGAGACTAACTAAACTGGACTCATTATTTGCAAAGATATCATACACAAGTCTCATTATATGACTATAGATATTGTTTTGTATCTACATGTATTACCTCACTTGGTTAACATGAAAATAATGTGTCATCCTTCAAGACGATAAGTATTTACATAGAGTCATAACTCACACATATGTTAAAGACATACTATCAAGTCTTGTTATCCTTGAGTCCACTCTAAGCTTTATAATCTCAACAAACTAGGATTGACAACTTAAGTATTTCATCCGAAATATTCAAGTAAATGCAACTTACGATTGTAGTCATTAAAAGTCATATCCGAAAAATCAACACCCAAGTATGTTAACAAATACATGTTGAAACACTTATCCAAAGCAAACAACCCACTGTGCCCTCTTTGACACCTACTATCCCTCTTTCATCTTTTGGCACCGTTAAGCGTATTGCTCATGAACTCCCAAGAGCATCCTTTAAATCAAACATGCCTTTTCAAGGTGAACCTATACCTCAGCCCCTAAGCTTCATAGACATAACCAAAACCTCAAGCACTTCACCCACTAGTTGTAGCAACCAATGAATCATAAGAATTAGTATCCGTACTTTTTGTGTTCAACATCTATTGACAAATAATCAACCTAAGTACTCCTATAGCACAACAAACCCCTACATCACCACATCCTTATTTAGACACACTAGAAGACCTACCATCTAGATAAACCAATCCACCATCCTTACCATCATTTGAATTCGTTGAGTGTATTGCTCAAAATTCCCTTGTGTCCAACACTTGTACGGAATCAAATGCACGTTTGAACTAACTCAAACATCCTTTCCCACATATAAGGACTTAGATAATTCATTATGGCTAGAACCTCAACTATCAAATAAGCATGGTGCTCTTGGTAATTGTTGACAATTCCCACTAGGTATAAGTAGTACTACCTTCAAAAATTATCAAAGTATTAGTAATACTTTATTGTTAAACTTCTGCATAAATTCCGTTAAACCTCAAATCAACACTTTAACAACATATGTTAAAATGCAATCTCAAAGCCAACATCGTACACCCCAAGCAACAAAGACTTTTGAGGAGTATACATAAGAAACTCGAGTGAATTCATCTTGTCATCATCTAGTGAATATAATCTTGAGACCAAGTTTATTTAGATGGGACTATCCGATTCAAACACTTTGGCTTCATATCTTCATTTAGGAAAACATGATGTTTTGAAGAACATTATGACTAAGATTCATGCGTTAAGCTTTCATTTTGTTAAAAGGATATTGTATATCCTATGCATCACTCTTATGACATAAATAGTTGTGTTACGAGAGATTTCATTACACCTCATTGGCTAAATGATCTTGAAACAAACATCTACAAGTTCTATGAACTAGCATATCCAATTCATCTTGTCATACTTATTTTCATAAGCATGATAACTTTATCCCATGGGATAATCTCATTTGTTGAAAGATACTATTTGTATCTATTTCCTTTCAAGCGTACATCATAACCTAACCTTGCTCAAACCGAGTGCACATCCAAGGTTAAAACTATACATCTTTAGAGCATACACAAGATCTACTGAAGTTGGTAACCTCACTTAGATTCTTATTAAATAATATTCCAAAGAGCTCTCTTGAGAACGTTCTTAGTTTAACATATTCTATTCTCTAGTCTTAGATGATCAATTCACATTTAAAGTACACACTTCAACTCAACATAAAAGATGTCATCCAGTAGATCATATAATTAGCTGTGTAATTAGAACAACTTTAGATTCTAAACACAAGATTCAAACACATTGTTTATCAAACACACCATTGTTAAAATTCATGTGTATAACATGACGTCTTCATCAACTTAGTTATATTGCATATTAGTTAAGTCACATTAAGCAAGTATTGGTAAACTATCATCTTTATGCACTTTAATATGCAAAAGTAGGAGTTCCCATCTTTCTAACATGAGAATGACTCATGGAGAACCTATTGCACTAGAAACTCAATTTGACCTAACGGTTGAATTGCTTCGGAGAAGTTGGGTATGTGGAATCACCCGTATAAATGGTCGTGTTTAGCCTTAATTGAGCACCGCTAGTAATAGTCTCATATTCATTCTCCAACTTGAAAAATATGTATTCCTATACTTGCCTAAAGTAAGTGTTAAAACATTGATAGTTTGCCTCGCCTTAGGAATACTAATCAAACAAGTAGTATATATGACTTTTCTTTTAAAACCACTTGCATTGCACTTACGTGTGTTGATTGCATGTTCTTGTTTGATACGATAAGTTGATTTGACATTATCTTAGTGTTTGATAACTAGTCAAATGTGTAAACCTTAGTACGGTTTTATCTTTATAATACTTGTATTCTTGTTTCATGCTACTAAACGTTTTAACCTAAAACTTTATTTGCATGATACTTACTTTTGAATTAATTTTAGCATGATTAACATGTTACTTATAAAATTAGAATATGTCATTTTGATACGTGATAAATTTTGATATGATATATTTTTGTTTGAAAGCTATTAGTTGGCATTTATTACATCTATGTGTAGTACGATCCAAATGATACATGCTCCAAATTGTTATGGCTTAAACATGACTTGCATGAATCTTTCATTTTGTTTCTTTTGCTTCTTGTCACACTATTTGTTTGCTACATATGCACATATAATCTGTCAAAGTGCTTTTGGTATGACAAACTTTTAGAAGCCTTTTTATCTTACAAATTAATCACATAGATTTGTATATCCAAATATGATTAAGTGTCTAAGTCTAACGACAAAACAATCTCATAATGAAATGTCTTGAATAAAGTTGTATTCTTACATAATATGATTGTTTTGATGCTATCTTGTGTGGTGATTTATTGTCTACTAAGTGCAATGTGTTGTTTTTGCTTATATAATATGTTATCATTTGATTTCTATCATGTTAACATCTTTTGTCACTAACAAACTTGTTTTGTAGGTTGATAACAAACTATTTGTTATCTCACTTGGTTCTAACTATTATATGCTCATTTTTGCATAATCTCCTTTATTGCTACGTAGATTAGCACTATGCTTTATGGGACCCCTAAACTTGCATATAGTTTAAAAGCATATAGAATTAAGTTCTAGAGGTTGGCCTTGCATTCTTGTCTTTCAACCGACCTCTTTCCAAATCTCATTTTTGCTTCGCTTCCAAAATCATCTCCATCATTATTTAGTTATAACAAAACTCTAATCCTTTTCACTTTCTATTAGGAAACCACATGCCTCATCATACGATCATCTCGTATTAATCGAGAAGAGATACGTGAATTTAAGGATGAAGTTCATTGTATGCTAACCATCATCCAGAAAAAATCATTAAGCTCATCTCTTTCGTTAACCCGAATAACCTCCTAAACACTTTGTTGTCATTCCTTATTTGATACACATTATGTTGGATGTCCACCAATTAAGGGGGAGAGAAATCCATTCACATAATTGTCTTTTGTCAAATTTTATATCTCTTAGAGTCTAAAATACCAACACATAGGCAAACACCACTTAGCTAAAATCGGTTCACGAAACCACTACTAGTTCAACCTTTTTAACCTTATATCACAAGTTTGCACCAATACCTCATCAAGTGAAAAACACATCATGTGTTTTACAAACTTCTTCATCTCCACTATCAACGAATCTAGGATTTTCCTTAAACTAGCACCTTACAACTTCACTATCTAGAACACCATCATAGGATCTTATCCTTTTCGCTTGACATATATCATGCATGTCATTGTCGGGCAAACGATATATTAATCAAAACGACCATGTCCAACACGTTGGTCCATCCAACTCTCACTTATATGATGTCATTCTCATCCTCATATAGGTACTCATTATTATTATTATTAGTATTTTCCATATTGTCTTCACTCATTTTCAAAGTGATAATCATCCATGTCGGTCAAAACCATACTAATACTACCTTTCCCATTGTCACCTAGAATAGGTCATTTTTATAATTCGTGTCAATCAATGAACGAATTTATATTCATGTTATCACTTTTATATATTATTAGATAGAACGCATTATTGATTACTCTTGGATTGAAGCATATGAGAACTTGCTCAAAACAATAGATTGTTAGCATCAATAAATCATTCAAATCATAACCCTTATGCATCATTGAAATACAATGTCCATTCATATTTTTTTTCTCTTAGCCTTGGTCACTTGACATGACGCAAGGATTGCATGAGTCTATATTTTTTATACTTACTATACATATGAGTTTCTAACTCCTTAATAGCTTCCTACCTAATCACCACCACCTTCCATCACCACTTTCACTAATCATCACCACCATGGATTAGCGAAAACTTGCTTTTGTAAATGTCAAGTCATCTACCGTCACCACATGAATCCTACTAGTAAACCGACACCAACACTAGCACCACTAGTGGCACACCCAGTGGAAGACTTCATATCTTCTTTCTAGGAATTATTTTGTAGGCTTTTATCATATTATATTCTCACTTTTCTTATGATTGTAATTTGGAGACTACACTTCATGAGATCTTTGATTATATCATTTATCACATATATACATCTTAATTTTCTTTGTGAAAAAGATAAAATATATTGCACTAATGTTTTTCATTGTAGGTTCATCATCATATGCACTCGATTGTATATAACTTACTCATCTAAAGATGAAGTTTGCATCAATTATTTTTCTTATTTTAGGTGCTTTTTGACACCCTAGAACAAAGAGGAATATCCTTTAAGCACTCGTATTGCATCGTCTATACACTTGGTTGTATATGACATATTTGTCTAAAGACAATGCTTCTATTATACTAATATTTATTTTGAAGGTTCATCTTGACGCCCTAGAGCAAGGGGAGCTTTCGTCAAGAATCTACTGAGTGCATCTTATACACACTATGTTGTATAACACTTACTCGTCAAATGACGAATATAGTTTTGCACTAATATTTGTTTTGTAGGTTTTTAATCATACCCTGACGCCTCAAACAAGGGGGAGCAACCGTCAAGGGGGAGCATGCACGCATTTAGCATCATTTTCACTTTTCAAACAAGCATTTGTGCTTCGATAAAAAGTAAAGAAAATAGGCTAACATTGCCATGCATTTCTTTTTCATATATTTCTCATAATTTTTGTTGCATAAAACTAACCTTGATATAGGTTAAGCCTCTTTATTTGATCCATGGATCCGCTACCAAACAAGGAACGGATTAAAGTGGACGGTTTAACTTCACTAGGGATGATGCAAGCTCGCTTTTTGGGAGAAATAAAGTTAAACTCAAAGGACACGCCCTTTTGTTTCGACAAAAGGGGAGAAGAGTGTAAACGGAGAAGGTGATGTAAGGTAGTAAGGATACAAGTAACTTTTACATTTTACTTTCTATTACGTTTACATATCTTTGTCATCATAAAAAGGGGAGATTGTTGGTGCAAATATTACGATATTTAATCTATACAGCCTCGCTTGTTTTGATTGATGACAAACATGTAACTTGTAATACATAACGAAAATGTACAAGTTACTTGTAATTACATTGTCTCAACATACATTCAACACCTCTCGATGTCTCAAGTCCTCGTATGTTACAACACGTGTTCGTACATGTTTGTTATGTGGCATTATGATCAAACCCATTAACAAATCATATAGAATGTTTAAAATACGTTTAGAGTCACTAAGTATTTTAATAGGTTAACCATTCTATTTAGAACCTCATTTTACATTTTGCATTTACAAGTATTTCAAAAGGTAACTAGACATCATGAAGGCTTCCTATCAATGGAAGATCATTTAGAAGTAGTTATTCATATCCATTAGACATTTGTGTCATGGATCATTAGTGTAGAACATCATTGCATCATCATAACACTTTCACCAAACTAGATTAGATGGTTTATGTGATTGTGCTATAAAACACAAGGTTTGTTATGTTGGGCCATAAAACATGGTGGGAGTAGTTGTACCCTTGTAAAAGAACTCGACATCTAGCTTAGTGTCGGAAATATTGTATAGGCGACGTTAGGTTGGTTCTACCTCGAACTAGAACCCGGTATTTAGCTTTGTACGGAAAAGTGTAGCGGCGATTGTAAGGTTTTCTCCACGAGAAGGGAGCTTGTTGATTTAGTGAAGTAACTCTCGAGTTGGGTACTCGGGGAGTGGAGTAGGGCGGAAAGGAGATCCGTGACCGAACCACTATAAATCATCGTGTTCGGTTCGCACTTTCCTTTCTTTATCTCTTTACTTTTATAGTTGCACTATACTATTGCTTGTGATGTGGTTTGATGTTAATGCTTGTGTGATAACATGGTTTATTATGCTTTACATTAGTCACAAACATTAATTGGAACTTTCATATTATAACAAGCGTCATAAGCAATTTGATACTAAAGATCTAAAGTTTTTTAAACGATAGCGTATTCACCCCCCACGTTTCCATCGTATCATTGATGTCTTTACATTTAGCTTTATGAAATTAATTTTAAACGTTCTTGTTAAAGACAAAACCATGAACCGAATTGACCCATTCTTAAGTGAGTGGGTCAACTTTGCCGACTTTTATTTGTCCAGTATGGTATCGATCATGTTATTCTACTTGTTCTCTTTATAGGTCGCTTTTCATGTGTGGAAAATTATAGTCGTAAATACTCATAAAACATTGAAGGAGATAATGCCTGCTTTGATGAACACCTTATTATCTCTTGCATTACCATCCTCACGAAAGGAGACATGTACTTTTTGGTTATCATCTTATCTCTTTCATATGTTATACAAATATTTGGGAAACTAAATTTTGCTTATTTTGTCAAGGCTTCGATCGGTAAGCAAGCTTGTTAGGAAGCTCACGGAGAGTTCTTCCTTTGGTCATTCCTATATTATCTAAACCCCGATTCTAGTAGATGACAAGTATTATATTCGTCCTGCAGTCAATTTATTGTTGTTTCAAACTTGGTTCGATTACATCTACTATTGGAAATTCGAGTCAAGCATGATTTTGCTAGAACTTCTTGTTGATCTTGGTGAGGTTCTGTTGCCATTGAACACGTGAAGAAGGTTGGGAAATTTCTCCGATCTTTGCATGAGCGTCATGTCGAGTTTTGTCTTCACTTTCATCTTCATCAAAACAGCAACCAATGTTGGAGTTCATTCAAGTGATTGAGGCCCTCCAACGGAATCTGTAGATATTGCGTGTCATATGTTGCTTTTTAGTCAAGATATATTGATATTGGTTCTTTTTCGTATGTTATGATAGTCTTATATAGAAACGTACTTCCATCACTGTTGTTTTTTTTCCTTTTTGTGATCTTTTGGAGTCAGTCAGAGAGTCTCAAGGGATGACCGACCTTCATGGAATTATGTTTTTGATTTGTCTTTTTTTTTTTTTTTTTTTTTTTTTTGTTATGGAATCTGTTGTTGATCCGTTATGTAAGGGATAATGGACGCAATTTTCCAAACGACATGGACCATTTATGTAATTTAGCCTACGGACGATGGATGCAATTTTCGCAAACCCACAGGGACCATTTATGTAATTTGGAAGGGTAAATGGTCATAATACTCAATTGAAGACAAAAATTTCAAGTTTAATGTCTAAAAGAGCTATTTTTTTGTTCGCTACATTCGAACCGACATTTATGACAAGTATGATGCTTTAATAGGTTATTAGTCCAATTTTAAATGATAGTTAGAAGACAATTTTTTTAAATAAATCAAAACTTCTTTTGTTGGGTAGTAGGAAAATAAAAATTAAAAGATATTGTAAGTATATTACATTACTTATTTTATTATTTTTTTCAAGCTTTTAAAAATTATTTTATTCTATATGTAATATAGATATGAACATGTACACACGGATGATGTTGTTGGAATTATATAACATGACAATCATAAATATAAACAATAAACATCAAAGTAAGTGCGAGGCGATAGGAACATATAATGAATAATTAATTAACTAAAGAATAAAGTATCATGCCTTTCTTGATTCTAGCCGAACAAGAATCAAATCCACAAACTAGCAATTTAGATGAACCCTAATTGGGTTTATAGGATTATAAAATTACCCTCACCGTTTTGTAATTCAATCCAAGATAATAACAAAGTATGTTATTACTATGTTCTTGTACACACGCATCAAACCGAATTAAAGTAATGCTAGTTTTTATAAAACAAATAACTTTGCTTGTGGAAAAGAATGATCAACACCCTATGGTGTTTGGCCGATCGGTTTGGACAAAGAAAACACACACAAAACAATTTTAGGGTTTAGCTTATGAGCACAAGAGATAGAAAACAAGACCCTAGCCTTGTATATATACCCAAGTAAACTTGGTGAACAAGTTGGTCCTTGTTTCCTTTTCTTGATGGCCGATCGGTTCTAGGTATCCCTTAGGGATTCCGGAACCTTCCCAACTTTGCAATTTAGTCCTTTTCCATAAACATTTAACGACCGTTAATCCATTACATTAATTACTTAACGTCCGTTAGTTATTTCGTTTAATAAATAAATAAATATAACATTTATATTTAATTATTAACTTTAAATTCTCATACGTAAAGTGTGCAATCCCATAGTCTCGAGTTCGATCCTAACTCACGTCTACTAATTTATATCCATAAAACCAACACTCCCACTTGGATATATCTTAATAGAGTGATCACATTCGGTTAGCGTCTAGCAACACTTGATGCCTCTAGTACAACTCGAGCAAGGCTCCCGGAAAACCTTTTAATGATTTCTCATTATTATTATCCTTTTGTTTCTAATACCATGTTAAATAAATATATGGAATTAAGTCATTCTTTATTCAACCATTACATTTCTCGTTGTTAGTGATTGAGCAAGATTACCAAATCTTCCGAACATATTCGGGGAGAACTTTGGGCATGGCCATGCAAACATCTTGTCAACCCTACGAGGGCCCAAGAATATTAAACTCCAAAATAAATTTGAAGGAACAAATTCTATCTTGACTACGAGAATAACCCACAAACTTTGCAACACTTCGTGAAACAACCCTTATGACTACCGATTCACGTATAGCGTTAAGTTGCCCCACGAAGTGCACTACATTCATGACACTTATCTCGGTATCTCAAGTCCGAGGATAACTATTCATAATTTACTTAACAACAATATCCATAAAGTAATTATGTAGTTGGGATAAGTCCTATATTCAATTCATTGAATATCATCTCGAAAATGGTATGCATTCTCATCAATATACTTTCAAGTATATTCTACCATATCTCTCGATTTGTCTTAGTTTAATGATACTCCCATATCATTAATCGACAACAGACGATTTAGAATAAATAAATTTATTCACGGATTAAACATGCAAATATAGGATACAATATATTATAAAATCAAACATACCAAGTATTTGATTTATATTATAACAATTGTTTAACATCCCTTATCCAAATACCAAATAGATCAATGCATGAAAATTCCAGTTTGATTAATTATGCCTCAAGTAATGACAATCATACTTGTTGACAAGCATAAATCAATCAACGTGATCTATCATAATTTTGAGAATACTTATTTCAAGAATTCAATTAGTGAAGTCCTTGTATGTGTGCATTCACCAATCCACATAATAATTCATAAAGTGTGTGACATCCTCTATCACCAATTTATGACAATTTAAACTTTCAAACATTTTAAAGTTTAAAGTATTCTTATTCTTTTAATGTATAATGCAACTGTGCTCTAAGTAGCACAACTAGTTCACATGGCCATTAACAAGGATGAAATCCTACCATGACTAGTATTGAGTGTCATCTCAATTAAACCAGCATCATTGTATACAAACAACAACATGCTCATTAAAACTTCGTAAACTTTAATATCTTATTATGTAACGTTTGATGCTTTCCTAACTTTCAAGTTTAAAGGCGATGACAATTTGCACAACAATTGACATATTGTTCATCCATAGAATCTAGGAGCAATTCGGTGTTTTAAGGATGTAATTCTATTAGAATATTCATTACACAAGTTATCTAATAACTGTTAATTAGATATCAATGTTGTCAAATCACTTCTTATTCAAGAATGATACAACAATTTTAATACACTACATGATGTACATGATGAATCTACAGGTCAAACTTAGACTTCATTCACGTTCTATCTTGTCAAAAAATATTTATCCATTTCCCAAATGATATATCATGTTTTATTAGAATCATTTATTTTACTGCACATGTTTATTAACAATAAACATATATTTCAAGGTTGTATGTTTTAATTTTTAAATCTTACAAGTGAAGTTTCATTCCAATCTAAAACTTAACATTTAGCTTACAAGGAATGTTACTTACTATATGTTATACAACATATAAGATTTAAGAAACTTAACATAATACTCTCACTAGCTTTCAGGAATACTTAAAATTTATCTTATTTCAATTATAAATCAAAACTAGAATTTAATAATTAAATATAAGAATAATTTCATAGATGCATGCATTTATCCATTCATGAATTATTGCACTTCGTACACTTCCAAAGATTATATGAATTAAAACCTTTCAATTACTTACCGTCCTCGCTCAAGTAATTTCTCAAGAAAGAGTTTGATATTCTATTGTCATATTTCATATTAATGAAAACAAGTATGACAATTATCATCTTTATATATTTAATGTGTCTAGAAAAGAATATTCAATCACAATTAATTGCTTAAGTATGATTAATAATCTTGTCATAAGAAATGCATTAAATATGTGTAGAATATTGTCCATATGATTTCTACATAGAAATTCAAACCACTAGGGTTTTCATCTCTTTGAAGAAACTCATTTCCATTCTCTAGTCTAACTATTAAGATAAACCAAATTTCCAAAATTGATTATCTTTATGGATGACATCTTTAACATTCATAGTATGAGTAATTTTCCCAATTCAATATTTGGTAATCCATCATAATGATTATCGGGTTTACTATAATCCTGTAACTCATATTTCTCGACATATAAGTCAAATATCGAGATATCCTTGCAGATCTATGAATGAAAATTCCATCATTTTGAGGTTTATCATTTACATGTCTAACCTCATCATGATATTTACTAGTGTGTTTTAGAAGATTATGTATCTTGTAATTTTATCTTTCAAGATAAAAAACACCCACTTGCCTTTTGTAATATATAGACTATCTATATATACTTAGCAATTAGAGCAAAACTACATTGTTCTCTATTTGGGATATTACAAATACACATTGATAATTTCGACTTTAGTTTGTTAATAACCTATTCATAAGTAGTTTAACAAATTCGAATCTTCAATTTTAAAACTTAATGTGATTCATCACATTCCATAATGAAATGGTGTTTTATTAATCTTCTAGGTTGAGTCATATCGAGTATTTCAAGCCATACTCAATATTTTAACCTTGTTACTTTTTAAGAAAGAAGTTATGGTTATCTTGAATCAAACAAATCAAATAGAGTTTGATTCTCCTAAGCGAAAATACCATCAACTTGTGGTATTCATTAGAATTAATATTGTAAGACAATCTAACAATATATAAGATAAACATATTCCTTTTGGCTTACCTATTTACCAACTAAGTCAACTTAATGATATAATAGACTTTCCAAGCCAATTGCATGCTTTATAACACAAGTACACTTTAACCAAGTTACTTCATATCCATGTCTCAACAAGAAACATAAACTGTTATAATCCCATTATACGTTATAAATCATTGATCAACTCAATGACTTCTTGTATACGTCTTAATTAAAAAACATAACAAGTTAACGTCTTACTTTATTATAAGTCTTAAAATACTTTATGTTTATGTCTTTACAATGAATCATAAACATGTTTAACTAAAGTAATTATGAACACAACTCTTGGTTTCAATTATAATTTCAAGTTAATTTATTTACTTCACAATAATGTAGGACTACATTATTTATTCATTTATTTATGTCATTCCAAAAATTCATAAATATACAAATTAAAGTAGTATTAGATTACTTCATTTATTTATGTCATTCTAATAATACATAAATATTTAATTTGAAGTAGTCTTATATATCATTTTGACACATGTTCTAAATACTTGTCTAATTTAGAAACTGTAAATATGTCCATGCAAGATCTCACTTTACATAGAGATTTACTTTGTTGTTGCAATCTCGCCAAGTTCTCACATGACGTAAATTGTAACACCAAGTGTTTCTTGAATTAGATATGTACAAGTTATATTAGAACGTTAGTCTCTTACCTTGCGTCAAGAGAATCTGTTAAATCATATACTTATATGTTGTACCTTGCACACAATATAGATTTCTCCCACTTGTGCATGGAACAACATCATGTAGCGAATAAACAACACGACATATGTTTGTTTATGTGACTAATATGATTGTGTCATTGATATTAGCATAACTAGTAGATGTAGAACCACTTCATTGTCTAATAAGGAAAGCGTATGACTATCCTTGAAAACATAAGTGTCTACAAGTGGAAAGTAATTATCGTAAGACATTCTAGAGATAATCTGAGTTACTACCAAGATGACAAAGCTTGTAACTCCCACTGAATAAGAGATCATTACATTAATTCCTTATTCAAGAATAAGAACAACATACTCCCATCAGATTTGACAACATTGTAAGTGTTTCATTAACCAAGAAAAGAAAATAGTGTTCTATTTACTTCCCTACACCTTTGAAAAAGTCCATACATAACAATTACTTATGTACTTAAAGAGTGTATTCTACTATTTAGATGATGAACTATCCATCAATGCTATTAACTTGAAAAATTGGGCATGCAATTTCTTTCTTAATAGTTCTACTATTCCAACAATTGTAAGTAGTACTTTTAAATGGTCAAAGCACAACA
The DNA here is from genome assembly GCA_022545495.1 of Chrysanthemum lavandulifolium. Taxonomy (NCBI): domain Eukaryota; kingdom Viridiplantae; phylum Streptophyta; class Magnoliopsida; order Asterales; family Asteraceae; genus Chrysanthemum; species Chrysanthemum lavandulifolium. The sequence goes on from CM040238.1 coordinate 265,923,939, forward strand.
ACTAGATAAAATATGCTAGTTTGTCTTTTACCAATTATACGATAATTAGTCTAGCTTCTAATTTAATAACTCAGGAATATGCAATTTCCTTAACTATTAAAATTTGCTTACGAGTTATGTATTTTAGAATTTAGACAATTCTAATTGTCCTGTCATACCTTTCTTCATTCATGAAAAGGAATAGGGTTGAATCTCACTCTTTCGCGTGAAAAGAGGACTAGGTTTATTCTCTTAGCAAAGTTGACTCTACCAAAAACCCTTACGGTGTAGATCAATTTACCAATACAAGAATAATCTACGCTATTTATTTAATGTTGCATTAATACATTTAAAGAATTAGCAAAATTCAATTTTAGTATTTTCGATAATTAAACTTTTCAAGAAAATAAAATACCCAAGGTAATATTCATATAACCATAGAATTTTCTCGAAAACTAGGATCCAATTATCATAGGTTCATTACATCGGTTGATCCGCTAGCAACCAACGAGATATAATAAGGTAATCTGTCGAACATTAATTGGCAAACAATTTCAACTCCTAGATCATTATGGGATTTATATTTTCCAATGCTATTGCAAATATAAACATGTTTTATCCCATCTTATGCCATTGAGTCCAAGATCTCACTTCCTACTCAACTTAAGTGTCTAACTTAAAGAACGCAAATATGTCCATGCAAGATCTCACTTTACATGAGATTTACCTCTCCATCACAATCTAGCCAAGTACTCTCATGACATAAATTGCAACTTCAAGTGTTCCTTTTAATTAGATGGCATATACTTAATTTAAAAGGGTACTAGTTTTGATTTTATATGGTCAAATCAAATATGTACAAAGATGTCATGCATTCATCTTGTAGCATAATTTTAATAAAAACGCTTTATTACCAATTCATAAAGATCAAATTATCAAAGTTTTGATTGAGGTATTGGGTTCACCAATCAAGGAATTTAGTGTCAATTATCGTCCATTATACCGTACTTTTGCATAAGTGTAAACACTTAGTGTTTGGATAATTACCATCAAGTGGCGCATGGAATTAAAACCAATTCGCCTTAAGATGAGCTTGTACATTATATGGCTTACTAAGTAGCTCCATTCGAACTTCATGAGGGCGAGAGGACTGTGCACGCGCTAAAGCACAACCTAAGACATCCATTCAGTGTGACTATGCACTTCTTTAAACCCCTTTATTAGTTCATTCGAATGGGTGAGCTGTCACCATTGTACCAAAGTCACCAATCAATTAAACTATTGAAAACTTAACTCTTCCAAAACAAATCAAATTTCACCATTGTTTAGTCCGTATTATTTTTCTATTCAAAATTACCCTTGCTTAAAACCGCCGCACATAATAAACAAACAAGTAATACTAATAAAAATATAAACAACTAAAAACAATGCGCACATAATAAACAATTAATACGTAAACAAGTAGCCACATGCAACTTATTCAATAAAACCCTATTAATAATCAATGTCTAGGTTAAATTTATATATATATTAATTAGGGCTTTCACCTCTCAATTGAGAGTGAGCACATACATCGATTTAATCGATTAAGTAAACCCATAATTAATGATATACCAAATTGCACATAATTGATTCATTAATGTATATAATTGAGTCATCCCCAATTCAAGATTTATCATAAATACACATGTATAAAACTTAACAATTAATCCAATCTTAACAATTAAATAATAATACAAGCAACTATCCATGACAAACATGCATGTATCATCATGGATATAACATAACAATTATTCAATTAAGTCACAAGATCGCATACAATTCCATGTCACATAACACTTTATTCATGAATATATCACGTAACAAATATATTAAATCTAGGTTTCGATATTGATAACATAACAATTAATATAAACCCTAAAAAATTTAGAAATCGACTAAAAATTTTAGGGTTTCCACCCAAAAATAAATTTTTTCGATCCATAATAGATTTTTAAACCAAATTAGGGCAAAATCCTTAACCCTAAAATTAGGTTTATATAATCATAACCAAAACCCTAGAATAAATCATATCAAACACAATACAATATCCGTTTTTACGTGTTTAGTAATTAATTACTCATTAAAACCAATGACTCGTGATGCCATCGTTGGAATTATATAACATGACAATCATAAATATAAACAATAAACATCAAAGTAAGTGCGAAGCGTATAGGAACATATAATGAATAATTAATTAACTAAAGAATAAAGTATCATGTCCTTTCTTGATTCTAGCGAACAAGAATCAAATCCACAAACTAGCAATTTAGATGAACCCTAATTAGGGTTTATAGGATTATAAGAATTACCCTCACTGCTTTTGTAATTCAATCCAAGATAATAACAAAAGTATGTTATTACTATGTTCTTGTACACACTACTAAACCGAATTAAAGTAATGCTAGTTTTATAAAACAAATAACTTTGCTTGTGGAAAAGAATGATCAACACCCTATGGTGTTTGGCCGATCGGTTTGGACAAAGAAAACACACACAAAACAATTTTGGGTTTAGCTTACGAGCACAAGAGATGAAAAACAAGACCCCTAGCCTTGTATATATACCCAAGTAAACTTGGTGAACAAGTTGGTCCTTGTTTCCTTTTCTTGATGGCCGATCGGTTCTAGGTATCCCTTAGGGATTCGGAACCTTCCCAACTTTTGCAATTTAGTCCTTTTCCATAAACATTTAACGATCGTTAATCCATTACATTAATTACTTAACGTCCGTTAGTTATTTCGTTTAATAAATAAATAAATATAACATTTATATTTAATTATTAACTTTAAATTCTCATACGTAAAGTGTGCAATCCCATAGTCTCGAGTTCGATCCTAACTCACGTCTACTAATTTATATCCATAAAACCAACAGATGTGATGGTTGATATACCAAATCCTATAAAAAAAAATTTAAGTAAGACTTTTTCCAAGAATTAAAATAGTTAAGATATTTTTTTAGTTGTATATTGTCATAATTTTTTGGTCGTCTTCTGTAGTTCAGGTGTTTTTGTCCATGACAGTTCAAATGGTTGATAAAAAATTTATCATAAAGATATAGCAAATCTTTTTGAGACATTATTTGCTTAGAATTTATTGTAGTTAACGTGAGTTGAGTTAGCTTGTTAGTTGTTATGGTTGTTACCCGAGCATACTATGTAGAAGACAATTTCTAAAAACTTATGTAACAACTTTTTAAAAGGTATTGAACAAAATTGAACAACATGAGCAAATTAGTCTTAATTTTCCCACTGGAACCAACCAAGCTACGTAACAAGACTGAAAAATAAACCAAAATTTGAACTGCAATTCAATTTGGGTTTGCACCAAATAATTCCATATCTGCAACGACTAGACTCTCTCCTCGAAGTTTTCGGTTAAAAACCTTAAACAGCTTTTAGTTGTTAAAATTACAGGTTTGCTACATATTTTTAGTGAAATCAGTAGCTTATATGTGTAGGACAACCTTAAAAAAAGCTTTATTTACCCTTCATATAAATAGATCTGATCACAAAATACACTTTCACAACTAAATATAATCAAAGCTTAATCATAAGTCCTTAAGCCTCTCCACTTACCTGTCACTACTTAGTTTTCAATTTACTAATAATACACGTATATCACACAAAATAACATAAAAGGATTCTTTATAGGTATAACTCAAAACTTGTTCTGCTGGCAAACAACAGCAAACCACGAACTTAAGCCAACATTATTTATCTAATAATTTATTAGTAATAATTCACTGATGCTAATTTGTTATTACACTTGTAAGTTGTAGCTACTCCCGTTTGACAAAACACATGGAGTGGTCCTATCTGTAGTATAAAATTCCTCAAAGTAGCCACCTCATTTTTTGCATCAAGTACGTGGATCCTCGATCATGTTCATGTATGTGGTTTGGTTAAATTGCATGTACAATCTTCACAACTTCGTAAAAACTGCAGAAGCAGTAGTGTTAGTGAGTAATTTTGTTGTGCATGTATTAAGGCGTGACTACGAATGCACTTTCAAAGTTTCGTTTGTTTTCATATTAGGAACGATAATTGCATGGTAAAATTTCTTACTAAAACTACGCCAAGCACTTTCAATATTATACTAGACTACACCTGCAACTTTGTCAAACCACAAATACAAGTTTCTACAATTTCCACCGAAAGATATATTAGCCAAGGCTTCATGTAATGGGTTGCTCTTATGAAGCATTAACTATGACATATTGAACGTGACGTCAATAATTGTTGTCATAAGATGACCAATTAACGACAAAAATATTCTCAAAAACTTTTTGGTTTCACACTCAAGTTTGTCTTGGCTTATTATTATTATTTTTTCTTTGTGGAAGTTTGACAAAAAGAAATGAAATTTTCCATATTTCATGTAAATGTTATGTGTACATGAACCTCCACTATGAATTGAAAATTTCATAAATAGGTTTGCGAGACTAAAAATGATTTACTGTCCCAATATTCAAGTTCATTTGGATTTTTAAAATCTAACTTTGACTTTAAATGATTTTTTTTATTATATAATATTTTATGCAAAATATATAAATGGATTATGTTTTAAATGTATTTTTTATTTGTATAATATATATTTATCAACTATTATATAATACAAATAAAAATATTTAAGGTGAAAGTTTCATTCAAAATGTCAAATGAACTTGAATTTTGACACTTCAGGAGTATAATATATGTGACGTGAAACATTTATAAAGTTGCAACATATTTTTACCATAGTGAAAAAAGTTTCAAAGAATTAGAAGGTTAACAATTTATACTTTTATAAATATTAGACAAGAATTCGTGCAAAGCACCGGGATTTTATAGCGGCATATAGCGATAACAATTTACGAGCGACACGACACGCCAAAATTGACATGTTGGGTTGAGTCTATAATAGATTTCGGTCGGTATGAGTCGACCCAACTAACCTGTTTATTAAATAGGTCGTGTTCAGGTTGGAACTAATTAACCGGTCGACGTGCCAACCCAATAAAGATTTTTTACTTTAACTAGAAACTAATTATATTTTATTATATGAATTAAATGTGTTCGACGGATCGACCCGCAAACTCGTTTAACCTTTTTAACTCATGTAATGTGCCTACTTTTATGTATAAAACAGGTGAAATGGCTCACCCGAAACCTGTTTACCCTATTCTACCTGTGTAACTTATTTAACCCGCTAACCGAAGTATATATACGGGTTAAATTGGCCAAGTTCGTGTTATGTGTAAACAAGTTAGAGTTAACATAGCTGACCCGATAATTTAAATGGGTCAGGTGGGGGTGGCGTTTTCTAACCTGCCAACCTGTTAACCCGAACCCGACTCGAATTGCTACCCTTAACAGCAGATAGTTCTAGTGATATTTTGGTTACAGAAAATAACTTAAGTAAAAATAATAATTTAACAGAAGCTAGAAAAAATAAATAAAATACTATAAAAACTTGAGAGTTTCAACATTTTCTTTATTAAAAAATGATACATGGACTTAAACTTAGGCAAAAATTTAGACCTAAACCACTTAACATCATTCGGATGGGTTGTAAAATAAGTGGGTCATTTGTCTGCAACCATCAAGATGATAACATTTAATTTTAGATCTAAATTTAAGCATAAGTTTAGCCATGTATCATTTCTCTTTATAAATAGTTTAAGTTTTCAATTTCAAGATATATTGTTTTTCCTTTATAATATAGAAGAAGAAGAAAATGTAATGACATGAAGCACATTATAAAATTTAACAATAGTGGAGGTCTTAACTAAGGTTAAGCGTGCATTATGCTAGATAACTCTGTCCTCGGTCTTTTAGCATTTTTACACAGACAAAAGTATATTATATGTAAAATAACTGAGTGCCGGGAATCCATCTACAAATTTTTGGGTGTGCATAAATTTTAATGCACTATTATGCAAAGAAGATATATGTGCACAAAATTTTCTCTTGGTTGTTATAATGTTTCCCATTTGTTTCTATTAGCAAATGATATAATATGTTAGGTGGAAAAGCTTTTATATTTGTCTTAGGTTGTGTGAATGCATGGAACTTAGCTTTTCTGAAACACGTAGTAGAGTATTATATTATCGTGATCATTAATGGGATGACACAACATTGTTTATGTATATACTGTTTCTTTTCCCATGTCATAGCGTTCATGATATTACTCTTTTATATATATTTTTAGTTCCACGTCATGAAGCGAACAAATGTTTTTCATTTTACGTCTAATTCATAAGTTTCTCTTTTCAACTCCGCTTCTTCCGACTACTAAAGAAAACTCATAAAATATATCAAAATGGATGTTGAATTAGCACAAAATTTTAAAAATATGGTGAAATTAGATCATAAAAAAATTGCTGTCATTATGATTTATTTATTTAGTTTGTTGAGCTCTCCTTTTTGTTATTTTTTAGTTAGAGAAGTGACACATAATCGATGATTAGCTACTTATCTTATTTTTTTAATTCTTTCCATAATAAGTAAAAAGTCTGATTTTTAAGCCTTCTAATTTTAGAAGGCCTAAATGCATTATAAAGTAGTATAGATTGTCTTCTTTGTCATGAGGGTGATTGTAATAATCTATTTACTTTTCATTAATCGATGCATCGACCAACAAATGGATGACATAAATTTTAAGGATAATTCTATATTTACTCAAGTTTTGAATGTATGATATATGCATTTAAAGCATGTTTTAGGTAAATATGACATTATCATATTTAAGTTGTTTAAATATGGAATTGCCCTAAATTATAATAATAAAGTCCTTTAATAATTAGAGTAACACTATTGGCGACTAAATCTTTCCGAAGACACATAGTGGTCGGTGAAAGTCATTAAAGGACAAAAGAATTCATCAACCAAGACTTGAATGGGTTGAAAATTTTACCAAAAATTTTCCAGAGGACATATCCTCTGGAAAAATATGGTCATCTTTGACTTTCTTCCCGACTCTCCTTTTGATTGAATATTTTGGCACTGAGTTTTCCATTTTATTGAATATTTTGGCAGTGAGTTTTCCAGCCGAAGTTTTCCCGAAGACATGTCATCAGGAAAAAGTTTGGCCAAAAGTTTGATCGTGCTTAGTGATTGATTAGCCGTAATTTCACCGGGTGGGTGACTTGTCCGTTATCTTTCCTGAAAACATGTCCTTGGGGAAAATGTTGACCAAAATATTGACTTTGTACCGTTTGATTAGCCATAATTACCCGTGACTATATCCCGGTGGTGTTAAACCATATAGTCGTGCCAAGATAAAATAACCAAAACAACTTATTTTTTTAGTATTTAAGATTAATATAATTACGCTATTAAGTTTTGTTCTCTTTGTCAAAATCGAGCTAAATTCGTCTAACGTTGTTGCACTACGTTGCGCGGTGTTAAACAAACAAAGAAGTAAAACATATGAATAACATTACAAATCAATAAAGTTCAAATATTAAAACATATGAATTACATTACAAATCGATAGAAGTTTAAACATTAAAGTGTACGAATTACATTTCAAATGCTAAATTGCTTTGGCTAAATGAAAAACTACTCCAAACCTTATTTTCCCATGTCATTATAAAGCTCGTGAAGTAGTGTAGTTGAATCAAATGTGTGTTTTTGGAATGCATTTTCATTTTCAGTGTTGCCTCGAGTACCTTTATTTTTCCAACCAAGAACTTGCAGTTTGAGCACTCTATATTTTCAAAAAGACCCTGTGCATATCTAGAAGGTCCCGGAGAATAACCTGGATGTGTTGAAGGTCTTGGAGAATAACTTGGAGGCTTTGAAGCACAAAGAGAATAACTTGAGGCGTTAAAGCTCCGGGAGAAGCCGGCGAAGAGGCGAAGTCGTTTCTCCTTCCATTGACCTTTAATTAATTAATTAATTAAGTAATTAAGCGGTAAATGAATTTGAATTTTTCGACCGACAAAAGATACCCGAGGACATGTCCTCCATAAAAGTATGGTCAAAAATTTGAGGGCGTTTCTTGGAAAGTGTGTGGGTCCCACTCGGTTGTCGGAGAAACTTGTCATTATTGTGATTACCGAGTAGGCATTGCCGATGATCTGTAGCCCGATGACATGCCCTCGAAATAAGTTTTCGAGGACAAGTCCACGGAAAAAGCCTAAAAAGTTATCGGAAAAAACGTCGTGGTGCAACAACTTTTCTAGATCAGTTTACAAACTACTAGCAAAGTACCTATATGTTGCGACAGAGGCACCTGTGTAATTGAATTTTTCGGCAAACTAAATTTTGTACATATATTTTTCGCGACATTACATTTTCGATAGCGATCCTTTTAGCTTGCAACGAATTAAAACAATAGCAAACTATTATATATGAAAATAGTCGTAAAAAAGTGTTGCTAGTCATAAACTTTAGACATGCTAATAAATGAAAATTAATATAAAATATTTTACACATGTTTAATATTATTTTTTGACACTACTTATTATTTATAGAATTCATATAAACTTATACCATTGATTTTTAATTATTTTATTCCACATGTAACCCAAAGTTTGAGAAATGAAATCATTGACGTTTGAATTTCATTAGGCTGGTAGTCTGAATTTGCTAAAGTGAAGGTCGTCCAATAAGTTCTAGTTACGATACAATTCATTTTATTTTCATAATTTTCTTGTCTTAACCATGTTATAAATTTAGCCTGTCCTATTACAAAATGTAAATGCAACCAAGAGAACCCAATTCTTATGTGCATATATGTGTATACTTGAAAGTCAAAATATAAATTTTACTTTAATGAAATGGCTAATATGTAAGAATTGTACCATATAAGGATTACGTCATTTCATATAAAGTATACTCTATGATATTTATGTGATATTTTCTGACATAAAAAGCACAATAAAATAGAAAAATCGAGGGTTGGTCGATTACATAGAATGTAATTATTATTTTGTTCCTTTTTCACTACTCTAATTTCTAAATACTAAAAAAGTTATTTTAGTCTGTATCAATGAGACATTTTGACGTCTAAGGCTACAAGCATGGCATCCACTTCCTCTTTTATATATATGATGGATTAAAAAAGGAAAGCAAGACTAAAATGAAAAAGGTCATACATTCACTCTTACCCTCTCTTAACCCATCCAAACATTTTTTTCCCTAAATTATTATCAAACAAACGCTGCTTATTTATACTATTATTTCTAACACAAGAAGAATCCGACACCCACTACCCCTTCACGACCATCATTCGTGTCCCATCACCATCGATCATCGACCATCAAAGATTTGTCATGTGCATTCCTTCACCGCTGCCACATATGTCGAGCTATCACTAAAAAGATTTGACCGCAACCATTACATGAACATGTCACAAGCCTTATTAACAAAGACTCGCTTGCAAGTACCACATATATGACCATAATATTAATCCACATCAAAACATCGTCTTTCCTTCCATTGTCGTTAAAGATTTTGACGCATCTCTTCTAGTTACTTTAGATTCCGATCATATCTATTTTTTTTGGTAAAGGTCAAAGACCCGGTAAATACATTACTCCAAAGAGCGTTTAAGAACAAAGGACATCATATCTATTTTTAGGATTGGGTTGTATTGTTTTTGCGTTAAAGAGGCTTTACCAAGAGTTTCGTATTTTTATGGGTGCTTGGTAAATCATGTAATTGTTAAAGATTTGTGATTTTGTTATAAAAGTATGTACAACTCATATCGAGAATGTAACTATAATTTTTCTTGTGAATGCTACAAGAAAAGTTTTTAGTTTTATTGGTTTGTACAATAAGCTTTTAATTTTGTATGCTTTAATTTGTAGTTTTGAAATGTATAGATATAGATAATTATAATATGTAGGAAACATTAAATGATAATTAAATTAGGGCAAATGGCAAAAAATTAACTAACTTGTCACTTTTTGCTTTGTGGTCTACTCAACTTCATATTCTCTTATTGTATTTTTTATTTTGCGCTTACATATTAGTAAGAGTGTTGATAAATAGGAATGGTAAAATTGTCACAATAATATATAAAATAAAAGAAATTTGAATGTACGATATATAGATTTTACACAAGATATATAAATTTTTTATAGAATGACGATCTACTATCTTATAATAATTATACCACACAATTATTATATGATTATACATAACATATTTACATAATATATATTTTAATTATTATTTTATAATTATAAATACATGTATTTATTGGAAAAAAAAACTCATATATATTCAAATTATTATTTAATAATTATGAATACAAGCATTTATTGCAAAATACTCATATCTACTATTGTAATTATTTTATATTATAAACACATGCATTTATTGCAAAAAACTCATAATCAATAATTTATAATTATAAATACATGCATTTATTGTAAAAAAAAAAAAAAAAAAAAAAAAAAAAGCCTCAACTAAATACATGCATTAATTGAAAAATAAAAATAAATAAATAAAATAATATTTTTATTGCAAAAACTTATAACTATTATTTAAATTTTGCTAAACAATGTCTATTGGGTAATGCATAAGCCACATTAATAGTATGTTCTTTTCATATTTAAATTAGTTACATATATAATGTGCAATAAATGATCATAAAAATTAACTTAAATATATGTCATTTTATTTTAACAAAGTCTAAGTTTCTTTATATTCATATTGATTGTTGGTTTAAGCATTGCCCGATGACTTATAGAGTTTGTCTCACATAAGCTTAAATGTAAACAACTCAAAATCACCAAAAGTTAAGCGACTTTGATTATTTTTTTTCAAAATTTGAGTAGTGAAACTAATGTATGAGTAGTGGTAGTACTTTTAATTGTAAATTAGATCAAATCATCGTTCAATCCACAACTACTTTGTTCTATAATATAATACACTAAACAATGTGATATAAAAAGATGTATATTAGAGTAAACACCCTTTAAAGTGTATGTTCATTGAAGAAAACACTAATGTTATGATGGGACATAATTAAACTCATGTCATTTTGATGTATTTTTGTGGATATGACGTAGTTTTAGTGAGTTTCACATATAAGATTGTATGTGAAACAACCTCATATTCACTTTTCTCATTGTAAATATATTCATTTATTGTAAATAAGTAACTTAATACACGCATTTTGTTAAAAAAAAAAAAAAAAAAAAAAATCTTTTATTTGAAAAACCTCATAATTATATTTTATAATTATAAATACATGCATTTATTGCCAAAAAAAAAAAAAAAAAAAAAAAAAAAAAAAAAAAAACTCAATCTTTATATAATAGTAGAAATTATATCTCGACGTCTAAACTACAAATTACTTTTTATATTTATCAAAATTATTGGTTTAACCATTGTCCGGTGGGCAATGTTTAACAAAACCCTTCACATTTATCGATTGTCAAAACATTGATAGTTTTATATTTTCAAGTTTTCACCATTCACTCCTTATATATTTCCTTCGCGTTTAAATTTGCATAATATTTTTATGCGTCTAAACTTATACATGTTAAATCCTTACACACACGTTGATCTAATCGTGTTGCAACTCATGGGCAACATAACCTTGTTTTACGCTATTATCAATCACTTAATTATTCAAATTATGAATATAGTTCTCTAAAGTTATAATCAAATGGTAAGAAACATTAAAATGAAGAGAGTGAGAAAAATTACAACTACAAATTTTAGATGCACGTACAAAAATAAAATTCATTTCCTCTTAAAACTTTTCCTTTTTAGTTTTCACAGAAAACATATTTAATTTATTTGGCTATTGTTATATTAGAATTCACACGTTTGTTTTTATTTAGTATATCGAAAAATAAGATTATATATCATATCAAGAGGAAGCATATATATATGAAGAGACTATAAACAAAACTAAAATACTACTTCAAACAAAATATTCATCTTCTCCTACATCCAATGAATTTTCCGGCAAATACACAACAAACACTCTTTTGTGTCATCATTTTCTCATCATTTTCCAGAATCATCACTTTCACAAAATGTTACCAAGTCTTGAATTCATCGGATTCGATCTCTAAACTCAAACCAGCTATAGCACTTGTGGTTGGACTTATATTTTGCATAGGGCTTACCTTAATATGTGTAATCTTAATTTATATAAACTGTTGTCACATATCGAATTCTATTCGCTTGGAGCACTTTGGTAATCTTCCAAGAGCAAGAGCAAGATCAAAGTCCTCCGGGATTGACAAAAGATCATTGAGTCACTTCCATGCTTCAAGTTTTCGACTTTAAAAGGATTGAAAAGCGGGTTGGAATGTTCCGTTTGTTTGGCTTTCGAAGATGTTGAAGTTTTAAGAATGTTACCAAAGTGTAAGCATGCTTTTCATATCGAGTGTATCGATAAGTGGTTAGAAAAAACTCAAGTTGTCCACTTTGTAGGTTTGAAGTCGTCATGGATGATATTGCCCTTTTATGAACTCGAATTCTTTAAGATTTAAGTTATCCGGGCCTTCAAGTCTTGGGCTTTATATAGAACGAGAAGGGTCTGCAAGATTAGGAACAAATATAGAAAATGATGAAATCTTGCATAAGTTTAATCATCGGATCATGGTCTGTGATGATGGCTATGCAGATCATGATTCATTGATGCATACCAGATGGAGCAATTTGAGCTCCTCTGATCTTTCATTTCTAAAATCGGAAATGATTACTAGTGAGTCAAGTAACCAATTTGATAATCACATCTCTGTGGAAATCGAGGGAATCCCCGGTGGCACACGAGAAAGTGAAGCGGGGCCCAGGGTATCTTGCGGGAGAAGATCGGTGTCAGAGATTACGGTTTATCCCAGAGTTCTTCAAGGTGAAGCTACAGTCCGGGAAGAAAGATTAAGGAAATTACGTTTGTTCATTGCTGGAAAAACAGTAGATCGGTTTGCTAATAAAGAAATCAGTCCATGTTCTTCATCATGATGTTTATATAGGAAGCAGAAAGTTAGAATGATATTAATGTGAAAATTAAGACCATAGAATGTGTACGTTCGAAAAGTATTTGTTTCACTAATTGCGGATATCTTAGTATATTTTTCTAAGGAAATTTATTCAAACCAAACAAACCGAATACAAACAAAGACATCTATTTTATTAATAAAATTCTATTTAGGGACCAAGATTACAAATACACTTTGTCATAAGACAAAGGAAACCTAAGACAACCACAACTTTATTCTAATTAAACATGTAGTCTCAGAACTTCATTTGGAATTTTGGATGAGTGTTAATATGTTTTTCATTATGATAAAGTTAACAGTCTACTATTTTATGTTTTATACTTTCCGGTCTCACAATAATATGAGTCCTAACTCTAAAACATTCACATCAATAAAACCGGATCCTGCGTTAGTGCCGTTAACCGGCTTTATTCGGCGTTATTATTAGAGGTCGGTGTTATTCGGTGTTTAAGGCGGTGTTAACACACCAACACCCGCTTTTTATTTATTTATGCCCTTAAATGAGGGTTATTTTTGTAAATTATTATGTTAAAGTTAAACTTGGGAAGCTATTGTTGTGAGTGTTTTTGGGATGTTAAGGTGAAATGTTAAAAAGCGATGTATGACGACGTGACACGGTGTTAAACTCTAACTTGTGTTATTGATTTACATGCTCTAATATATATTATTGGTTTACTTAATCTTTTTAAGATATGTCTATGTCTATACACCTAAACCTTTAATCTAAGTTTCATGAAAGTGATAAGGTATAATAGTTAAAAATTACTACAGTACTTTCTTAATGAGCCGGCCTTTTATTTGTTTTTTATTATATTTTATCTAAAAAGATAAAATTAAACCCACTCCACCATCACGCATATTTAAACCGAGTAAACTTTGTTTGCACCAAATATGGTTTGAACTTATGACCTGTCACTCTTAGTCGAAATAGTCGCAAGCCCTTATCAATTTGTTGCGGCTAGATAGTTATGGTTTAGTTGTGAAAACTGATAGATAATGGCTGCATAAAATATACTCGATAAGTCAAAAGCAGAAAATCCACCTCAAATATCATAACCTAAAGAGGTTCATGAAAATGTTTATAAAATTTGAAGAGGTTCATAGATCGAGTCATCACAGTGAGGTGAGGTTTATAATAACATGGAATGAAATAGGTCTAAGTTTATAGACTTTTTCATTGCAAACATGTAATTCATTTAATATCTCATCAAATTATAAAGTTTTAACATGTATAAGCATAGTGATAATAGGTTTATAAAATGATAAATTTAAGAACATGACATGGTAATTATATAAACTTTTTCAAAAGATTTATCATAGGAGATGCTACTCAGCATATGACATGGTATTTATATAGCCATTAATTATAACTAGAAGTACTGCGTTCTTGTGTGGAGTACCTTGTAAATAATTTTTTGCCGAACAATATATTTCGATTATATGTTTTCGTGATAATGACTTTATGTAAAGGTGTACACGGTTTGGTTTGAGTCGGTTTTGCTAAACCAAAACCGAATCGAAATCGATTTTGGTAGAAGCCGAGGTGTGGAGGGTGGTAAGTGCGGATATGAAAGTGTGTTTTTTTTTTTATTTTTTTTTTTGAATAAGTTGTTTGATGTGTTAGATTGATAGATGATGGTTAAAGACAATTAATATTATAGATGTTATAAGTTTATGAATTTAAGACAATTAAATTTTTAGATGTGTGTATTTAAAAAGCTATAGAAATTTCCTTTTGTAGTAATGTGTTGGGTCTTAAAAATTTTAAGACTTCATTGTTTAGAAAGTCCTAAACTCTTTATACAGTAGTATAGATAATAATATTATAGTTACTATATTATTCTACAAAATAAAAGGAGTTATTGTGCTTGTATGTATTAACTTGCCATTGATTTTTGTGAAGTAGCTATCTTGTGTTCATCAATCATATGTTATGAGTTAGGAATTGTGATCAGGAGGTGTTTCTTCCTTTGTTTTGATTTTGTAATGTTATATCTTTATTTGCTGTTAAAGTGTTTGATAAAATGCCTAAATGAAGTTTATTAGTTTATCACAAACTATTCACGTTTTGCCGCAAAACACAGCAATTGTATGATTTTTCAGTTCCATACAATATCATGATAATAGGAATCGGATTTTTAGTTGACGAAAGTTCATAAGCATATATAGTTTGTATAGCTAAGCAACAAGAAAAAAACAAGACTCGGACATGAATTTATTGTAATTCGACTCTTGATAGTGGTCATTTGGTTTAGAATCATTGATGGTATTTTATTGGAATTAGTAATTTAGCACTTCGACATATGTTTCGCGTCGATAGAAAACACACTAACTTACGTGTATGTTTAGTTGCTTGATGAAGTTTAATGTGAAATGTGCATATTGCTTGTTGTGTCTTTAGATTAACTTGTTGTAAGGATTGTTAAACCTGAAGAACTAACCTTACTGATTGTTGGAAAATTTAGTGCACTTGTGGGATTAGTTCACACCTTGTAATGGGTTAGGAGGTACAGAGTGTACACATCATAAGGTCCATGAACACCTCGACTCTAAGAGTGGTTTGTATTGATAGTGCTTGGTGAAATCTTGTTGTGGTTAACACCGATTATCGGTGTATCCTTTGGCGATGATTTCAGGATCGATGTTCATCAAGTAGTGTATACACTGAGCGGTGTATCCACCGAAAGCACTATGAACGTCTTGATATAAGTCTTGATAAATGACGAGCATAAGCGCATCATTATGACCACGTTTAATTGGTCATGTAACCACTAACGGCTATAATGGGGATAATATAGAGGCTATTAATGGGCGATTAATACTCATAATTCCATTGGAGCGGTCAGAGTATTATCCTATAAATAGGATATCCGAACATGTATGAAAGATACGAGAAAACACTAAACACTTATAAGCGCAAGGGTTAAAGAATTGTGCCTAATTCTCAACTACATTTGGTCTTATCCCAGTAGATATTCGTGATACCCAGGCATTAGGGTGAATAGTTTACTTTGGAAAGTGATCACACGATTCAAGTGATATCCGGTAACCACTGGTGGTATCTGTTTCATTTGAACCGATTGCATTTCTGCTCAAGTTGATTATCTACACCCATTCTTTGGGATCTATCGCCAACAATCAAAGTAAACTATTTAGTGATAATCAATGGCAACGCTGCTATGAAACATATGGCTTCAAACTTTGCAAAGCTTGATAAGTTTGAAGGGTGGACTTTAGGAGGTGGCGTAAGAAGATGTACTTCTTGTCATCAAGCATGAGTGTGGTTTATGTCCGACTACTCCAATTCACGATGATGGGGATGATGCTACATGGAGCGGATCGGGAGGAGGAGCAAGTGGGAGAATGATGACTACATATCGAGAGGTCTTATTCTCAATGGTATGTCCGATTCTGTTTGATATTTATCGAACTTTGAATCTTCCAAAGAACTGTGGATTCCTTGGATGCCAAATATATGGTGAGGATGCATCAAAGAAGTTCCTTGTTAGTAATTTCACAAATTACAAAATGAGTGATTCAAGACCGTTATGGAACAATACAATGAACTTTTGGAATACTTGGAAGGTTTACACAACACAATATGCACATGGATGAGGCTATTTGGTCTCTTGTGTTATTGACAAACTCCCTCCTTCTTGGAAAGATTTCAAGCATACCTTGAAACATAAGAAGGAGGAGTTAACTCAGTTGAGTTAGGCGGTCATCTGCGCATTGAGGAATCTCTCAAGGTGCGGGATAATGACAAGCCAAAGAGTGGCAATGTCTTTGGACCATCTGTTGTCAATATGGTGGAGCATAACAACTCCACCGGTACAATGACAACAAAGGCAAGCATAAGTATCATGACAACACAAGGCGAGATCCTAACAAGAAGGCAACACCTACTTGTTGGAAATGCGGCAAGACCGGTCACATTAAAGTGGGACTGCATGGGTGTTAAAATTGGTGGTAAAGCCAATGGATCGAGGCACTAATGGTTCGGGGTGGTGGTTGACCAACTCTTTGAAAGGTCGAATATGTTTAATAAGTCTTTTCGGATTTATTATGTTACATATGTATCTGAATCTTTTATGTGCGGGATGATGATGTTGCGTGGTGGGTTGACTACGGTGCAATAGTTCATGTGTGCAAAGATAGAAGTCGGTTCAAGACTTATGAGTCACCGAATGATGGTTCTATTCTTCACATGGGAAATGAGTCATGACCTTGGTGCATGGTCGTGGTTGTGTAGATCTTAGGTTTAGTTCAGGAAAGATTGTAACTTTGTTTAATGTTATTCATGTTCCTGATATAAGGAAGAACTTGGTTTCAAGTAGTATTTTGAATAATTATGGTTATAAACAAGTTATTGAGTCTGATAAATTTGTGCTTTCTAAGCATGGTGTTTTTATTGGTTTTGGTTATTTATGTAATCAAATGTTCGGGCTTAATGTTTCCATCGATAGTATGTACTGTTACCGACAATGTTATTTCGACTTTTGTGACCACATTTGATCGGTGATTCTAACCTTTGGCATGCTAGACTTGGTCATATTCACTATAAAAGAATGCAAGATATGTCTAGGGATGGTTTAATCCTCGCTTTGACATGGACAACGAAAAGTGTAAAACTTGCATGTTGACCAAGATAACCAAGAAACCCTTTAAGGGTGTTAGTGAGACTAAGATCTTGGAACTTATTCACGGTGACTGTGTGATTTGCATGCTACTCCTTCTTTGTGGAATAAGAGGTACTGTGACATTTATTGATGATGCTTCTAGATTTTGTTATGTCTATCATTACATACCAAGGATGAAGCATTAGATAAATTCAAAGTGTTTAAAAGCAGTTGAATTACAACTTGGGTCTTTGATCAAAAGATTAAGGACCGATAGGGAGGTGAGTACATGGATACTCAAGACTTTCAGTCTGTTGGAATAATCCATAAACGACGCCCTTATACTCCTCAAAGAAATGGCATTTCGAAAGGAAAACAGGTCTTGAAGGAGATGGTTAATTCCATGTTGTCCTATTCGGATCGAGTCAAGGGTTCGGGGTGAAGCTATGTTAACGACTTGCTATTTGCTAAATAGGGTTCCCAACAAAGGAACAAGGTTACCCCTTATGAACTCTGGACTAAAAGGAAACCCAACCCGAACTATCTCGTGGTGCGGGGTTGTAGGTGTTGTAAGACTCCACGATCCAAAGCAAAGACTTTGGGTGAAAGAGGCATTGATCGCATCTTTGTTGGATATCTTGAGCATTCCAAGGCTTTTAGGTTCTATGTTATTGAACCTAATGAACATATTTCAATTAACTCTATAATTGAATCAAGGGATGCAACTTTTGATGAGAATAGATTCACATCAGTCCCTAGACCAAATCGGAGGATTCCTAATAGAACTCATGATATTGGTGTATCGAGGTCCTCGATGATGAACCATCGGTGGTCCCTCGATGAGGTTGTGGTTCAAAGAACTGAACCCGTGCTCGGGAAGAGCAAAAGGGTTAGGACTCAAAGTCATTTGGACACGAGTTTCAACTATACTTAGTTGAAGGAACCGAGGATGAGGTCTCGGACCAATACTCCTATTGCTTCATTGATGAGGATGACCCAAAACATTTGAAGAAGCAATGAAGTCCCGGATATTGCTTTCGGAAAGAAGCAATCAATGATGAGATGGATTCCATCATGGGCAACAACACTTGGGTGTTGGTTGATCTACCACCAGGTTGCAAACCTCGGGTTGCAAATGGATTTTCAAAAGGAAAATGAAGGTAGATGGAACTATTGAGAAGTTCAAGGCTAGACTAGTTATTCAGGGCTTTAAACAAAAGTCGGGGATAGACTATTTTGATACTTATGCCCCTCGTGGCAGACGATACCATAAGGCTCGCGATTGCTATGGCATCTATTCACAATCGATTATTCATCGGATGGATGTGAAAACGACTTTCTTGAATGGTGAATTGGAAGAGGAGGTTTATATGAATCAACCTCGGGCTTCATCATGCGGCAATGAAAACAAGGTGTGTAACCGATTAAGTCTCTTTATGGACTTAAGCGGGCACCTAACAATGGCATCAAAATTTGATGAAGTGGTTTTGTCTAGTGGTTATGTTCTTAACCGTGACAAATGTGTATATAGCAAATTTGATGAATCGGTAAAGGAGTCATCATTTGTCTATATGTTGATGACATGTTGATATTTGGCACCGACCAAAATCAGTTGACGACAAAGTAATTTTGTCATCAAGGTTCTCCATGAAAGACATGGGGAGGCTGATGTTATCCTTGGTATAAGGATTAAACATGAAAGTAAAAGAATTTATATATCTCGTCTCATTATATTGAGAAGGTCTTGAGGAAATTCAATTATTTTGATTGTACTCCAATGAGTACACCTATGGATACTGTGAGAAGCTAATGCCTAATCATGGCAAGGTGTATCTCAACTTGAGTATTCTAGGGTAATTGGGTCTGCTCGATGTATGCCATGACTTGTACAAGACACGATATTGGTTTTGCGGTGGGAAAATTGAGCGGTATACTAGTAATCCTAGTGCTCATCATCGCAAGTGAGCTCAAAGGCATGAAGTATTTGAAGAGAACTATGGATTATAGTCTCATATCTCGGTTACCCATCGATGTTGGAAGGTTACACCGATGCAAGTTGGATCGAATAATCAAGACAATTCGTCTACCGGTGGTTGGGTATTCCTACTTGGTGGAGGTGCAATTTCTTGGGCATCCAAGCAAACTTGCATCACCGGTTCAACAATGGAATCAATTTGTGGCTTTAGCGGTGGCGTAAAGAAGTGAATGGTTGAAAACTTGCTTCGAGATTCCATTGTGGCTAAACCTATAGCACCTATTTCTATCCGTGTGATAGTGCGGCTACATTGGCTGGAGCTTATAGCGGATGTACAATGGTAAGTCTAGACACTTAGGTGTCGCATAGCATGATTCGTGAGCTTATCATAGAATGGGTGGTATCTATAGAGTTTGTTAGATCTCAATGAACTTAGGCGATCACTTGTGAAGGGTGGCTAGAGACTTGGTTATAAAGTGCTAAAGGGATGGGTTTAAGTCCAACTTAGTCACTGAATGCTAGGACACCTGACTCCTCCCCGAGGAAACTTAGAGTCTGAGTTCAATGTGGAAAAGTCGAACATTCGGTGGGCAGAGCACATGTTTATTTACATCCCAAGGTTGTGCTCAGAACTGCTGAAAGGAGGATGAAGTCTTTACTTAATGGTTATATTTTCTTTGAAAAAGTGCTTGGCGGGAGCATGACTAAAGAGAACCACCTATGTAAATGTTGAAGTTTTGCCGCTTGAAGCTTTGGAATTTTAGCTTTTACAACATTTATGAATTTGGATATGGACACATGGCTTGTATAGTGTCGGGGTCATAAGTGTTTGAAAACTTGTGTGTAGTTATCTCCGGTATTCAAATGGGTTGAAGGTTCAATTCTTAGAACACCCCGATTCTCGAATATTTGAGCGTGTAATTACTAAGATGGAAATTCAATCCTCGGGACATTTTCATTTATGCACATGTTTTGCTTAATGTTTAATTTTCATGCAAAAGAAGTGAACTAAATTTGGGGAGGATTGTTGGAAAATTTAGTGCACTTGTGGGATTAGTTCACACCTTGTAATGGGTTAGGAGGTGCAGAGTGTACACTCATAAGGTCCATGAACACCCCGACTCTAAGAGTGGTTTGTATTGATAGTGCTTGGTGAAATCTTGTTGTAGTTAACATCGATTATCGAGTGTATCCTTCGAAGCGTGCCAATGAGGATCGATGTTTCCATCAAGTAGTGTATACTGCTGAGCGGTGTATCCACTGAAAGCACTATGAACGTCTTGATATAAGTCTTGATAAATGGCGATTACAATCTGCATCATTATGACCACGTTTAATTGGTCATGTAACCACTAACGGCTATAATGGGGATAATTGAGGCTATTAATGGGCGATTAATACTATAATTCCATTGGAGCGGTCAAAGTATTATCCTATAAATAGGATATACGAACATGTATGAAAGATACTGGAAAACACTAAACACTTATAAGCGCAAGGGTTAAAGAATTGTGCCTAATTCTCTAACTACATTTGGTCTTATCCCAGTAGATATTCGTGATACCCGGCATTAGGGTGAATAGTTTACTTTGGAAAGTGATCACACGATTCAAGTGATATCGGTAACCACTGGTGGTATCATTTCCTTTGAACCGTTGCATTTCTCAAGTTGATTATCTACACACGTTCTTTGGGATCTATACGCCAACACCGATTATGATAGAACACGGGTTCCAATTCTTTACACAAGGTTAGCTTTTAACTTTTTGGTCTTGTTTTGACATTTTCTGTATTCTTGTCAAATAGCATTCAAGAAAAAAATGTGCACGGTGAAGTTGGCCTCCCTATTGCACAACAACGACTCATTTTTAGGAAAGGTTTGAAGGACTATTGAGAGGAAGGAGAAAGTTGTAATATTATTGTTAAAGTGAAATGATACAATACATGAAGTTTATATACAAACAATACTTTGACTACAAAAGTCAACTAACCAAACTAACTATGGTTAACTAACATCTATGAACAAAAACTACATCTATAAGAAACTACAATCACATAAACTCTTGTGGTGATGGAGATAGTTTGTTGAGAGAATAGTGTTGATCACTTTTGACTTGTGTAAGCTGTATCTCCATTACCCCCTATGAGTTGGCGGTGTGTATGGATCACACAAGCCATACTTGGATATGCAATGATGAAAGGAGATGCTTAAACCTTTAGTGAGAGCATCAACAACTTGGTGATGAGATGGAACAAAGGTAGGCGAGAATAGTACCATTCTTGATTTTTCTCGAACAAAATGACAATCTATCTCTATGTGTTTTGTCCTTGCATGTTGAATGGGATTGGAAGCTAGAGCAATAGATGATTGGTTGTCACGATAAATGGGGCCGAGTTTGTTGTGGCGGTTGTAAATCTTTGAGGAGGCGAGAAGCCGAGTTATCTCACGTATCTGATGCGCCATGATGCTCTATACTCATACATGGAAGACCTTGAAACCAGCGATTGCTTTTAGATTGCCAAGAAATAAGGTTTGAACCAAGAAAGATGCGAGAATCGATGGCAGATCTTCTTGTGGTGAACAATTGGCCCGATCACTATCACAATAAGCTTTAAGTTGAAGATTGGAAGTAGATGAGATGAAAAGACCACGGCACGGACAAAGCTTGATATACGAGAACCTTGAGTAAAGCACGCCAATGAGGTGTTACGGGATTGTGGTGAATTGACTTAGAGCATGTCTTGCATAGGATAAATCTGGTCTTGTAATGGTGAGATACAAGAGTTTGCCCGGTGGCTCTATAAAGTGAAGGATCGGGAGAGGTTCTCCATCGTATCATTTAACTTGATGATAGGATCAATAGGAATATGAGAGGGTTTGGTCAAGAACATTAGCACTATGAAGAAGTTCAAAGCATATTTCCTTTGAGACATTGTGATCCCTGTTTATTCCTCGAAACTCAATCCCAGTAATAGTTAAGTTGTCCCAAATCCTTGATCTTGAAGGTGAGGTCTAGTTGATGCTTAAAATGATTGATAAGAGTAAGATTGTTGCTGTCGGAAGGATGTCATCAACATAGATCACCAAAGCTAGAAAATCGATGTCCTTTTGTATGTAAGTAAAGAAGTGTCACGTATAACTTTGTGTGAAACCATGGTGAGGAGGAAAGAGGTGAGCTTGGAGAACCATTGCCTATTTACTGTTTCAATCCATAGAGATTTTTGTAATTTGCGATTGGATTTGGAATGGATGAGGGTGGTTTGTAGCCTTGGGTAGCACCATATAGACTTCCTCATGAAGGTCCCCATGTAGAAAAGCATTGTTGACATCTAATTGAGCAATATGCCAATTATGATGAACAGCAGCAACTAACAAAGTCCTGATGGTCACCATCTTTGCAACTGGTGCAAAAGTTTCTGTATAATCAGTGCCCTCCTGTTGGGTATATCCTTTTGCTACCAGCCTAGCTTTGTGTTTCTCAACAGTGCCATCAGAATGATATTTGACCTTGAAAACCCATTTGTTGCCTATGGCCCTCTTTCCTGGTGGTAAGGTGGTAACTTCCCATGTGTTGTTGATGTGTAGAGCATGAAGTTCCTTGTTCATTGCATCTCTCCATCTAGGATCCTTAGAAGCTGAGTATATGAATGTGGTTCTCTTGATCTATTGATTGCATTGATGAAATGTACGTGAATTTTGGATTTGATGTTTTGGTAGTTAATGTATTTGGAATGATGAAACTTGATAAATGATTGAGTGGTGTGTTTAAGTTTTGGAAAGTGAACTTGAAAATCATGAAATTTGTTTGGAAGGTGAGAAGTTACGGTGGACTTTACGAGGGGTGGTGGAGGTGGTGGTGGTGGAGGTGATGTATGATCGAGAAGAGGATGTAGGAATGTCTTGTGGTGTGGAAGTAGTGATGTGGTCGGTGTGAGAGATGGAGTCGGTCGAGGGTGGTGAAGGTGGTGAAGGTGTTGGATTAGGTGATGATGGTTCGGTGGTGGTGGGGAATTGTTTGAAGTAGAGGTAAATCGATGATGTAGGTGTTGGTGAAGAATTGAGTGGTTCGGTGGGTCGGGGAAGGAGTGGTGATGGGAACAAATTGTGGTGGAAAATAGGAAGGTGTGGGTAAAGCGAGATGTGTGAAGGTGAAGTTGTGGATGGTTTGTTGTGAAATGGGAAAATTGATTCATTGAATCTTACATGTCTACTAACAAAGGTTTTGTGAGTAAAGGTGTCATAGAGTAAGTAACCTTTCTGTGTGGTTGGGTATCCAATGAATACACATGGTTTGGCTCTGGGTTCAAATTTGTCATGTGGGTGTTGATGTGCAAGTGCTTGGCATCCAAAAACTTTCAAGTGGTTAAGTGGAGGTGGTGTGTTATCTGAGAGTTCATAGGGACTTTTATGATTTAATGGTTTACAAGGTAGTCTATTAATGAGGTAGGTTCTTTGTGAGTAGGCAATAGCCCAAAAGTGAATGGGTAGATTAGCTTGGAATCTCAATCTCGGCCATTTCTAAAAGGTGTTTGTGTTTTCTTTCAACTCTAGAATTTTGTTGTGGAGTATAGGGGCATGAAGTTTGGTGAATAATGCCATGGGTGTGAAAAAATGTTGTTAATGATTGATTAATGAATTCGAGCCATTGTCAGCCGATTGTTTTTAAGGTTGTGTTGAAATGATTCTTAACAAAGGTGAAAATATTTTGATGTTAGATGTGGTGTGATCTTTGGATGGTAAAAGATAAATCCATGTGGCTCTTGAGTAATCATCAACTATGGTTAAAAATACTTGCATTTATTCACGGTTGGGTATTTGTAAGGACCCCAAAGGTCAACATGAATTAGTTCAAACAGTAGTTGCATGAGATGTACTAGAAGGAAAAGATAAAGCATGTTGTTTAGCTAAAGGACGGATATCACAAGTATGTGGATTACAAAGTTTAGAAATGGAAACATGTTTGATTTGTTGAATAACAGTTGGTGAGGATGACCAAGTCTTGAGTGCCAAAGAGCAAAGTTGTTGTTATTGATGGAAAGGATGGTGGATGTAGTGGTTGAAGGTTCACCTTGATGATGTAGAGACCATTATAGAGGTGCCATGAGCAATCCTCTTGTGATTGTCCTGAAATAACATGAAAATGGAGTGAAAAGTATGGAAAGTGGTATGTGGGTGCCTAGTTTGCTCATGACAATAGATTGTAGGAGAAGGTAGGTATGTAAAGGACTTCATGTAAGGTGATGGGTGAGTTTATGTGCACCGATCCCATCGTGTTACTTGTGTGTTGACCATTAGGTAATGTGACAAATATGGGTTGGGTACAAATGTGGACATTATGCATAAGAGTGAGAGAAATACAAACATGATCGAGTCCCACTATCAACTACCGAGAGTCTTATGATGAAGTAAGACGGATGCAATAATCTTGTACCTTCTAGAGTTATGTGGGATGCAACAAGCTTATATGTTCGATAGTAAAACTAGCCACAAGTTTAGGTTTACCTTCCGAATTAGCTTGTGGAAATCTGGATTATCCTTGTTGTTTCGCATCATAAGCATCATCGATTCAAGTGATTTTGTAGTTGATCCATTCGGCATTCATTCTTTGCATCGACTTCTTTGGTTAGCACCACTTGTTGTCCCAACATTTGTCCATGAGCCATAGTCAAATTGACACTTCTAAAAGCTGATTGCCTGTCTTTGTGGTGTAGGTGGTGGCTTGTATTTTCCATGAAGAGGATGACCGGATGGGTATCCCACCAACCGATAACATTCTTCTTTTGTATGACCTTCTTTCCACAATTTCCACGAGAAAATTCCTTCTTAAAAGTACTCCTTCTTCGAAGACTCATTGTTGTTTGTGGTCTTAAGCGTGACTCCCTTGTGAATAGTTTCTACGGACTGATGTGGTTGTTGTTGTTAGTGAAAGAAGTTAAAACGGTTTGATTGATTTGAAAGTCTTTGTGGCGATGGGAATCACGGTTGTGTGCATTTCTCTTTGTTTTCTTCTTGTCTTATCATGCTATAAGCCTTAGCAACACTAGGCATAGGATTCATGAGTAGGATTTGACCCCGATATTTGCATAGCATTCATCTAAACCCATTAAAAATGAATAAGCCTTTTCTTTGATCCTCTCACCATTGATTCTCCCATTTTCACAAGTGCAAGTACATACACACATATCGGTGCTTCCAAAGAATCATATTCATCCCATAGACCTTTCAATTTCTGATAGAAAATCTCAATACTAGTGTTGTTTTGTTTCAATTGAACTAAATCATTTGTGAGTTGATACACTCTGTGTCCATCTAATTGGGAGTAATGTTCTTGCAACTCATGCCACAAATCAAAAGCAGTGTTTACAAAGCTTAATGAGTTACTTATCTGTTCAGAAATTGTATTGAGTAACCAAGAAATGATCATGTCATTTGTCCTTTCCCACAAAGGTCTGATGTTGGAGTTCATACTGGGTTCTTCAAATTCACCATTGACAATCTTCATCTTGTTCTTAGCATTCAAGGCTATCATCATGGATCTTTTCCAGGATCCGTAATTATCTGAACCAGTTAACTTCTTTGAAATCAAAATCAATCCTGGATGATCTTGTGGATGTAAGTAAAGTGGATGATATGGTGATGTGACATCATCTTCTGATGATGGAGTAGATGATGAGGGAGTAGATGAGTTTGTGTTTTGATTATTGATTGTCATTGTGATTGAAAGATCGATCGGAGTTTGTTGTGTTCTTGGAAAAAACAGTTATTTGATCGGAATTATTGATTGTATTGGATAATGATGATGAATCTTGATTATGTGGTTGTTTTGTTATTTGATTGTTGTGATTTTGAGTGGATGGCGGCGGAGTTATGATGGTTTGATGGCGGAATTGTGGTGGGTTAGCGATTATTGTCACGGAGTTTGTTGAGAAGTTGTTGGAATGTGGGAGAGTTTGTTATGAGCGGTTATGAGCCACGAGAGATGGTGGTGGCTCGATACCATATTGATATGGCGAGAGGAGAAAGTTGTAGTATTATTGTTAAAATGAAATGATACAATACAAGAGGTTTTATCGATCAATACTTTGACTACAAAAGTCAACTAACTAAACTAACTATGGTTACTCTAAATCTTGAACAAAATATACATCTATAAGAAACTACAATCACATAAACTCTTGTGGTGATGGAGATAGTTTGTTGAGAGTATAGTGTTGATCACTTTTGACTTGTGTAGAAGCGTATCTCCATTAAGGACGAGCATCGTCTTTACGAATATTGGAATTATATAACATGACTAATCATAAATATAAACAATAAACATCAAAGTAAGTGCGGAGCGTATAGGAACATATAATGAATAATTAATTAACTAAAGAATAAAGTATACGTACCTTTCTTGATTCTAGCGAACAAGAATCAAATCCACAAACTAGCAATTAGGATGAACCTAATTAGGGTTTATAGGATTATATGAATTACCCTCACCGTTTTGTAATTCAATCCAAGATAATAACAATAGTGTGTTATTACTAAGTTCTTGTACACGTACTAAACCGAATTAAAGTAATGCTAGGTTTTTATCAAACAAATAACTTGATTTTGAAAGGTTTTGATCGACCCTATATGGTGTACGATCGGTTTGGAGACAAAACACACACAAAACAATTTTAGGGTTTAGCTAATGAGCACAAGAGATCTAGAAAAATAAAACCCCAAGCCTTGTTTATATACCCAAGCAAACTTGGTGAACAAGTTGGTTTTCTTTCCATATTATGATCCCATGGCGATCGGTTTGGAGTCCCTGAAGGATTCGGAACCTTCCAACTTTTGCAATTAGATCCTTTTCCATAAACATTTAACGACCGTTAGTCCATTACATTAATTACTTAACGTTCGTTAGTTATTTTGTTTAATAAATAAATAAATATAATGTTTATATTTAATTATTAACTTTAAATTCTCATACGTAAAGTGTGCAATCCCAAAGTCTCGAGTTCGATCCTAACTCACGTCTATTAATTTATTGTCCATAAAACCAACAGCTCCCACTGGACATATCTTAATAGAGTGATCACATTCGATTAGCGTCTAGCAACACTTGATGCCTCTAGTACAACTCGAGCAAGGCTCACGGAAAACCTTTTAATGATTTCTCATTATTATTATCCTTTTGTTTCTAATACCATGTTAAATAAAGATATGGAATTAAGTCATTCTTTATCCAACTATTACATTTCTCGTTATAAGTGATTGAGCAAGATTACCAAATCTTACGAACATATTCGGGAGATTTTGGGTGTGCCCACAAACATCTTGTCAACCCTACGAGGGCCCAAGATATTAAACTCAAAATAAATTTGAAGGAACAAATTCTATCTTGACTACGAGAATAACCCACAAACTTTGCAACACTTGAGAAACAACCCTTATGACTACGATTCATTATAGCGTTAAGTTGTTCCACGAGTGCACTACATTCATGACACTTATCACGGTATCTCAAGTCGAGGATAACTATTCATAATTTACTTATAACAATATCCATAAAGTAAATTATGTAGTTGGGATAAGTCCTATATTCAATCCATTGAATATCATCGAAAATGGTATGCATTCTCATCAATATACTTTCAAGTATATTCTACCACATCTCTCGATTTGTCTTAGTTTAATGATACTCCCATATCATTAATCGACAATGGACGATTTAGAATAAATAAATTTATTCACGGATTAAACATGCAAATATAGGATACAATATATTATAAAATCAAACATACCAAGTATTTGATTTATTATAACAATTGTTTAACATCCTTTATCCAAATACCAAATAGATCAATGCATGAAAATTCCAGTTGATGAATTATACCTCAAGTAATGACAATCATACTTGTTGACAAGGCATAAATCAACCAACTTGATCTATCGTAATTTTGAGAATACTTATTTTAAGAATTCAATTAGTGAAATCTTTGTATGTGTGCATTCATCAATCCACATAATAATTCATAAAGTGTGTGACATCCTCTATCACCAATTTATGACAATTTAAACTTTCAAACATTTCAAAGTTTAAAGTATTCTTATTCTTTTAATGTATAATGCAACTGTGCTCTTAGTAGCACAACTAGTTCATATGGCCATTAACAAGGATAAAATCCTACCATGACTAGTATTGAGTGTCATCTCAATTAAACCAGCATCATTGTATACAAACAACAATATGCTTATTAAAACTCCGTAAACTTTAACATCTTATTGTGTAATGTTTGATGCTTTCCTAACTTTCAAGTTTAAAGCTGATGACAACTTGCACAACAATTGACATATTGTTCATCCATAGAATCTAGGAGCAATTCCAGGTTTTAAGGATGTAATTCTATTAGAATATTCATTACACAAGTTATCTAATAACTTTTAGTTAGATATCAATGTTGTCAAATCACTTCTTATTCAAGAATGATACAACAATTTTAATACACAACATGATGTACATGATGAATCTACATGTCAAACTTAGATCTCATTCATGTTCTATCTTGTCAAAAGATATTTATCAATTTCCCAAATGATATATCATGTTTTATTAGAATCATTTATTTTACTGCACATGTTTATTAACAATAAACATATATTCCAAGGTTCTATGTTTTAATATTTAAATCTTACAAGTGAAGTTTCATTCCAATCTAAGACTTAACATTTAGCTTTCAAGGAATGTTACTTACTATATGTTATATAACATATAAGATTTAAGAAACTTAACATAATACTCCCACTAGCTTTCAGGAATACTTAAAATTTATCTTATTTTAATTATAAATCGAAAATGAGATTTAATATTTAAACATAAGAATAATTTCATAGATGCATGCATTTATCCATTCATGAATTATTGCACTTCGTACACTTCCAAAGATTATATGAATTCAAAAACCTTTCGATTACTTACCGTCCTCGCTCAAGTAATTTCTCAAGAAAGAGTTTTGATATTCCATTGTCATATTTCATATTAATGAAAACAAGTATGACAATTATCATCTTTATATATTTAATGTGTCTTAGGAAAGAATGTTCAATCACAATTAATTGCTTAAATATGATTAATAATCTTGTCATAAAACATGCATTAAATATGTGTACAATATTGTCCATATGATTTCTACATAGAAATTCAAACCACTAGGGTCTTTCATCTCTTTGAAGAAACTCATTTCCATTCTCTAGTCTAACTATTAAGATAAACCAAATTTCCAAAATTGATTATCTTTATGGACAGCATCTTTAACATTCATAGTATGAGTAATTTACCCAATTCAATATTTGGTAATCTATCATAATGATTATCAGGTTTACTATAATCCTGTAACTCATGTTTCTCAGCCTATAAGTCAAATATCTGAGATATCTTTGCAGATCTATGAATGAAAATTCCATCATCATGAGGTCTATCATTTACATGTCTAACCTCATCATGATATTTACTAGTGTATTTAAGAAGATTATGTATCTTGTAATTTTATCTTTCAAGATAGAAAAACTCCCACTTGCCTTTTGTAATATATAGACTATCTATATATACTTAGCAATTAGAGCAAAACTACATTGTTCTTTATTTGGGACATTACAAATACACATTGATAATTCCTGATTTTACTTTGTTAATAACCTATTCATTAATAGTTTAACAAATTCAGAATATTCAATTTTAAAACTTAATGTGATTCATCACATTCCATAATGAAATGGTGTTTTATTAATCTTCTAGGTTGGAGTCATATCGAGTATTTCAATCCATACTCAATATTCTAACCTTGTTACTTTTTAAGAAAGAAGTTATGGTTATCTTGAATCAAACAAATCAAATATACTTTGATTCTCCTAACTGAACATACCATCAACTTGTGGTATTCATTAGAATTTAATATTGTAAGACAATCTAACAATATATAAGATAAACATATTTCTTTTGGCTTACCTATTTACCAACTAAGTCAACTTAATGGTATAATAGACTTTCCAAGCCAATTCCATGTTTTATAACACAAGTACCCTTTAACCAAGTCACTTCATATCCATGTTTCAACAAGAAACATAAATTGTTATAATCCCATTATACGTTATAAATCATTGATCAACTCAATGACTTCTTGTATATGTCTTAATTAAAAAACATAAAAATATAACAAGTTAATGTCTTACTTTATTATAAGTCTTAAAAAACTTTATGTTTATGTCTTTACAATGAATCATAAACATGTTTAACTAAAGTAATTATGAACACAACTCTTGGTTTCAATAGTAATTTCAAGTTAATTTATTTTACTTCACAATAATGTAGGACTACATTATTTTTCATTTATGTCATTCCAAAATACATAAATAAATAAATTGAAGTAGGATTAGATTACTTTATTTAATTTTATGTCATTCTAATAATACATAAATATTTAATTTGAAGTAGTCTTATATATCATTTTGACATATATTCTAAATACTTGTCTAATTTAGAAACTGCAAATATGTCCATGCAAGGTCTGACTTCACATAGAGATTTACTTTGTTGTTGCAATCTCGCCAAGTTCTCACATGACGTAAATTTCAACACCAAATGTTTCTTGAATTAGATATGTACAAGTTATATTAGAACATTAGTCTCTTACCTTGCAGTCAAGAGAATCCGTTAAATCATATACTTATATGTTGTACCTTGCACACAATATAGATTTCTCCCACTTGTGCATGGAACAACATCATGTATGAATAAACAACACGACATATGTTTGTTTATGTGACTAATATGATTGTGTCATTGATATTAGCATAACTAGTAGATGTAGAACCACTTCATTGTCTAATAAGGAAGCGTACATGACTATCCTTGAAAACATAAGTGTCTATAAGTGGAAAATAATTATCATAAGACATTCTAGAGATAATCCGAGTTACTACTAAGATGACAAAGCTTGTAACTCCACTGAATAAGAGATCATTACATTAATTCTTTATTCAGTAATAAGAACACAACACTCCCACTGGATTTGACAACATTGTAAGTGTTTCATTAACCAGTGAAAGAAAATAGTGTATTATTTACTTCCTACACCTTTGAGAAAGTCCATACATAACAATTACAAATGTACTTAAAAAATGTATTCTACTATGTAGATGATGAACTATTCATCAATGCTATTAACTTGAAAAATTGGGCATGCAATTTCTTTCTTAATAGTTCTACTATTCCAACAATTGTAAGTAGTACTTTTAAATGGTCAAAGCACAACAACTAGATAAAATATGCTAGTTTGTCTTTTACCAATTATCGATAATTAGTCTAGCTTCTAATTTAATAACTCGTAAATATGCAATTTTCTTAACTATTAAAATTTGCTTACGAGTTATGTATTTAGAATTTAGACAACTCTAATTGTCCTATCATACCTTTCTTCATTCATGAAAAGGATAGGGTTGAATCTCACTCTTTGCGTGAAAAGAGGACTAGGTTTATTCTCTTAGCAAAGTTGACTCTACCAAAAACCCTTACGGTGTAGATCAATTTACCAATACAAGAATAACCTCGTTTACGATTTAATGTTGCATTAATACATTTAAAGAATTAGCAAAATTCAATTTTAGTATTTTCGATAATTAAACTTTTCAAGAAAATAAAATACCCAAGGTAATATTCATATAACCATAGAATTTTCTCGAAAATTAGGATCCAAATTATCATAGGTTCATTACATCGGTTGATCCGCTAGCAACGAGCATATAATAAGGTAATCGTCGAACATTAATTGGCAAACAATTTCCAACTCCTAGATCATTATGGGATTTATATTTTCCAACGCTATTGCAAATATAAACATGTTTCATCCCATCTTATGCCATTGAGTCCGAGTCTCACTTCTACTCAATTTAAGTGTCTAACTTAAAGAAGCGCAAATATGTCCATGTAAGGTCGACTTTACATAGAGATTTACCTCTCCATTACAATCTCGCCAAGTACTCTCATGACGTAATTGCAACTTCAAGTGTCCCTTTAATTAGATGGCATATTCTTAATTTAAAAGGGTACTAGTTTTGATTTTATGTGGTCAAATCAAATATGTACAAAGATGTCATGAATTCATCTTGTAGCATAATTTTAATAAAAACTTTTATTACCAATTCATAAAGATCAAATTATCAAAGCTTTGAATGAGGTATTGGGTTCACCAATCAAGGAATTTAGTGTTAATTATCATCCATTATACCGTACTTTTGCATAAGTGTAAACACTTAGTGTTTGGATAATTACCACCGAAGTGGCGCATGGAATTAAAACTAATTAGCCTAAGATGAGCTTGTACATTTTATGGCTTACTAAGTAGCTCCATTCGAACTTACAGAGAGGAGGACCGGTAAGCGCAAACGCATAACCTTAGACATCCATTCGGTGTGTGCATGCGCACTTAAATAACCCCTTTATAGTTCATTCGAATGGGTGAGCTGCTCGGTCATTGTACCAAAGTCACCAATCAATTAAACTATTGAAAACTTAACTCTTCCAAAACAAATCAAATTTCACCATTGTTTAGTCCGTATTATTTTCTATTCAAAATTACCTTTGCTTAAAGCTGTGCGCATAATAAACAAACAAGTAATACCAATAAAAATATAAACAACTAAAAACAATGCGCATATAATAAACAATTTATACGTGTAAACAAGTAGCCACATGCAACTTATTCGATAAAACCCTATTAATAATCAATGTCTAGGTTAAATTAACGTATATATTAATTAGGCTTTCACTCTCTCAATTGAAAGTGAGCCACATACATCGACGAATCGATTATGTAAACCCATAATTAATGATATACCAAATTGCACATAATTGATTCATTAATGTATATAATTGAGTTTTCCCAATTCAAGATTTATCATAATTATACATGTGTATAAAACTTAACAATTAATCCAATCTTAACAATTAAATAATAATACAAGCAACTATCCATGACAAACATGCATGTATCATCATGGATATAACATAACAATTATTCAATTAAGTCACAAGATCGCATACAATTCCATGTCACATAACACTTTATTCATGAATTTATCACGTAACAAATATATTAAATCTAGGTTTCGATATTGATAACATAACAATTA
This sequence comes from Chrysanthemum lavandulifolium, assembly GCA_022545495.1. Taxonomy (NCBI): domain Eukaryota; kingdom Viridiplantae; phylum Streptophyta; class Magnoliopsida; order Asterales; family Asteraceae; genus Chrysanthemum; species Chrysanthemum lavandulifolium. The sequence continues at coordinate 265,957,678 of CM040238.1, forward strand.
ATATAAACCCTAAAAAAATTTAGGAAATCGACTAAAAATTTTAGGGTTTCCACCCATAAAAAATTTCGATCCATAATAGATTTTAAAACCAAATTAGGGCAAAATCCTTAACCCTAAAATTAGGGTTTATATAATCATAACCAAAACCCTAGAATAAATCATATCAAACACAATACAATATCCGTTTTTACGTGTTTAGTAATTAATTACTCATTAAAACCAATGGCTCGTGATGCCTTTGTTGGAATTATATAACATGACTAATCATAAATATAAACAATAAACATCAAAGTAAGTGCGGAAGCGTATAGGAACATATAATGAATAATTAATTAACTAAAGAATAAAGTATGCGTACCTTTCTTGATTCTAGCCGAACAAGAATCAAATCCACAAACTAGCAATTAGGATGAACCCTAATTAGGGTTTATAGGATTATATGAATTACCCCTTACCGTTTTGTAATTCAATCCAAGATAATAACAATAGTGTGTTATTACTAAGTTCTTGTACACACGTACTAAACCGAATTAAAGTAATGCTAGGTTTTTATCAAACAAATAACTTGATTTTGGAAAAGGTTTTTGATCGACCCCTATATGGCGTACGATCGGTTTTGGAGACAAAAACACACACAAAACAATTTTAGGGTTTAGCTAATGAGCACAAGAGATCTAGAAAAATAAAACCCCAAGCCTTGTTTATATACCCAAGCAAACTTGGTGAACAAGTTGGTTTTTCTTTCCATATTATGATCCCATGGCCGATCGGTTTGGAGTCCCTCAAAGGGATTCCGGAACCTTCCCAACTTTTGCAATTAGATCCTTTTCCATAAACATTTAACGACCGTTAGTCCATTACATTAATTACTTAACGTTCGTTAGTTATTTTGTTTAATAAATAAATAAATATAATGTTTATATTTAATTATTAACTTTAAATTCTCATACGTAAAGTGTGCAATCCCAAAGTCTCGAGTTCGATCCTAACTCACGTCTATTAATTTATTGTCCATAAAACCAACAAATATCGTATCCTATTTACACATTTATCAGTAATAATATTGTTCTTTAACGACATTTTTACCTCGAGATGTCTTGATATTTAGGATTAGAATAGATATTCAGTCATAGAGATTCATATGTTAAATAGGTAAATAGGGTGCTTATTCAAAATAAACCGATCAGTATATAAACTTTAGAAGTAAGATGTGGTCCCTGTTAAACCAATATGGCTTAGAAACGTTCTTAGGTGAAGCCTTTACGAATTATAGACGTTGAAAGTGGAGTCACATTGCATCTAGTGGCTAGACAACCTTCTGAGTCGGAACCATCATTTGGTTCGTCTCCCGGGTCAACAATTGCAAATGGTACTAAATTATGCGAAACATATGCGAAAGACCAGTAATGTCATACCAACAGAAGACAAAAATCCTAAAGTAGGTCTAAATTATGCTTTGATCTCGTTCCTGATGTATGTGGAATCAGACTTTTTATTGTTTGTTTACACTTGATATTAAGGTTAGCGTTTGAAACTTTCGAGTACTTTTGTGCAACTTTTTTATGGAGCTCTCTCTTAAACTAATAATGGGCATATGTTAATGTATTCACTGATAGAAGTTAAAACCATCTAGGCATTAGGCATGAAGACACTTGAATACTCTTCAATTCCTAAAAAAATGAAGGGAAATGCTTAATGTGGTATGCTGACTAGAGCTAGCTCTTATGTTTTGTTATGGAAACTAGTAGGGGTGTCGGTAGGGTCGGGTTGACCCGACCGAACCCGATAAAGCTTATCGGGTTAAAAATCTTGTCGGGTTGTTTTGACCCGAACCCTATAACCCGGCATTGTTATCAGGTCGGATTAGAGCTAGATAATATCGGGTCAACTCTATAAGACCCGATAATGGTATTTCATGTTTTGAGGTTATATGTCAATACATTTAGTTTAAATAAAATATGAAAAGGACACAGTTAGAAGAGGATGAATTTCGTAAATCAATTACATTTAGTTTAAATAAAATGAAAAACTACTTCTACAAAACTACATAATGAGTTCATACAACACTGTTTTGGTCTTCACTCATGTAAGGATGTGCCATACATTTGGCAAATAGATTTGTCAAACTCTTTGAAGTCTATGAAGAAATGCTATTTTGTGTGCTCAAATTCTTTCAAGTCTATTCTAGATTTGTCAAATTCTTTTAATAATTACAAGATATATAATACGGAGTATTATTTTGTGTGCTTTGGTTGTCATAGAAGAGTAATACGGTGATATTTTTTCGAAAACTATTTAAGTTGTTGATCTACTCGTTTATTTACGTAGAGTTTGATTTATCTTATAACCCGACAACCCGACTCACCCAACCAGACTTAACCTGACCCGATAAGCACCCAAACCCGATAACCCGATTTCTTAGCGGGTCGGGTTGCGAGTCACTTTATGAAAAGTCAAAACCCGACTCAACCCGACCCGATAAACCCGACAACCCGACCCGATAACGCCCCTAGAAACTAGTATTTAGGCCCTTCGGTTTCCTCTCCTTTGTTTCATGTTATTTTTATTATTATACTATTTTTGAAGACCAGAAGTTGTCTCTCTCATACTTTCAAGTTAAGGTCTCACTAGCTAGTTTTGTAATATTGTAAAGAGCTCATGCAACAGTCGTACGTAAACAATTGTTATTGTATAATATAGGAGTTTTCATGCTTCTCATGCGCCTAGGTAGTTAAAATCTTGTTTCTGTGATCTAGGAAATTAAAGTACTGAATGGAATGAGCGGCAGGGTACTGGTCCACAGGAACAGAATATGTTTGCAAATGTGTATTGATGGGCTTGTGGGTATGTTTCCTGCATTCTGCTTTCATGCATTGACCATCAAGGCATGTTATATTATGTTAATCTCTCTACATTAAATTACTCCATAACACCAGATAGTCTCTTAGTTGCTCTTAAGTCATGACTGTTAATTTATGGTGCTGATCTTGGGTTCTATCTAATAATTTTTCTGTCGACCAACTTCAATACATGATAGAAACAGGGATAGTGATGAAGATGACATAAATCATGACAGAGATTATGATGTCGCTGCTCTAGCAGATAATCTAAGCCAGACATTTAGGTACAGTGAGTATCAGGGGCGGAGCAATGTTAAGACTACCGGGGGGAGTTGCCCCCAACAAACCACTCATAGACACACAAAATCATGTAGGAAAAAAGTCAGATTGGTAGAAAAAAGGTGAGTGCCCTCAGCTTGTTAATCCGAGTGCCCTCGACAATCACTGAGAATTAAAATCACGGTGTCAACTAAGCTCTAATGCCCAAAAAAACACATATCCGGTGGCTTTGTATAGTCGGAAATGAGAAAAAGAGAACGTGAGGTGATGAAGAGGTAGAAGGAAGAGTGCAAGCATTGGGAGTGGGTAAGAAAAGTCAAAAGCTACTTTTGATTCAGTACTACAGTAGTATTTAATTTTATTTTTTTGAAAAGCGTAGTATTAGTATATACTTTGGCTGCTTTTGTTTAAGGAAAAAGCAAAAATACTCTATGTACTTCTCGTGAAAACTTATTATGCTTTCTCAACTTTTTTATTGTCATTATACTTAACGTTGTTTCCATTTTCGACTCATTATGTTACTTACTTTATGTATAATGACAATAAAAAAGTTGAAAGCACAATGAGTTTTCACGAAGTACATAGAGTATAATGGGTGACACTTTATTGATTATAACTAAAGTTTGATCGGTTTATGTGATATTAAGCAGTAATGCACATTTTGTCTTATACATGTTTTACAATGGCATCGTCATATTACTTTTGGCTTCTAGGATTCTCACGATGGCGATCGACACCTTGTGCTTGTAGGTGAATTAATGCTTTTCAATGGATTCTCCTCGGTATGTTTACTTCATCCCGTGTTGCATACCTAGTAAGCAAAAGTACAAAGTTTGCCGGGTCGTGCACGTTTTGGTTACAAGTCCGGGTTGAAGCTGTGATTTTTAGTATGGGTCGATATGAGTAAGTCGACCCGCTAGCAAAAGTTGCCTTTTATCTGTTTTATTCTATCCGAACAAGAGGATTGAGGTTGTATGCGTTACGGTGGGTCAACTTTTAACCCGTTCAACAAGTGCCTATCTGACGATAGACATAACCAATTAAAATGAAAATGGTTATGTATAATGACAATATTTAAAGTACATAGAGCATAATGAGTTTTTGGGGAAAGTACGTTAAGCATTTATAGCTTTTTCCCTTTGTTTAAATACAGTAACATGTTTCTCCAATGTAGTCATTATTTAGTTACTCCACGGTAACTTAGATTTTCAGATATTGGTAGTATTTGTAACATAATTTTGTTAAAGTTATACGGAGCAGGCTTTTTTTATTGTACCTTTTAATATAAGAATTATGTATAGGATAATGATCATATTCCTTTAATGCATTGGCTATAAAACCGCTTCAATACAATTTGTGCAATGGTTGATATGTTTCTTTTTAGTTCTATGGATATGATGTACAATCTACATTAGTTAATCCTAACATAAATTTATAAAAGTTACCAACCATAAGTTATTTGACACCTACATCTTTTATATAGTGTTAATTGCAATGAAGAACCATTGTTTTTCCCTTTAAATAAAACCCAACCCGACCCGGCTTCAATTACACTAAAAATGTACATTTCTTGACGTTTTTATTCTTTGCTCGATGCCCCCAGTGATCACTTTTCCTGGCTCCGCCACTGGTGTGTATGATAACGATGATTGAATACTTCAATATCAGTAAGTAAATACATAGTTGTTTGCATCGATGTGCTTAAATCAATAACAACTGTACACCTAATATATTGAAGCCTTACCTGGATTTAGTATATTTTTGTGAAGAGTTGTAAAAAAATTGTCCAAGAAGTGGCTTTGACTGCTAGCATCAGTTGATGGTTCACCACAGGAGAGTTTCTTTCCGCGGATTGACCAGGTTTGTCCGCATTGAAAATTTGTTGTTAATTAATTATCTTTTTCTACATGATCGCTAATATGTTTACTCACCAGGTTGCTCCAATATATTAACCGATATAATAGATGTTTGCCCAAGCCATATCTGTGGGCTTAGGGTACATTAGGGTTACATTGTACTCTATAAATATTGGTGATTAATAAAGCTAAAGACACACAGTTTCAATGTAAACATACGGTCCAACATGGTATCAGAGGGTTGACCGATCCTCTAAAACCCTAACCTCGTTTACGACCCTAAACTGTCACTTTCTTCCCTCCCAAAACAAAACCCTACTGATGCATCTCCTATATAACCCTCGATGTTACAACTCCTTTAACCCTACTGTCGTGATCTCCTTCACTCCAAACCATCATCTTCTCCAACACCATCTTTACTGCTATCGCATAGCCCCTCCCTCACCGTTATAATGACAAACAGTCCAGAGCAGCCATAAACACTTGTTGCACCATAAACAAGCGGGTTTCTGCCAACCTCGCAACTGATTTACTCATATCCCTTCTTGCTGTCGCAGCCTGTCTCCTTCAAAACCATCATAATGACGATCGGTTCTACACATCCACCACACCAACAATCACACCAACAACTGAAGAACAACAACACCAAACCCCTGGTGGACCCCAACACCACAACAACCAGAATCGAAAAAGACGGGTAAGATGAAATGAAGCCTAAAACTGAAGATCTAGTGAGATGATGTGAGTGATAATGATGCTTAAAGGAAGATTCATTGCAACAACTTTGGTGTCCTAATGCACATCCAAAGTGCTGCCGCGAGCTCTTCTTCATCTCCACCAACGTCAGGACTGTAACACGGTCCTGCCCAAATAAATGATTTGGTTTTTTCGATTTGTCTTTGATATGTCTTCTTCAGATGAATAAAGAAGCAGATCGTGAACGAAATCAGAAATCAAAATTCGAGATGTGGTTGAGTGTCTGAACTTTTGTCCAAGTAAACAACGTGGATTTGGGTTTGCAAAAATGTTAATTGATGGTTCATTATTAAAAGTCAAAAAGTTTATAAGATTTCAGTTTGTGTTTTCCTTCTTTATTATATTTAAAAAATGCTTTCAATATCCGCCATTTGAAGATTTCGGGTTTGACAATTGGGGTTAATTCTTCAATATGTCGTATGGTGTTACTTTTCAAGAATCAATGTGAGTATCTTTTGATGTCATAATGCACATCATTGGTGAATCTACGAGTTTTTGACACGTACCACATTTTTCGATTTGCTTTAAGCTTCTTGTGGGTGTCTTCATCAATAACTAGTTATAGCTTTCTTGTTTTAGTGTCTCGATCCGAGCTTTCGCTATTTCGCCACTCGGATGCTGGGGAATATTAACCGATATAATAGATATTGGCCCAAGCTCGATCTGTGGGCTTAGGGTACAGTAGGGTTACATTGTACTCTATAAATATTGGTGATTAATAAAGCTAAAGACACATATTTTAAATGTAAACATACGGTCCAACACAATATTAGTTCCAATTTTCAAATTTTATTTTCTCAAAGAAGTTAGGAAAGCAGCTGTTTCAGGTTCTAATGTTGATCCTTTCTACTGTTAGCAATAAGTTTACAAGTTACCTTTCTAATATCCTTTTGTTCTTTTTCAGCCATGTCGAATCCCTTGCGATCTTCAAAACTAGCTATAGAGAAAGGGCTTGCTCAAGGCCGTGATGGAACTTGTTTACAAGCGCTGTCTAACTACAAATTTCCTGCGTTAGGTAAAATTTACATAAGGTGATGGTGGTACTATATATGTAGACTAATTTCATTCAATTTCATATTGGTCGTCATCTTATAAATATATCCATTACAGGAGCCCGATACAGACACAATTGCAAACGTGTTGGATGGTTTAAGTGAATGCCTATAGGTTTGTCAATGTATTTGTTATAGTGCTGTTTTCTGTTTCATATTGTTTTCCTTTCGTTTAATTTTTTAAGCTCACCAGCCATGTATTGTCAATGATTTATGAATAGAAATTGAGTAAAATTTTTATGTGCCAAATTTTAACTGACAATGGTTGTGTTTTTAACGGGTGGTTAATAGCTATTGGTTGTGCATGTTTGAACCCTTTTTAACTGTACTTTGTTTTGCAGTGATTTGTTCATAAATCATGAGACTTGAATGTGTCATTCTGAAAATTGATTTCAGATCTCTGGACCACTTCTAGATGAAAACCAAGTTAGAAGCATTATGGAAGAGATAAAGCAGGTGATCACTGCCATTTCAAGCAGAAAGGGGGAACGAGCTGAGAGGACCAAGGCTGAAGATTTTGATACAGAGCTACCTAATGAGGAAAATGAACAAGAAGAATTCTTCAAACAAGTTTGTTCTTTCAACACTATTGATTCTAGTTAGCAGAGGTGGTAATATGTGTTGGTTAGGTAATGGGTCATGACGGGTAATTGTGTTACGAGTCAGAATGGGTAATTATGGCTCTGTTGAGATGGGTTGGGCTGGTGGCTTGACTGAAACCCTTCTAATTAGCCATTTTCACGTAGCTAATTGTTGCTTTTAACCATATATTGTGTAGTTCTTGAAGCGAAAATATATATTATGTGCGGATGTTATTATTCGAGACAAAGCTAAAATGTTTATGCTTATTAAATTCCTTCAAAACCACTTTTCGAAATCGTTGCGAAACACATTAGCTTTGCAATGGGAGGCAATGCGGTATTGATGAGTCACAACCTGATCTTACTCAAGTTCTCTACTCGAGCTAGCTGTTAAGTTAATCTAATTGTTATCTGTTAAGTTATTGATGAGTAACAACCTGATCTTACCCAATTTTTTTGTAAATGCAGGTTACTGTAGGCTTGGGTAACTGTACAAAGTTATTTTTCAGTTTTCCTTCGTATTCTAACTACTACACCATTCAAATATCAAATTTCTACTTGTGACAATAGCTTATTGCAAAATGGCAACAACTTATTTCGTACATTTGAGATTGAGATTGTTTACGAGATTGAATTTGTTTGAGACTGATGTGTTCGAACTTATTTTTGAGAAATCAAGTTTGTATTTGTGCAATAATATTTTAGTTGTTTTAATTATTTTGAGAATGCATTATGTATTTGTACATTTGAATTGCAGTTTGTATTTGAGCCATATCATTGCAAAGCCTTTGCTGACTGAAAATTGAGTAACTAAATCTTTCAGAAAACTTGTGTACCCTTTAGTGACTAAAATAGTTGAGTAACTAAATCTTTTGAACTTTTGCTCACTAAAAATTTAGTAACAAAAGATTTTTAGTGATCCCTTGGCTACTTACTCTTTTTATTTAGTGAGAGTTGATATATTAGCTTTTAGTGACTGTTTTTATCTTTTGCTTACACTTGCATTAGTGAGCAAATGTCATTAATTTTGTAGTGACACCCTTTAAAAAAAGCTTTATTTACCCTTCATATCAATTGAACTGATCACAAAATACACTTTCACAATAGCCTTTGAATGGGCCTCATCCAGAAGGAAAATACTAATCGGTCAGTGTGGAAGTGTTTGATAAAAAAAATTGCACCACTTAAGCATCCCGTTAAGCATTGTATCGTTAAGCATGAATAACATGCAAAATCATTCAGAACAAAAGGTCCACCCAGCTTCAAATTAATTGAATATTCTAATTGTTAGAGCATCTCCAATGGGTCAAACAAATAAAAGCTTTTTACTATTACAAAAAGCCTTTGAGGATGGTTTTTAATATTGCATCAAAAGCTTTTTGTAAAGCTTTTTAAAAAGACTTGGTGAACTCCAAGTATTTCCTAAAAGCTTTAGTAACTAAATGTGTGTAGCATTATTGCATCAAAAGCTTTTATTGGTCTATTTTTAAATTTTTTTTTCCAATCTCAAGTGTTGCATGCTAATCCAATAAATCTTGTAGAGTTATTTAACATAAACGCAATACACATCTAATCACACAAATCGATAGCATTAAGCGAAAACTAATATACAATCTATTTAAAAGAATGAACATGGTAAAGAATATGTTTAATCTATGAAATATGACTAAAAATCAAATAAGAGGAAAAAAAAGTAATTAATCATGCAAATTATAGTGATCATTTTTGCCAAACAATATGTCTTCATTCAGAATCAGTGTGATTCAGAGCCTTCAAGTCATTCAAAGCATTTGACTTATTCAACACTAAATCACTATGTTCTAACAAACAGCCCCTAAGCCTCTCCACTTAGCTGTCACTACTTAGTTTTCAATTTTTATTTTTATTTATTTATTTAATTATTTATTTATTTTTATTTTTTTGAACATAGTTTTCAATTTACTAATAAGAAATGTAAATCGCACAAAATAACATAAATAGGATTCTTGAAAGGTATAAATTCAAAACTTGTTCTGCTGGCAAAAACAGCAAACCACGAACTTAAGCCAACATTATTTATCTAATAATTTATTAGTAATAATTCACTGCTACTAATTGAATGGTAAAATTTCTCACTAAAACTACGCAAGCACTTTCGATATTATACACGACTACCCCTGTAACTTTGCCAAACCACAAATACAGTTTCTACAATTTCCTCCAAAAGGTATTGCCAAGATTATCATGTAATGGGTTGCTTTTATGAATCATTAACTGACATATTGAACGTGACGTCAATAGATGTTGTCATAAGATGACCAATCAACGACATAAAATATTTCAGAAAATTTTTGGTTCTAGACTCAAGTTTTTCTTACTTTCTTTAGTGTAACTTTGACAAAAAGACACGAATTTTTCCATGTTTCATGTATAATATGAAATGCTATTAATGGATTTATAAAACATAAAAAAATCTATATCTCATCAAACATAATGAGAATTCATTTCATATCTTAATTGCATAATGTCCTAATTTTTCAACTTTTTCATAAACTCAACATAATTGACGCATGTATAATTTAAAACATTTATAAAATTGTAACATAGTTTTATCATAGTGAGAAAAAGTTTATAAAATCAGAAGTTTTTATAGTTATGTAATGACATGAAATGCTTATAAGATGAAAGGAAAAGGTAAGCTTAAGGGTACTAATCGTAAGGTTGATGGGATTTGTTTTCAAAAGCATAAAGTTTCGTATTAGTATAGGCCCATTACTAAGCCAAAGAATGGAGGAACATCGACGTCTGAGCCTTCTGTCCAATCGAATACAGGTTCTCCAACGGTTAATGTAGGCTCTACTTCTTGTAACGAATCTATTATTGATCTTACTAATAGTACGGATCCATCCCTAGATGACAAAGGTAAGAATAATAATTGGGTGGTTAATATCAACCTTGTTGATTTGAAGAACAGTTTTGATGTGCTTATGGAACAAGATTCGGTTTTGGAACATGTGATTGGCACTACGTATACTACTGAAGTTATCTCTAGTACTTCCAAAACGACGCCTCCATCGCCTATGGAGAACACTCCTATTGCTGACAAAATTGGGATGCTTGAAAAGCTTATTATTGATTGGAAAGCTACCTTTGTGGATGATAATGGTAAAACTATTCCGGTGACTGATGATGAAAGGAAGGGCAACCCATTCTCTAAGGTGGTTGAAGTGGTTGATTCAGATAGTGATGATGAGGTGTTTGAGTCAAATGATCATATGGGCAGTTAGTTTTCATCAGCAAGAGGACATAACGAGCTTGGAGACTATTTTTCTGATGATTATGCGGCCCAGGTCTATTACTTACCTGGGAAATTTGAGGAATTTAAGAATCAGTTTGATTTTAAGCTTCAAGGCCGTTCGAGGAAGTAATCTTTTATGTAGACTTGTTTATTTGTTTTGCAGGTCTTTTTATGTTTTAAGTGGTTATTCTAGTTGTTGGTAACTAGTTGTTCATTTATAGCATATCATAAATGATCTAGTGGTTGTTCAAGCGGTTGCTTGAGATTAATGTGGCATTTCAGCCACATTTCATTGTACTTTAAAAAGTTTTTTGGTTAATATATTTTACTGGGTTGAAAGTTCCATTTTACCTAAAAAATGAAATGCTTGTAAAGCTTTATAAAATTCAACAATAGTGGATGTGTTAACTAAGGAGTGCATTAAACTAGATAATTGTGCTCGGCTTTTTTAGCATATTTAGACCGACAAAAGTATATTAATCAATATGATGTGAAATAACTGAGTGTCGGAATCCATCTACAAATTTTTGGGTATGTATAAATTTTAGTTTTAAATCTTACTACTATTTATGTACTATTATGCAAAAGAATATATGTGCACAAATTTTATATGCGATTACCCACTGGTAATAGCGGAGTTACCAACGATGGATGATCATGGTCGGTGCGATCTAAACATCTAAACCATCTCATCACCCTTTAAGGTTTTCTCCAAAACAATAACACCTTCATGGTGACTAGATATGCTTGTTCATAAGAACATTATCTGCATTATTTACGCACTATAAACTCATATACTTATTTAGTCTATGTGAGCATTACCCATCCTATTAAAATTATTGATCTTTTCACGCATTCCTTAGTGGATTAACGTGAAAAATAAATGCATGGGATTTGCGACGATATTCCAAATAATTTTTCACATTTTATTGTAATATTTTGTTGCAAATCCGATGCAAAATTTTAAAATTTGCAGCAGAATTGCAGCGAAAAGAAATGGTAAGTTCTTTTATATTTAAACTATGGCTTTTATTGCTATTTCGTTCAAATTTTGATTTCTGCAACGGAACTGCAACGAAAAAAAGTGATAATTTGTTATAGATTTAATTTATTTCTTCCGTTGCTATTACATTGCAAATTTTAAAATTTGCATTCGAACTACAAATGAAAACAAATGATAACTATTTTAGAATTAAATTTTTCTTGGTTGCTAAGTCATTGCAAATTATGAAAACTTGCGACTGAATTGCAACGGAAAATAAATTATAATTTCTTTTATATTTAATTTGTCTTTCGTTGCTTTTTCGTTGCAAATTTCAATAATTCGCAACACATTTGCAACAGAAAAATAAAAATAAATGTAAAAGAAATATGTTTATATTTTGCAACGGATTTTCAACCATTTTCTTTGCGTTGCTATTTGTTGGTAATTCGTTGCATTACGGTTGCAAATTTGCAGCAATCTACCTTTGCAAATTTTCGTTGCATAAGCCCCGATTTTGTAGTAGTGTGAGAGTTAAGGACTAAACATGCAATTTTGATCTCACCATAAGGATGATTAATGTAATTCACTCTATGATTAATGGTAAATATTAAATAGCACCTGCAGTCGTGCAAATAACAAACTGATGCAAAATAAGCTGCCTGTGTGAAATCAGTTTTGAACAGCCCAACTGTAAGTAAATGCATACCAGAAACGTAGAACTTTGAATCTCTTATGTTAGATTCATATGATATGATGACATATGGATTGTGACGTCATATTAATATTATGTTCATTACGGAACATAATTTATCTATAGAACAAATAAGTTAATCTTGGCCTTCCATTTAACTTTAATCCAATGGCTAGATTTAATTATAATTTAAATTATATATTTAACGAGGGGCAATTTTGTAGTGTTATCACCTACTCATTTACTCTCCCCACGTCATTTCTCACCCTCTCTCATTTACTTTTATTTACATTTTACACATATCTTTCACACACACTCTCTCACTAAATGATTTTCCCCAATTTACAAACCCTAACCACCCAAATGCAAAATTGATCAAAATCACTTCTAAACAATGAACTTATGACATGAAATAACACTATCTGAAGGTGAGTCGTTCCACCACTGCAACATCACGAACCATCATCACTCGTTTGATTTGATGTTGTTCCGTGTTTGTGATTGATGGTGATTGCGTTTCAAGTGGGTTAAGAGAAAGAAAGATTATAGAAGGGCTATTGTGATTCGTGTATTATAAAAAGGATGGATTAGTTTGTGTGGCTGCTGCGTTTATCTTGTTAAAATAAAATAGATTTGTGGTTGCTACGTTTTGGTGTTAGAATGGTGTTAAATAGATAAACTGGAGATGGGTTTGAGCTTTTTTATATTGTCCTAAATATGATGTTTGAATATGATGGTTGCTGCGTTTTGCTACGTTTTGGAGATGGATTAAATAGGCTTGTGCTTTTATTTTAGAGTTAGATGAAAAAGTAGTAAATGACACATGTGCTCTGTCAGTGGGTGTATTAGTTTACTTGCTACTATTTTGTCATTCAAGACTTCAAGTAATGGCTGGGTTACTATATTGGCATGGACCTCATTTAGTCCAATTATATATTAATCTTCATTGTGTTTATAAAATGGCACTTCTAGGATCAAGATAGTAATAATATACACAACAAAAATAGAATATCAAGTGATTTTTTGTACTTCGATTTTATATAAAGCAAAATATAAATCTTATGAGATTTATACAGAATCTCATGTGATTCATATAAAATTTCATGTGATTCTCATGTGATTCTCTCTAATCCCTTGTGATTCATATAAAATTTCATGTAATCCATACAAAATTCTATGAGATTTTTTGATGAATCATTTGTAATTCATAAAGATTACCCATGTGGTTCATACAGAATCCCATGTGATTCATACAGAGATTTCAAGAGCATACAACTTTTATATGAATTCCAATGGATCAGAAAGAATCACATGGGATTCTGTATAACAACATACAACTTTTTAATAAAGAGATTTCAAGAGCTCATTTCAATAATCATATAAATAACATCTACCTTTAAAAAGCTGTGACATAAAAGTATAAAACACTGATTTACTCATTTTTACAAATCACTTGTGATTTTTTATAAATAACAAATCACAAGTGAATTTTTTACGAATCCTGTGGGATTTTTTTACGAATCTCGTGGGATTTTTTTACGAATCCCGTGGGATTTTTCTCGACGGAAATTTTGAGAAAAAAAGTTCGTCTTTTTACGAATCCCGTGGGATTTTTCTGGACGGAAATTATGAAAAAATGTTCGTTGAAAGTACATAAAAGTGCATATCTATAAAAGATTATTTTGATGTTGTATCGAAATTACTCACTTATTTATGCAGTTATGCATAACTTATAATATTCGGGTATATGAAAGTCTACATACAAGTTAATTTTTTCTTTTGATGTTGTATCGACTTGACCCGACCGATCTATTGACTCGAGATTTTGTCACCCCGAGCCTATAAAAGGAACCACCTTAGTTTGTATCCGGATCCACCATTGATTAAATGAAGTGAAAGGAGATTAAATATAAGGTGGAATCCTTTGACAGTTATAAGTTATGAAAGTGATGAAATCGAGGAGGTGAAAATGAGCTGGTAGTTATATTTTTGTGATTCATTTAGTTAGTGCTTGTGTTAAAACTGAGTGACAATAAGTTGGTGTGATGAACTATCAATGGGAGTGTAGAATGGACTAGATTACAAGGTGGAATAATAATAACTGGATTTTCAAGGACTAGATTTTAGCAAAATATAAAAATTAGGGTGTCAATTTAGTTTACTTTTTGGTTGTTTTTTTTTTGTTCTTTCTTGGATGCTTTATTTTTTAATTATCTTGTTAACTGAGAAGGGATGCCATGTATTGTATCTAGTCTAGTGATTCTTTTGACGAATCCATTGTGATTCATACAGAATCTCATGGGATTTTATACAAAATCTCATGGGATTATACAGAATCCCATGGGATTTTATACAAAATCTCGTAGGATTATACAGAATCCCATGGGATTTTATACAAAATCTCGTAGGATTATACAGAATCCCATGAGATTTATACATATTACCCATGGGATTCTTTGATGAATCACTTGTAATTCATAAAGATTACCCACGTGATTCATACAGAATCCTATGGGATTCTATATAAAAAACATCTACCCTTAAAAATGTGTGACATAAAAGTATAAAACAGTGATTTACTCATTTTTACAAATCATTTCTAATTTTTCAAAAATAACAAATCACAAGTGAATTTTTTACGAATCCCGCGGGATTTTTTTACGAATCCCGCGGGATTTTTTTACGAATCCATTTCGTGACGGAAATTTTGAAAAAAAAAGTTCGTCTTTTTATAAATCCCGTGGGATTTTTTTACAAATCCCACGGGATTTTTTTACGAATCCCGTGGGATTTTTCTATACGGAAATTTTGAAAAAAAAAAGTTCGTCTTTTTACGAATCCCGTGGGATTTTTTTATGAATCCGTGTGATTTTTACATGCGGAAATTTTGAAAACAAAGTTAGTCTTTTACGAATCTCGTGGGATTTTTTTACTCCGTGGGAGTTTTTCTGAATCCATGGGATTTTTACGGACGAAAATTTTGAAAAAAAATTAGTCGAAAATATATAAATGTGCATATCAATAAAAGATGATTTTTTCTCGTCGCGATGGTGTATTTTTGTAGTAACGAAGATTTCGTTTGCAAGATATGTTGTTTTTAAAAAGGGTGGAAAGTGGGCTTTTATAAAAATTACATTTTTACCCTTCCTTTGTTAATTTTTGCTTTCATATCATCCATTAGGACTACATACAATTAATGAGATAATAATGCTCCTTTTTCTTAACATATTGACACAAAAAAGTAAATTAATTAATATGATGTGAAATTATTGAATATCGAGAAATCATCTACAAACGTTTGGGCTTGTTGTATCTACCATTTTATTACGTTCACACACGTTAAACGTCATGCATTCACACAACTTAAGGGAAGAAGAAAAAAGACAAGAAAAGATTTTCTGATTATATAAATTAACAACAAAAAAAAAAAAGATTTTGAATGCTTATATATAAGGACTTGTTAGCTCTAGTAAACGTAGAGCCAAGCACCAAGGAGTGAGAGTCAAGTGCTTTGCACCTAAACTAGACTTGATCACACCTTCATCGTCTTTCTTGTGAATTAGTGATACCATCTCAATATAGAGAGGAAGATGAGGCAAATTTGCTGCTCTGTTGTTTCTGCAGTTGTCTTTCGATTACTCTTTGTGTTCTTCATGCTCGAGTTTGGAGTTGGTCAGTACCATGATGTTTTTTATCATATATATGAACTAAACTATATTTGTTTTTTATTTCAAGGTGTTTTTTTAACAAATAATCACCACTTATATCACATATGTCTTTGATGACACTTGAACTCAGCCTACAATTGATTAATGGGTCACTCACATATCACTGGGTCAAAGGCCTTTGGTCATAAACTGTTAATTAAGTGAATATGCATGTTGGGTGCAGTTGGGGCAACACTTGTAGCAATAGCTGGAGTAGTGATAGGATGGATTCACAAGACAAGCTTCATGAAAAATGCAATGATAGGAGCAATATCAGGGACGACTTTGTCTTTTAAAAGCTCACTAAAGCTACCTTTGATTATTTGAATTCTGATGATGATGATGATGAACTTAGCCTTGCCGTTAATCTGGTGAGTAAATATGTTGAAACTAGATTCAGTATAAATATTATAACCTAATTAGCAACAATAAACAAGTGGATTTATTGATATTATAGGTTAAGATTATATATGGACATCTGGAGATAATACTTGGTGGTGATCAACATAAAATCATGGGATTCAGTAAGGTAATTGCTGTCATATTTGATAGTTTCATTTGTGTGATAAGTGATTTATTTTTCTTGTGAAGCATCATAAAATTTTCCGAGCATTATAAAATTCACCTTCAGGGAGAAGCTAAATGGATACAGCCCAAAAAAAAATAATTACACTAAGAAGTAGTTTTTATCAAAGGTGTGATAATTGTGTACTTGTGTGCTAATCTTCGATCACAATATGAAATTTGATTAAGATCACATACATAGGTTAAGTCGTTAAGGCCTTTGTTTTCTTGTGAATTTGGAGAGTTCTCTTTGGATTGTTCAATATATTGAAGTTGCACTTGTATAAGCTCGCCTTTAATTTGCACAAAGGTATCCCGATAGATATCGGTTCAAGTCGATCTAACTAAAGACATGTGTACATGAGTATATATTTTGACACTCTAACAAAAATATGCTTAAAGTAACTAGTATCCGTGATAAAGTACACAGGCCAGTGTTTCTAAATGAGGCACTACAACAATTACACAAGGAAATTTGATTTATAACATTGTATCGCACACATAACTTGCTGTCTAGTAAAGAGAGTATGTTACCTAATGCAATAGATATGAAGGTTTTTATCAATTAGCTTTGATTTTTTCATTTGTGTCCTTTTTTTTGGGGGTAAGCATGGTTTCTCACCTTTTGGAGCAATCCAACGGGTTGTTCATGTCTTCATCTATCATTTTGAGCCTGTTATGTACCTTATGCTAATGATATGTATCACGTTTGCGGTATATGATCTGCAGGCTCCTTTTGGCAAAGGTTATTCATTGGAATGGACGGAATACTGTTGGTCCTGGAAACATTGTGACTACTGATTTTGCTCGGATTATTATACTTTGATACGGCACGTATATAGTTGAATGGTGATGAAGATCCTTCTTATGCATGTGTCGTTTCATAGAGACTTGTTTTATGTCTTTTAAGTTTCGATTCTTCAGTAATGATAGCAATCGTCTTAATCTTTGTAATATATATAGTTGTTTTATCGTTGTAAAAAGGGAATTGATATCTAAACCATATATTTTGATGTATGCACCATAATTT
The DNA here is from genome assembly GCA_022545495.1 of Chrysanthemum lavandulifolium. Taxonomy (NCBI): domain Eukaryota; kingdom Viridiplantae; phylum Streptophyta; class Magnoliopsida; order Asterales; family Asteraceae; genus Chrysanthemum; species Chrysanthemum lavandulifolium. Next base: position 265,975,296 of record CM040238.1, read on the forward strand.
GTGCATTATAGTTTGTACCGTACAATATTGTAATGCACAAATTGTGGTGCATGCATCAAAAGATGTTGTGTGAGTATCACCCTCTTTGTAAAAAAGTAGTAAAAATATTGAAAAACCTATTAAGGCGGGATAAAACCTATGATGAAAGTGGAATGTATGGTATCTTGTTTTTTATCGAAGTTTTGCTATTTGTAAAGATTGAATATGCTAGCTATACTTCCACATATTAAAAATTCTAAAGCCCTAGCATCACATGATATGTAGTTGCAACGCTATAACAACTCAAATTTCAAACGAGCATCCAAAGCTAATTTTTTTAGAGCAAATCGATCGTCACGAACACCAACTTGCGATATTATCATTCATGTTTATAATCTTAGAGCAAAGGATGTCATGACATCCATGATGCCATGATAGCTTATTAATTCATTTATCATGGGTCATGTCATATCAGCTTTAACAAACAATTAATAATGATAAAGCTTTCTTAATTAATCCGGTTTATCGATCAATAAACTTTTGTTCAAATAGTAGATTGTCTCTCAATCCCATGTGAATACTTGTGTAAAACGGAATGATGATAGTGGCACATTATAATAATGGTGATCGAGGCCAGAATCAATTTCAATAAGAAACGAAGGAATTTTAATAAACTCTCACAAGGTGACTGAAAAAGGATTGTTTTCAGTATTGCAATTGCAATACTTAAAGGAGGTGATTTACGAGCTATTTTTTCATCCATGGACCATCAAAAATACATATATCGACTCTTAAGCCTTTACCACAGTTAGAACGGTGCATATGCATAGCTCTTATATGGTCATCGAAAAGAGTTGTAGGCTAAAAACAAAAGAGTTGGAGATCAACCATATATATATATATAGGCCTAATTCCCAAAAGGGGACAAAAAGTTGGGCATTGGTCACTTTGAGGTACAAAAATAAAGCCTCTTCCTAATTTGGTCATGTGCGAATGTGCAAATGTGCGACTCCACCCAAATAGTGACACGTGTCCACCAAAATGTTAGACAACAAATACTCTTTTAATTCCCAAGAGGGGACAACAAGTACAGTGACAACCAATGCCTCATTTGACTTTGTTATACAAATGTGCAAACGGCGAATGTAACATAACTTTATGGGAAATGCACGCATGTAAGGAATCAAATCTTTAGAAAATCTATCCTATATTTTATGGGTAATGAGCAAACGTGACCCTTTTATTAATTTTGCACGTTTTACACATAATACTTCAAACACTTTTACACATAAAACACACACATTCAACTTCTTTAACACACCAGATCATCTTCTTAAACACACCCAACTAAACTCTTAAACACACACATTGATCATCTTCAACCCCTGATCATCACCAAAATTTTGAAACACTAACAATGTCTTCTAATCCATCGTCATCTAATCCAACACGACCATTTCATGTAAGTTTTTTTTCATTTTCAATTTAGTGTAATTTATTAGGGGGTTTTACTGCATTAGTTTAATTTTTGTTACTATTTTGATTTTCAATTAGGTGGTAAATGCTCGGGTCACGATACGAACTAGGTTATTCCTTCGACAAAGATACGTGATAGGTTGGGTTTTAGGGAGGATAATTCATTTAACACCGTTTAGAGTAATCGTATTCGGACCACAGTTAAATATTTGAGCAGTTGAGCATGATAATCATGTTCTTAATTTCTGCCCAACACCAAAGGAATGTTGATAATCAAAGATTTGATACACCCTTTATTTTTGATGCGGGGGACACACTTTAGAGATGGGTATGAAGAATTTTGCCTTATCGTGGATTTCGATTCGGTAAAATATCATTAGACCATTTGCATGATCTTTGAATCGAGTTTTTGAGCGTGTGTTCCCCGGTTATGGCTATTTGAAGGGTGAGGACCTATTGAGGATGTTGGAGAGTCAAGATTTCATGCACATAACCGTTGAGGATGCTGTACGTGTTTGCCTTCTCTTAGCAGCGGACTATGTTTTCATGGGTCAAGAGCTAAGGCATGTGATGACCTCAGAAATAGTTGTTTTAGCTGACAATTTTGATGCATGGAACTCCTTTCCTTGGGGGCAGCATATGCGGTTCGAATTCCATGAGCGGATCTATAATCTTGTTTCTAAGAACAGAACCAAGTACATGGAAGGAGTTGCAAGAGAGGGAGCGGCCTTCCAAGTAGTGTATAACTTGTATGGATTTGCTTTCGCTCTGAAGGTTAGTATACTTTGGTTTCAAATTATATTTAATTCAACAATGTTTATACATAAGTGAATGCGTTTGTTAGTATATTTTTTTTATATGTAAACTGTTAGTCATATGACCCACTATACAACCCATTTGATTTAGTGATTTAGAATGCTTTGTTTTTGAAACAGATAAAATTCCTTTCATCAGTGGCTAAGTGTGTTTACTTTTTTATTTTTAAATTCCTCATTATTAGTCGAAATCAGTTGCAATTTTGGATTTTGAGAATTTTGTTGTTGTTTTTCATCAATATATATTTAGATTAATTTTGATAACTTTCTAAATCAGATTTAGAAGTGTTCAAAGTAGGCTGTTTTTACAAAAAGTGCCCTGTTTCTAAGAACTCAGCATACAACAGTGGTTAGTTGTAGCTTGTTTGTGTTATTAAGATCTGTTTAGGAAAGAAGAGGAAAAGAAGCTATGAAAAGTGATGGCCGATTTAATAGGATTTTGGACCACAAATAACTTTGGGCTGTTTTGGAAGGGAATGATTCTATTAATTGCTTAGTTGTGGGTCAAAAGCTGCTATTGACCCATGTTGGGTTCTAACTAAGTTCTTGGTAGTGTATTTCACAAGCTCTTTTACAAGTTAATGCAAGTGATAATGGCTTGATAGTAGTTTTTCTAGTTACCTTTTCATATCTGTTTGCTTGTTTCAGCAGCCATTGGTACTTTTTTTTTGCTCAAGATTAAAGTAGCTTTAAGATAGATTTAGGACTATTTTCTGTTGCAATTAGTGTGTTAGATGTTAGATTAGTAACTACCCTTTCTTATTTTGTGTTTTGGATGATCTTTAGTTGCCTTTAATATGCTCTAAAATAGTCCCCATTTCTTCGCACATCTCACCGCAATATGAGCCTTGAGGGCCTCTTTGGTTAGTTTTTTTAGCTTTAGACATAAGCTCATTAGACATAAGCTTCATTTGGTGTTGAAATTCCTTACATTGTCAAAGTTGCGGTTGGCTTTTAGAGTGATAGCTTATTTCTCCTTTTCGTGGTTTAGGATTATTTCATTATAAAACCTTGTTTCAGTTAGTTGATTTTGGTTGAGTTGTTTATGTGAATTTGAAAGTCATAAGTCAAACTACCGTGCTATGACCCAAAAGTACATTGGGTAGTAGCAATGACCACTGAATTTATCTACACAAAATTACCTGTTTTTACCCATTGTAGTTGTTTTTCTGATTGCTCATTTATGGTTATTATCATTCCATGGATTTTTTGGAGTTATTATCAAGTTTCCTAAGTCAAATGTGGTGCCATCTAACATAATGTTTGTTTATATTACAGATTTTTGTTCTTGAAAGCTTTCCCAACTCAAAGCTGTGGTGGGACAAAGATGATCTTCCTTGTTCCCGGGGTGTTGCTTGGGGTAATGTCACAGCTTTTCACAAAAGTGATTATGTCAAGCTTTTTGTTACCAAACCACCACCACAAAAAATGGTTCCAACTGCTGCGAAACAAGGTTCAACTTGGTGGATGAGCAGCTTAGAGTATTTCAACAGTCCACACGCCTCTGTGCAAGACCCTATAATCCCGTTAAGCGGGATAAGATCAAGTCAAGGGTTTCCCAAAATTTATTCGTGAAGAGGTTCATACGGAGGTTCATGTCCATGACCGAGGTTCGTACTCGGGTTGTGGAGGAGCATCTTTGTTGAAGAAAGCGATGGTGATGATTACCTCAAACACGTTACCAAAAGACAACTTTACGAGAGGATGATTGCTATGGAAAACCGTATAGCTGCTTTAGAGCAAAATAAGCATCCGGCTAATGAAGGAGTTAGTGTTGTTGATGAAGGAGTTGGTGTTGTTGATGAAGGAGTTGAAGTTAACCTTCCAGCTAATGAAGGAGTTGACCGTCCAGCTAATGTTGTTGATGATTCACATGTTAACCTTCCAGTCAAAGAGGCAGTTGAGCAGGAAGCCAAGATTGTCATTGAACTATTTGGTGATCTCCCTGAGCCAAACAAAGTGGCGGAAAATGTTCAACATTCAAAGGTGTGTGATGAGCGGGAAACAAAGCGACCTATGGAAGAGGTTTCAAGATAACAACAAAGTCGATGTGGAGCGAAGCAAAGCGACATATGGAAGAGTTTTCGAAGATAACAATAAAGTTGATGTTGAGGAGGAAGCAAAGCGAAGGAAGATTTGGTATTTAAAGACATATATGTTACGACCCTTTGGACGGTAACTATTGAATCATTTTGTACCCATTTGCATAAGTTTAGACCATCATATATATAATTAAACTTATTTATTGTTTCGTGACGAAATAAAGGATTTGGAAGATTTGATTGATTTTCTTCTCTTACGGATAATATGGTATGCACATTTCTCTTCGCATAATATTATTTAAATATCATTATAACTAGTTAATATTGTATGCTGATATGTATAATTTTGTATTTAAGTTTCAGGATGTAAATAGGTTAGATCCGCAGGTTGATGTTGGTGTAACACATGTTGATGCGGAACAAAATTTGGTATGGAAATGTTATGAATTATGTCTTAAGTTTGATTATTAATTGTATAACACTGACCATGTAAATGGTTTTTAGGATTTCAATGGTTTCATGAGCGGTCAGCAGATGGATGTTGGTGGCACAGATAACTTGGGAATTAATTTGGTATGCAATTTCTATTTATTAAGTTTCATGATTAACTGGATAAAACTTTTTTTTATATCATTTTTCAGGATTTGAATGTTTTGATTGATGAGCAGATGGATGGTGATTTCACGGATAACTCAGGAGTTGTGGTATGCAAGTTTTAGTACCTAGTTCAATTTATATTTCTTAAATTTCATCATTAACTGGATTAACAGTTTTGCTTCTCATTTTCAGGATTTGAACTCTTTGTTTGATGAGGCTATGGATGATGATGTTGTAATGTAAGGGTTCCGTTTGAATGACAGAGAAAGAAGAGCCGCCACGTGTCTTCGCCATACAGTTCCACCACCTACCACACCAAGAAGGGCCGAAAGTGTCGAACTACATCTAGGATCTATAAATCTAAGATCTGATCCTTGTTGGTCTGATGGAAGTGAGATAAATGTTGAACCATGGAAAGAGGTACTTATACTTAATTAGTATTCAATTCATTTTGTTTAAGCTTATTGTAGTTATTAGAATTCATATACTTAATATGTAGAATTTCGGCTGGTAGCCTTTAGTATAGAATTTTCAAGGGCCACTTTACAATCAGGACAAAACAATATATGTAACGGGTCAAAATTGACAAAGAAGGCTTTTTTTTTAGCATTCCTTGTTAGTATCCTTATTCAAGCCCTTGTTAGTATGATTATTTGGGACTTTAGGCTTAGTATTATTGTTATTACCTTGCACACCTGCACCTGAACTAGTCCCAACTTTATTAGGCTATTCATTTCTATCACATTTTCCCAATATATTTGTACCACAGGTGCAATCATTATGCCAAAATACCTTCCACTTACTTCACCTAGGTGGTTTCCAGCTATACTCCAAAGTGACAAACTTAGAACATGAAACCACAACTTTAGTCAGGCATATACTGGACATGCAAATTGAAACCTTTTAACAAGATGTGTAGTATTAATCTTGTGAGTGGATGTAACATAAGAGTTTTTTCATCATTTCGCAAGAACCGATAAATCTGAAGGTTCCCATCCACCGAATCAATTGTCATTCGAGACATTAACATGTTATTACGTTCACGGAAGGACATGAAATTTTGTTTACCTTGGTCAAATGCGGAGCTATGCAATACATTTTGGGCTGGTTTAGTGTGCAAGGACGGCAACAGGAATGGCTGGTTGTCGGATTTGGTATGTAATTATTACCTACTAATTATCCCTGAAACCGTTTAAATTCCATTTCGCTAATGTAGTTTTCTTCTCTATACTTGTGATATTGCAGCACATTGATGTG